>VDFB02193867.1:42690192-43210095 GCA_007258455.2 Sequoia sempervirens | reverse complement strand
TTGCAACGTTGGAAACCTTCTATCACGTCCACTATATTGAAGTTTAGTGCCATTGCTCCTTCTTCTAAAATTGTTTTGGGGACTAGGCTGTCCCTATCCCTTCTAGGCTGATGGTACTATCCAAGGCGGCCATGTTTTGTTTTATAGAAAGGTAAAAATAGTGCTTGCGTATTTTATCAAAATAGCTTTTATGCTGAAATGGAGGTGGGGTTGCTCTAGAAGAAATTGTGGTTGTATTCTCCAGGTATTACAATCTAATACCCAAAAAATTGGCAGTTGTTAAAATTGAATTCAAATCTACTGAAATGAAAGATGGTATATAAGGCCTCTTGCCTCTGTCTATCGGTGTACTACAACCCAATGGACCTTTAGTGCTTAGTAAGGTCCACTTGTGGGGCTTTAATTTTAATCTAGAATAGGGTGCATGCAATAGGATTTTTTTGTTTTAATTTCGTGAAGTTGGATTTTGAGAATTCTTTTTGAATTTTTAGTTTTATTGCCCTCATTTAAGTGCCAATTTCAGTATAGGGGTTCAGAGTGAAGATTCATAATTTTTTTGAAGGGTTGGTTTTGTTTTGGGTTCATCTGTACAAAAACATATAAACATCATAAATACATATTTGTAGTTACCACATAGCATCATATAATAAACAAATCCGCCATAAAAATTAAAAATACTAATTAAATATCAATTAGTCAAAGTTGAATGCCATGATAGATATTCATTGCTTAATACTAAAATAATAATATCACTTATCAGCAATCAGCATCGTATGGGTCTGCAAAAAGATCATTATTATTGACATTAAATGATGTAGGTAGAGAGAAGAACCACAAGTAGTGCACACTAGCACTAAAAGTTTGATTGCTATCTAGCTCCTTCACAAATGCTACATGTTGGGAAGTGGAAGCATACAAGTTAGGGTGCTCTAGTTCTATATCCCACATCTTCTAGCCCTCTTCCTTCTTGTCATTTTGTTTGTGTGAAAGGAGGACAAGTTGAAATCTACATACATTAAGTCCTTCGCCTATTTTGATTGCAATTAGTTGTCCTCCACTTTTGTTCAAATATACATGGACTAGCAACCTATTGAAGCAATGGTAGACGTTATAAAACTTAAAATTATAAATAAAACTTCAAACTTAAAAATGTTATTTTAAATTTTTATTTTTGATAAAAAATAACAAACTTGCGATAGAATTTTGATTGCAAGAGTTTGTAGGTGTTGGAATGCTTGTAGATGGAAGTAATACCAACTATGAGTATATTTGTTAGCTTTTCGCAAAGAGCAAAACTACTTTGACCATTGAAGTGTACAAAATCCATAAACTCACTCATGACTACATTTTCTAGGTTAGGATTAGGGAAGAATCTATGGAACATTGTCTTCTACCCTTCATTTGTTTCCAAACCTTTGTATGTTGCAACCCTTGTTGGCATATAAAAAATCTCAACATAATAATGTTTTGGACTCAATGGAATGGCAAGATGTTGTTTAGTGGTTATTGTGTTATATCTCTCAACAACAATTTTCCGCATTTGTTTGAAGAAAGCTTCTTTCAGATCTCACTCTTTCTTATTTATGGTAGCTTTCCATCTTCTCAATCATTGAGTTAGGGCCATTATATTTTGCTCCCAAACAAGACTTATCCATGTTAGTATAATAGATCATACTCAAAATGGGATTTGGTGAAACCATAGTTGAAAAACTCCCCAATTGCAAAAACTCGGCAAGCTGGAAAATACGGTACGGAAAAAACTCAGCAAAAACTCGAAAAAACTCGACAACTTAAAAAATTGCTTTAACTTCATTAAAAACGCATTTTTTTTGCAAAATTCAATGATAATATGCATCCAATGAGTCAATAAAATGAGTACATGGAAGAAACAAGCCGAGTCTAGTTATATTTGATTGATTTGAAAGAAAATTAGATACAAAATCGCATCCTCATGTGGAATGCTCAATACGCTGATACTGATAGTCTGAAACAAAATGAAAATAGCAAATTGTTTTTGTAAAACTGAAGGAAAATAGTGGAGAGAGTACCTAGAAAATCAAATGAATTTAGTGGGAGTTTGAGGGAAATGCCCCCAATGGGGTCGAGGGGCAGACACCCCTTGTGGGGGTCTGGGGGTAGCGCCCCTAGTGGGGTTAAGGGGCAACGCCCCTTGCGGGGGTTTGGGGTAGTGCCCCTAGCGGGGTTGAGGGGCAGTGCCTTGGGCGCGCTCCCTATCGTGATACAGGACAGGGTCGAGGGGCGGAGCCCCCGCCACCAAGCCCAAATTAAGACCTCCAAAACGACACAAACCTTCATAGTGTACATCATTTTGCATTAACAATAAAACCCAAATTAAGACTATCAAAGCCACACAAACCTTCATGGAACACATCATTTTAGTGTTTTTTTTGAAGCAGAGCACGCAAATGAATGAAAAAAATAACTCAAAATGCTTTTTTAGCTGGCTGCCTGGGCGTTTTCCAGATTGCACAGGTTTTTTGCAAAAACTCGCCGTACTTTTTGGAAAAACTTGCCAAAAGTATGACAAGTTTTTCCAAAAAGTATGGCGAGTTTTTCTGGCATACAATTGCACCAAAAACTCAGGAGTGAAAAAAACTCATGAGATTTTCTTCACTCGACGAGTTTTTGGCGAGTGTTGCAACTATGGGTGAAACTAATAAGAATTCCACATGATCCCACCAAATATCCTGTAGGATCACTCGCTTAATATTTGTTGCCCTGTTAGTGTTGGATTGCTTCCATATGGATGAAACTTGGTAAAGGCCATGCTAGAAAGTGCCTCTTGAACCTTCACAAGCTGTCTCAAAACAATTATCAAGGCAAACTGGATCCTAACATGTTATAAATTTCAAAACAAAGAAAAAACCATACTGAAATTTTATAAAATAAATTATTCAAGTGACACATAATGTTTGTATTGTTTCATTTGCTTTTCATAGCTCCAATTTCGAGAATATTTTGAATATGCTTTGCGACATGTAGAGGTTGGTGATGAAAATTTGGATCTCTTCAGCCTTCACATACATCTAATTGATCCAATGAATTTTGGTGCCAATCTTTTGTAGCATAATTTTGAGGGAGTAGTTTCTTACTTTCTTTGACAAGTTCCCTAATGGACAACATACCTTCAACTTTCCCTTCATCCTTAAGGGGTAATAAAATCGCTTTAGAACCATCCTTCCAAAAAGTATATGTATTCTTTTCTCCATCATGCATTACCTTCCTGTCAGATTGCCATGGCCTTCCCAACAATGTATGGCATGCATCCATTGGGATGACATCACACCATACTTTATCCTTATGTCTTTCCTATCGAAAACTTAATTAAGCATCTCTTATCAACAATGACTTCATTTCCCTTTTTAAACCATGCAATACGATGAGGTTGTGGATGTTTTTCACATTGCAGTTTTATCTTATCTACCATTTCACTATAAACCATGTTTTCATAATTGCCACCATCAATAATAATGTGACATACCTTTCCTCTTGAGGTGCATCTTGTTCAAAAGATGTTGGTTCGAAGCCATGAATCATCACGACCGTTGGCCTACACTTGCTCTTTCATTGGGATCACCATTGTTCTTCTCATCAAGAGACTTTCTACCACATCTGGTGGAACTTCTAGATCTACCTCTTCTTCCTCAACCTCAGCTTCAATCAGGTTCAATCTGGACAGTTTTCCTTTTCCTTTCTTGCATGTGATAGTTACGGTGGTGTTAGAGGATGGGAAAACCCACAAAAACCTTTTGTTTGCTATAGGTGTGGTGAAGAGGGTCATAGGGCTTTTTTCAGAGGGTGAGAATTTTTTGCATTGTCTGTTATGACTTGGACAATATTTGAAGGCCCCACTTCCTGAATGGCCCTCATGATGATGTTATCAAGAAATTAGCCATTCTCCACTTGCCTCTCACAATCCATGACTCCCATAAACATTGTCACATTAAGGACAATGTTTTGAAGTGCTGCATTAATATTGTCCTTTCTTGTAACTGGATTTGAAGCTACAACATTAGGTTCTTAATGTGTCTAGATCAGAACCAGCTGGAAAGTTTTCTCTGCTCTATAATAGGCATCTTCATGTTTCAATTTTCAAATGTAGATGAATTTTTGTATTCCAGGAAGACAAGGAACAAAAGAATTTAGTAGTTGTATCAAGCACTTTCCAATTGCAATGCCAAATGACAAACCACAATTTTCATTCAGTAGTAATAAATTTCCTAGGGAAAAAATGTCATGCAGGTGTGAAGAGGAAATTTACCTGCTTATGCATTCACTTTGTAGCTTGTACCATGCTTGAGCTGCATGGTTAAGATAAGAGCACCTGGAAACATAAGAATTAGGGCATCTGAAAATTTGATCTGAACAGGTTAGCATTTGGAAAGTATGCTCTGAATAGAAATTCAACTGGCATCTTTCGCTTTGAGAAACATGGCTTGTTTTGCATGCACATGCTCTAAGAATCTGAAAAGTTGAAAGCATTTTTTACTATTGACAACTTATGCCAAGTTTCTGCTCTTGCTTTATATTTGAAGGGTGTTTGGGAAATTGCCCTTAATCACTGTTCTTATTTTACCCTTAAAGAACATCTGAAATAGTCTTCATCAGGCTCAGAGATAAGAAGAGACTATGTTCACAATTGGTTGATTAATTGAAGCTTGGGAATGGCATGACCGTATTTGCAATTCATTTGTTGTTTGATTAAAGAACATTTTAGTCTTACATCTTTCAAGAAGCCAGCCAACAATATAAGCTCAAGTATGTTGTTGCCTGAATGTTCTTTTTCAATGATCTGAAATTCTTGTATGCAATGAAGTTCCTTGAATGACAGATTTAGCTGCCAGTTCTGCATGAATAATTTAGTCAGTGATCTCTCATTCTCATGTGCAGTATTGTTTATCGATTGACACAGAAGTGATGGATATGCATTGTGAAGCATTCCAGAATATAATGTATAAACCATAGTTGAAAAACTCGCCAAGCCCAAAAAATTCGACTTGGCAAAAACTCGATATCTTAAAAAATTGCTTAAATTTCATTAAGAATGCATTTTTTTTGCAAAATTCAATGATAAGATGCATCCAATGAGTCAATAAATGAGTAAATAAAAGAAACAAGCCGAGTCTAGTTGTATTTGATTGATTTGAAAGCAAATTGGATACAAAAATGGCATCCTCATGTGGAATGCTCTGATACTGAGTCTGAAACAAAATGAAAATAGCAAATTGTTTTTGTAAAATTGAAAGTAAATACTACATTAATATATTTCAGTTTTTACAAATTTACATCTTCCTCTTTCCATGTCTAGTTTTCACTAGGGGAGAGGGTCTAGTTGTAGGATGCTGCTGTGGCTCCTCAACCTCCATCCTGGATATAGATGGCAATGACTCTTCAGGATCATCCTCTATGTCATCCAATGACAATGCAAATTCACCCCCCTCCTCCATTGCTTGTCTCTCTAAATCATAGATATCTTTGGAAAACAATGGAGGCTGCTCATCCTGCCTTGACCAATCACTGTAAGGATCTATCTCATCCAAATCAATTGGATCACCTAATATTTCCTCTACCTTTCTTGTGCGTAGCTGAAGATTATATTGCACATAGACAAGGTCATTGAGGCGTTTTTGAGCTAGTTTGTTCCTCTTCTTCGTGTGGATGGCTTCAAACAAGCTCCAATTGTGCTCACAGTTGGACACACTACAAGGTTGGCATAAGACACGAAGAGCAAATCTTTGGAGATTTGGGGTATCTCCACCCCAATTTGTCTACCAAACCTCTACAAAAAAAATATTGAAGAGTTAAAAACTTAGAAAGAAAAGTCAAAAGTTCAAAACATATTTTATCAAATTATCAAATTATCAACAATTGTAACTTATAAATTTGAAATTTTATACTTGGTTATTGATTATGTATTGCTCGCTTAGCCAGGTCTGAAGAAAAGAGCCTACCCCTTCTTTCCTTGTAATTTTGCAATTCATCAAGAATGAGGTTTACGACCTCAGCCTGGGGTGTCATCTTTTGAATGCAAGTAGGGAGGCCCTCCATAACCTTTCCAGTAGGATTTGAGTAGGTGCTTGAATGGAAGAAACGAGGGTTCAAGAAGTACCTTGCTGCATGGATGGGTTGGTGGAGTTGATGGTTCCACCTCCTATCGATAATCTTTCATATGGGATCAAATTTGAGGTTGTCCCCCGTATAATAATTTCTTATAGCCTCCTTGGCTCTATCCATGGCCTCATAAAGTTACCCCATTGCGGTTTTATCCCCATCTACTAAGTGGAGAACTCTAACCAAGAGCTCCAATACCTACAATATAAAAATGTAAAAAAATTAAGTTACAAATTTACTATGAAAGACATTAAAAAAATATATATTCAATTTGACTTTAAATTCGAAGATTTGAAGTTACCTTCACAATCTCTGAAGCGCTTTGTGTAAATAGGTTGTCGAAGACTATGTGCAACCCTCTCTTCTTCTGGCTTCTTCGAATAAGTTGAGTCTAACCATGCTTGACTCACAAACATTTGTTTCAAAGTCGTCAATGAATCAAGAATGCTTTGCAACGTTAAGAAAATCGTTGCAAACCTCGGCACACTGGATTTCACCAACTCTTTCCCTTGGGTGTGATCCCTCATCAAGTGAAGAACCCAAGGGTGATTGTAGATAAATTTAGTGATTCTCCTTGCATCCTCTAAATCGATGTGACCCAATCAAGTTTGCCTATGTCCTCCAAAAGAAGGTCAAGGACATGCGCTGCACAAGGTGTCCAAAAAAATGAGCCATGTCTATCTTGGAGGATTCTAGCAACTGCCACATATGTTGCTGCATTTTTAGTACTTATTTGCACAACATTTTCAATTCCAACCTCCATGCAAACTTGCTCCAACATTTGAGCCAATTTTTTTGCATTTTTCACTATGTTGGTGGCATCCACTGATTTCAAAAACCACTTTATTTTTGCAAGCTACCAAAAAACTAATGATGGTGTGGTTTTTGCCATCTGTCCACCCATCGAAAAGAATAGTGCACTCGTGTGTTTTCCATTCTTCTCTTTGTTCTTCTACTATTGTCCTTGTCCTTTCAGTCGCATTATTAAGCAACCTACAAGTACAAAGTGAAATTAAGTACACAATTTTAATTTGTAAACAAAAAATAGCTTAGCTTATATTCATCACAAATTGCTATAAATTAAAGAACATAAAGTTTTCAAAAAAATTAAATTAACTACTTATTAACCTCCCACTCCACTCAAGTCTGTGTGAGAAGGCGCTTTTATCCTTTTCCTGCAATTGTCAATTTAGTAACCAAATTGTGCCAATAAGAATTTGCGACATTGAAAGGGATGTTGTTGAAATACCAAAAATTTGCACAAACAATGTTTGCCTGCTCATGCACTTCCCTATTCCACCCAGTTGCCTCTAAGAAAAGTTGTGCTCTAGGTGTGTTTTATAGGCACAAATAATCATGTACTGTGTGTGTAGGTGCTGATCTTGGTGCTCTACTAGAAGTAGATGAAGGGCTTGAGGTGTTGGTGGGTTGCCTTCAGATACGTGGACCACAAAGAGAGCCCACTATGCCCTGAAGTGCATCATCATCCGACTCAAGGTTGATTGGAGCACCTTGAGAAGAAGCTATGGATGCTTGCATGGTTGCCTTTGCCCTCTCCCTTTGTAATTTTTTTTCTTCTACGGTTGCAAGTATGGCATTCATTAGTCTTTTATTTCTTCAGTGGTATTAGGACAAGGCCTATCATCATGATGAGTGATGCTTGCAAGATAGTATTTGAGGCGGTTTATGCCTCCATGTAATACTTTCTCGCATTTAATGCAATAAACTAAGCTAGGTTCAGGTCCTTGATAGACATATTTCCAAGCAAGATCTATAGCTCTTGGAGGACAAGTGCCTACAAATGATGGTGGTACCACGGATGGGGTAGAGCTTGAGGTTGAACCGGATGCAAAAGTTTTATTTGCCATTATCAATTAACCTAAACATAAAGTGAATTGCACAATTTGTTAGTTTTTTAATAGAAAATTAGAAAACAACCTAAATTAGATTAAATCAAAATAGAGTACTTTAAATTAGTAAAAATCTAAAACTAATCTATAAGATTCTAAATAGTTTCTTTAAAAAAAATTGGATTAAAACAAAATAACTAGGGTTTGAAAAATGTGAAAATCAGAAAATTACTTTAAATTAGTAAAATTTAAACTAATCTAAGATTCTAAACATTTGCTTCAACAAAAAAGGATTCAAACTAAAAAAAGTAGGGTTTAAAAAAATGTGAAAAAAAAGAAAAAATAAAAAAATATGTAAAAAAATCTTGTTTTGATCAATATAAATCTATTTAAATTCTTTCTATAGTACAAGTATGATTTTTTTTGAGACTAAGATGCAACTAAAATGAATAAAAAGTTAAAAAAAAAAGAAAGAAAATGAAAAATCAGAAAACCTACCTGGAAATCCAGTTTGCCTTAGATTCGATGAAACTCCACTTCAAATCTTGTCTCTTTGATGCAAAATCGCTGAAAATAGTTGCAAAATCGTTGGGAGAGTGTTTTTGCTGAAGCAGAGCAAGTGTGAGTGAAAAAATAAAATAGAATGACCATTTTTCCGGTCGTGGGAGACAAATGATTGAGCGACCGAGTTTTTTGTACGGACTCACTGAGTTTTTCCTGCTCACTCCGTGAGTTAGGGGTGGCGTGTAAATGCCAAAAAACTTGGTATTGCAAAAAACTCGCGAGTTTTTAACAACTCGTTTATTTTTTTGCGTGTTTTTCATCCATGGTATAAACTATAATTACTTGCCAATGATACTGATAGGGTAAAAACAACTAAAATAATAGAATTTGTATTGATGTCTACATTGTATTCACACAGTTTAGTTATTTTGTTGCTAGAGTTCAATATGGTGTTACTAGGGGCAAATCCTAGTAGGGCCAGACCATGTGATTGATGTGGTCAAGGACATGCCTGTGAGAAATGATAATTAATTTAGTTATAATTTATCTTGATTGTCAATTTAAGGAATACATGATAGAAAATATTCCTAGAACAGGAAAAAATAGTAATCTGACATTCAAGAAAGTTGTCTGACATTTAATTGGGCAAATTGTCTTGTTGCATGAATGATGTTACTTGTCTTGGGCTGTGTCTTTGATATCTGCTATTAATGACCAGTATTATGAATTGGTCATGACAACTTGCATCTAATTTCTAATGGTTGTTGGAATTGCAGTAGTCCAATGCCTTAGTTTGACACTTTTGATTTATTTTGGCGTCTTACGATTCATACTGATGGCATGTGATTTGTATTATGAACAAATCTCTTGTTGAACAATCCCATCACTGGTTTGTTTAATCACTGCACTAGTTTGTTCAATCATTGGTTTATTTTATCTCTCTAGCTCTGTACTAATACATAGTTGGAAATGAACAATATTTTGCCTTGTAGATGGTTTTTTAAGTTCAATCATATCTGTTCAATAGTTATCTCTCTAGCTCTGTACTAATAATGGTTGGAAATGGTAAAAAAGATGGCTTGTGGCCGAAATTTCAAATTTTGGCGCAAGGTTGGTGTAGAAAGCTCAAATGATGGCCGCTTGAAATAGGGTTGTCAGGCACAATGGGGAGATTGTGGGAAGACCTTCAATTGGGGTTCCAGGGAAGGGTTGGTTGGATTGGTGCAACAAAGATTCCCCCCTTTGCTATAGGAGCCAATGCAAACCCCCCTTGGGAAGGAGGTTTTGCTCCTCCCAATCTTGGCAAAGCAGCGGTTCTGCATTGAGCTTTGGGCAGCCTAGGGTTTTTGACAAATTTGGTCATGGGAGGACGGGTTATCAGCAAAATGGACCTGCAAGGGCTAGCAAAAAGGACTGAGGTTTTGGGAGATTTTTGAAGAGCAAGGTGATTGCTATCCTGACAAATCTCTTGGACTCATCATTGTCACGCCTGAAGGAGAGGGCTTTCTTTGCAAAATGGGTACGTTGGGGGCTTCCAAGATCTTGGATATGCAAATGGTGGACAAATCTTTGGGGAACAAAGGTAATGGTCAAAGCACTTTCGAGTGGTTTTTTCTTGGTTGAATGCAACTCATTGGACTTAAGAAAAAAAATAATGGAAGGAGGACCTCTAATGATGGATGGGATGGGCTTTTATATTAAGGATTGACAGCCAAACTTTGATCCGTTCACCCATAAGTTGGGTAAGACATCAATGTGGATCAAACTTTTTAATCTTCCCTTTGAATGTTGGAATGAAGAATCATTCAGATTGATAGGAGAAGTATTGAGAACCTTCATTAGGGTTGATGAAAATTTTGCAAAAGGGGAGCTCGGCTTTTCCACTAGACTCTGCATAGAGATCGATTTGGAATTGTGGCTGTTGGGAGGATTTGGAGATTATTACAGAGAAACGATGTTGGAAGCAAAAAGTTGAGGTGCAAACCTTTTCAGTAGCGATCAAAGGTAACAAAAATAGCGAGCACATATCTTTGCATAGAGCCATAACCCAACCACTTGATTCAAGGCAGGTGAAAGACATTGGCAAGGGCACACACTATGAAATACCTCCCACTTCCTTTTGGCTCCCATGCTTGGAGGGGACAATTTAGAAGACTTCGTGGAGGTTGTTAGGGATCCTTCATTGCCAGTCCTAGATGGGGGCAGGGAAGTAGAAGTCATGAAGGAAGATATTCTCCCAATTAATGCAATGGAAGAAGGAATCTATAGCCATTCCATTGACAATGAAGCTTCTGTTTTTGAAATTGTTGACAAACCGTTTGGTATTAGCAATAAGCATCGATCCATTCACAAGGAAATTTCGTTAGATCAAGAATGGCCTCTCCAATGGAGCAAGTCATTGGGCTTTTTCTTGAGATCATGGAAGACAGTGAGATTAGAGAGAGGGAGGAGGATCCATTGTTAGGAAGGGTTGAAGGATAGGATGAATTGAAGGAACCCTCAAAGGGTTTGGAAAAGTTGGGAGTTAGCCAGAAAGAATCCAAAAAATCTTCTCCAGATTTCGGGGAGGGCAAGAGAGGAAGGGAAGGAAGACGAATCAGGAAAAGCATTGCTTGGATGGGGATGCAGAGAGGCGAGTGAAGAATACTAGGATGCTAAGATTAGGGAAGGAAGTCCCCCCTTCCCAAGGAGCCATGAGGTTCTATCATGGAATGTTAGGGGGGCTTAAATGCTCTAACACACAACGCTTGGTCAAGCCTTGCCTGGAACTCTCAAAAGCTGACATGTTTATGATCCAGGAGACCAAGCTGACCAACACTGAAGTAGATCTTTTCAAAAGAAGATTAAAGTTTTGGCAAGTGGAATAGCTGCAATCAGAAGGTGCCTCAGGAGCTTTGGCTACCTTTTGGAGACCCCAATAAGTTATCCTGGAAAGAGTTGCCGAAGGCAATCATTGGTTGAGTTGCAAGGTAAGGAGTTTGTCCTCAAGTTTGCAATTCATTTTAACTAACATCCACAGTCCTACTGTTTGCATCAAAAAAAGGGAACTATGGGAAAAATTAGGTTTGGTCATTGTTGCTTATCCAAATGTTTTTCATATTATAGGTGGTGACTTTAATGCGATCTTACATAGGTTTGATAAGAGGGGTGGGGCTCAAAGGAGAAGTCAATCCCAAACAAACTTCGTTGAATGGGTAGAAAGAAATCATCTATTGGAAATTCACATGTCCGATGGCACCCATACTTGGACAAACAAAAGGCTTGGTTTCAGTAATATAGTTGGGAAACTTGATAGGTTCCTTTGCTATGGAGATTTAGGGTCTTTCCCCTTTGGTTTTGAGTGCACTATTTTACCATGCTCAAGATCGGATCATTATCCAATCCAACTGGATATCATGGGGGACAAGAGGCCAATTAGGTGCCCATTCAAGTTTGAGAACATGTCGATGAAGGATCCAAATTTTTTTTAATTTGATTGAAAGTTGGTGGGGGGAGGAACACCCTATTGTCTCCAAAATGTTGTCTCATTACCAAATTTAGGTTGGTGAAGTAGAAACTCAAACAATGGAATAAAACACATTTCAAAGATATTTTTGAGACCAAGAAAATTCTAGAAGATTTGAACTCTCTCAATGAGGAGGTTATATTGAAGGAAATGGTTCAGGAGAGGTTCTTGAAGGAGAAAAACCTCTTGAAAGAATATGAAGAGGTTTTAGCAAAGGAAGAGGTTTTTTGGATGCAAAAATCTAGGGAAACTTGGATTAATGAAGGGTATAAAACCTCTAAATATTTTCATAATGTGACTAAGTATTGTAGGGACATCAAGAAAATCTCTAGAATCAAATTGGCAAATAGGCTTATTTTGGAAGAACTTGAGGCAATCAAAACAACTACAGTTGATTTCTTTTGTGGCTTGCTCAATAATAGGGAGGGCTCTGATTTGTTAGCATAATAGAAGCTCCTTAATAATATCCCAAGGTTGATCACTGAGAAACAAAATAGGAGGCTTAATGCCACCTTTTCTTTAGAGGAGATTTAGATTGTTGGGGGTCAGCTTCATCATGAGAAAGCACCTAGGTCAAATGGGTTCCCAGTTGGCTTCTTTCAAAGGTGCAGGGATATTGTGGGGTAGGAGGTGGTTGAGGCAATTGAAGCTTCAAGGAGGTCGAGGAAAATGCTCAAAGGGATCAATAATACCTTCTTAGCACTTGTCCCAAAAGAAGATACCATAGCATTGGATGATTTTCAACCGATATCTTTATGCAACACCTTCTACAAGATCATGGCTAAGGGAATGGCGAATAGACTCAACAGTTTTGCTTGACATCCTCTTAGATGAACAAATTGGTTTTGCCCTAGGGAGATCCATCTTGGATGCAGTGATTATTGCCCAAGAAGTGCTTCATTTTGTTCAAGAGATTAGGAGGCAAAGCATGATGATTAAGTTGGACATCAAAAAGGCATATGATCGGGTGGACTGGAGGTTTCTTCTAAAGGTGATGGAAGCCTTTGGATTTAATAGGAAGTAGTTGGACTAGGTCTTCTCGTATATAGCCACTCCAACGTATTCAATTCTCATCAACAGATCTCCAAAGGGGTTTTTTCAAGTCTCTAGAGGTCTACGTGAAGGGGATCCACTCTCCTCTTTCCTTTTCATCATAATGGCATAAGCATTGTGCAAGACCATTGGGCAAGCCTCATCCTATGGTCATCTTGAGGGCATCAAAGTGACAAGAAACATACTGGCTATTTCCCATCAACAATTTGTAGATGACACGACGGTCTTTGGAGCTTCTAAGAGGAGTGAGGCATTTCGTCTGAAGGACAATCTAAACCACTATGCTAAAGCTTTGGGGTAGGAGATAAGTAAAGAAAAATCAAAGATTATGTTTTTTCACCCTTGTTAGGAAAGAGCACGAGGTTATGAATATTTTGAAATTTAGGATTGGGCATCTTTGTTGCACCTATCATGGTCTTCCTCTTGCAAAGGGTCTCAGAGTCAGTAGGTTATGGGATCCATTAGGGGAGAAAATGTCTAATAGATTGGCCTCTTGGAAGGGTCAGTGGTTGTCTTGGACTGGGAGGATTATTATGTTGAATGCCATCATTTCATCTCTCCCCATGTATTTGTTGTCGTGCCTCCCTTTTTCAATAGGAACTAGTAAAAAATGAACCAAAAGATGAGAAGGTTCTTTTGGCAAGGCTCTTTAAACAAAGACAAAATTGCTTTGATCGCTTGGGACAAAGTATGTAAAGCAAAAAAGGATGGGGGTGTTGGTTTGACGAACCAAATCTCTGAAAACAAAGCCTTAGGTGCGAAGTTAGCTTAGAGGATGTTCAAAGAATCCCATCTGAAGTTGGCGAAAATCATGCAAGGCAAGTATCTTGAGAGTGTTGACCCTTCAAATATTTTTACTATCAGCAATCCCCCTCGTGGTTTGAGAGTTTGGAACTATATTGGAATAAGCTATGCTTGCTTAAAGTTGGCACCTTTACTTGTGCTGCTTTACAAAGAAAGATATTAATTGCAAAAATATTCACAAAGTTGGGTTTTCATGGCTCGTTAAGATGTGTTTTGTGCAAGTGTAGTGAGGAAACAATTGGCCATCTTCTTCTAGGTTGTCCCTTTGCCTAGGAATGTTGGAGATGGCTTTGAGTTGAGCTAGGTTGGGTTAGCACCCTTCTCCTAGCCTTCACTAAACAGAGCAACTTTATTTTCTTGCTTATGGATCATAAGTCTAAGTCTATCCATCCTTCTATGGGAATTGTGGAAAGAAAGGTACAGGAGGATCTTTTAGGGTAAGGAAATGGGATTGGCTTCTTTCTTGAATAAAGTTGAGGCAACAATGCTTGAGTGGCATGGTTTGTGCAACCCCCCCCGTCCCCAAGGGGTTGGGGGCAAAGAGGCTCAAAGATTGGGAGCTAAAGTTGAATGGGAGGCTCCGTAGAATGGTTGGTATAAATTGAACTTTGATGGAGTTTCGAGAGGTAATCCAAGCCCTTCAAGTGTTGGGTGCATTGTGAGAATTTGGGATGGCTCTTCAGTGTGTTGATCCTCGCATCCTTTGCCTAAGGGGACAAACAATGACGTTGAACTTCTAACTCTAATTCATGATCTGAGAATTCGCAAGGAGTTGAAGGTTGAAAAGGTGGAGACAGAGGGAGATTCGGCTTTAGTGATCTATGTGATAAAACAAGGTGTCACTCCAAGTTGGCTCTGCTTGAGGTGGTTGTGGAGTTGTTGCAAAGTTTTAAACTTTTTTCTGCTAACCACGTTTACAGGGAAGCTAATAGGGAGGTAGACAATCTAGCTAATGGAATCACTGATGATGAGGAGGGTTGTACCTTTGGGTCTTATTTTGCTATTTGAAGCTTCCCTTTCAATTCATCCGTGATTATTCCATGTTGGTGGCCTTTGGTATTTTTGATATGGTTTTGAAACCACACAGAATCTCGCTCGCTCCTTAGCAAACCATGATTAATTGGTGCCTTTAAGGCAAAGGATGCTTTGGGATTGTCAAGTCAGAATCTAGCTCCTTTGAGTTCAACCTTGGTTAGAATAGGGTCCTTATGCCTTCAGAATGGAGGAAGGATTTTATTTAAATTTGTTTCTCCATTAATGGGAAAGGAGAT
Organism: Sequoia sempervirens; assembly: GCA_007258455.2. Classification (NCBI taxonomy): domain Eukaryota; kingdom Viridiplantae; phylum Streptophyta; class Pinopsida; order Cupressales; family Cupressaceae; genus Sequoia; species Sequoia sempervirens. The sequence goes on along the minus strand of VDFB02193867.1, from coordinate 43,194,976 downwards.
GGGGTTTCATGTGTCTTAATTGCTCATGAGGATTCATTTTGAGCTTACTGTGTGGAGACATTCAGAAGTTGTACAACAATAGGGTGACATAAATGTTTTGTCCATTGAAGATTTCAATCCCCACGTTAGTAAAGGCGGCTCATGGGAGTTTCTTTAGGATGGCCTTTAAATTTGGACACTTGAGGAAAATAAAAGGTAGAATGTTGCATAGCTAGTGGAGATGGAAACACCCATTTGACTAGTGAGTTGATGTTGGCAAATGGCATTCGTGTGTGTCATCCCCGACTTGAGGCTTAAGGCTATCTTAATTGGCCCTAGCAAACTAATGTTGGCGACAATCGGGATGGTGTTGGGGAGAGACTTCTTGGTGTCAATCGATCGATACTGAGTAAATACATATATCTCATCTTGATTCATAGCTTCATTATTAGACTTGGGTGAGTCTAAGGAAATGATTTTGGTTGTGGTGAGGGTTTTAATCAAAACGAACTTTTTGGTCTGAGTGGAGGGCATTGTCTTTTCTTGTGTGGGGGTTGGCATTCCATGGCTACGGGACTTTCCTCGGTTGCTGGAGCTGGGGGTAGTGGTTAATTGGTACTCATTTCTTCTGGGTTTGAATGAGGTTGAATGCGCTAGACATAGTGTGGCCGATGAGAGGCTGTGTAGTCCTCAAAGAGGTAATTATGTTGACTCTTGACTCCCTTGGTTATTTAGGTTGGATTGAAGCTTTCCTGGATGTGGTTAGACATGGTGCTTTCTATGATTTTGTTGAATGATGGGGTTAGCAGTTGTTTTTTCTTGGCCCTCTTGGTGGCGTCCGACTCCTCTATAGCAATGTTCATGGTGAATCTGTAGATTTCTAAGGGTTTTTTTGGGATGTCAGAAGCTTCAGCTTTGTAGTATTGTCTGCATAGAATTTTGAATGTATGGGAGCCTCTGTGAATTGGCCTAAGTAGGCCATATAAAAACGTCTTGTAATATCCTTTTTTTTTGGAATATTAGTACAATCTCCACAACCTCAGGTTGCATCTTATGTAGCAAAAATAAGTATAAAATAGTTGTTAGATTTGTGTGAATAACACAAGACACAAAATCAAACAATGAACAAAAACACCTTCCACACAAGAGATCTGCAAAACAAAGATTTGCTATTCCTCAACAAGAAAAAACTTTACAAAATGAAAAGCTTCCATGAATCTCTAGAGAATTCAAGGAGATATGGTCTAATAATACAATAAGGGTTGAGTGCTTTATAGAAGCAACCCTAAATGATAAAGGGATTAGATCATGATAGATCATGACAAGTGTCAACATCTCATGTAATGAGACAAAATGATCTAATAATAGCTCACTTCAGTTAACATAAAAAAACACTCTTAAGTTTAGCTTAAGTGAATGAGAATAAATTAGACTAATAATCAATTAAAGATTAATTAATTATTAGCTAATGCATGATTACAATAACACCCCCCCTTAAGACGAACTTAGGGACTAGCTAAAAACTCAAAAAAAGAGAATGCAAGATGGATTCTAACAAACAAGTCCTAGCGAGGTATCCATGTACAAACAATCTAATCTCTCACAACTGGAGAAAAAGGAGAAAAGCTCATTAGGGAAAACTCCTCTCCAAAAGAGAGAAAAGTGAATGAAGGACTGAAAAAGGTTCCAAACCAATGTGAAAGATTAAGAAGCCTCCAACAAAGACAATGTCCCAAAAAAGAGGAACATAAAGAACATTGCACAAGCATGAAGAAATTGTAGACTGTTGTCGAATGATGACTGATATGGTGCTGAAATGAAGAACCTCCTCTAAAACAGATGATGATCAAGATCAAGAAGACAAGAATTTGTATGAGTGCCCCAACGACACTACTCGAATTAGATGGCAAACAAAGGCAAACATTTGGAAATCGAAGATACAAATGGCACAAGTACCAATAGTCTGAAGATGACTGATCAAATGAAAATGGAAGGTTGCCTCCAATATAGGAATCCAAGACTATCCATATGGTAAATGCTCCATCTCATCGAAATGCATGGGTAACCAATTGTTGCATTCGCCTAGTACATAGGAATGAGAACTAGGTACATAGATCACTCCAAAATGAAACCAAAGAAGCAAAAGCCATGACAAATATACTAAAATTACGTGAAACCTATAAGTGCATGAAGGAGAACCAAGAACATCTAATCGTGCACAAAAGGGTGTGCAAACCAGGGCACACACGCATGAGGCAAGAATCACTGGGATTTGATGTTGTCGTGGAAGGAACACTCACTTGACAAAGGTGTGATGGCAAAACAATGGCACTCACAACCCACCCATGGCACTTTATACCATAGTGCGAGTACAAAGGGCACAACAAGATGTGCAAAATCCCCTAAAAGTATACATGAACATGGCATTTTATATCGGTGTGCCTACAAAAATGAAAGTGCATGCAAAAGATGCTCAAAATGTCCAAATAGGATAGAAAACTAGAAATACATGTAAAGTAGCCTAAAAAAGGTCATCCCAATGCAAACAAAAAGTTTCCAGGAGCTAAAATATGCAATTAATTCACCAGAATGTGAAAACATAATAAATTGAATAAAATGTACTTGGAGAAAAATCTAGAAAAATTGCATAGATTGTTGTGAAGAGCTTTGACCGTCCCAACGTTGTTGAAATCGCGAAAAACAAAGAAACGGGTCAAAATTTGTGAGCTTGGGAATGAAAACAACACATTTGGCTTTGTCAAGTGATAAAATGTACCAGCAGCAAAATTTGAGAAAACAACACCATTAGATAGTGCGGGACCAACCTTTCAATGATATCTTGTTTGCCCAATTTCAATAACCGAGCAAAAAGTTATTGCTATTTTTTCAATCTTGCTAAAATTGCAAAAAATAAAAAATAAATTTTTTTAGCCGCCTAGGGGTTGGGCAGTGGTTACCCATATGACCCTAGGTTGGCTTTTTGTTTTGCTTTTAAAAAACAAAAAAAACAAAAACAAGCAAAGAAGTTTTCAGATTTGCTCATGTAACCCTAGTTGAGAAAAAAACTCAAAAATCGAGAAGGGGTTTGTTGAATCTATGCTCTGATACCATGTTAGAATTGTGAATAAACACGAGATATAGGATCAAACAATGAACAATAGCACCTTCCATGCAAGAGATTTGCAAAACAAAGTTTTGCTATTCCTCAACTAGAAAAACTTATCGAATTAAAAGCTTCCATGAATCTCTAGAGAGTTCAAGATGATTTGGTCTAATAATACACTGAGGGTTGAGTGCTTTACAGAAGCAATCCAAAATGATAAAGGGATTAGATCATGACAAGTGTCAACATCTCATGTAATGAGACATAATGATCTAATAATAGCTCACTTCAGTTAACATAGAAAAATACCCCTAAGCTTAGCTTAAATGCATGAGAATAAATTTCACTAATAATCAATCAAAGATTTATTAATTATTAGCTAATGCATGATTAATCTAACAATAATGGTTGGAAATGAATAATATTTTTTCGTGTAGATGGTTTTTGGGTTCAATCTTATCTTTTAATTATTGTTATCCAAAGTTTGTTTTGCTAATAAAATGTGTAGTGATAGGACATCATCTGAACATGATATCTGAGAATAATTGACCATATTACTGGCTAAGTTATTCAATGCATTCAACAAATTCAGGTCTTGTGACTAGCTAGGGACAGAGCATCGTATAATCACACTCTAAGAGAAAACCTGCTGGATTGTATCCCATGGATGTGGACTCAAATATCTAGTTGGCAGATATAGATGGAATATTGAACAAACAGACGGCAGGCTGCAGTTGAAATAGTTTCTAGTGACTGAACAAATATCAGAACTCAAATCCTAGCTAGTACCAGCAATGTTTATTAGTCATTTTGTTCAAAAAGAGTTAGCAACTAAAACTGGAGCGACAGCCTATATGAAGGCAGGGCTATGGTTAGTCACATAAAGAGGTTCAGTAGGGTAGGCCTTTTGGTGAGGGGAAAGTCAGATCCTCTATCAGGTGCAGGTAAGGTCACAACTTATGGGTCCCCACCAGCGTTTTTGGGAGTGATAGAATTGTCACAAGTTTCCCGTTAAATCAATTATGTGTGAACTTAAATGAATGCTATATGCACTCATGGTCATTTGTTTATTTTAGGAACTATAAGCAATTCTGGTAAGCATACTGTGGATGACAGTATCCATGGAGAATTTATGGTAAACTATGACAATATTGCCTATCTGTTGTCATCATTATTATGAAAAATAATTTTGTGAGATCAGTGTCTTGTTTTAAATTTTTGATGAAACAGATAACTATTTATATTTACTTTGTTGAATTTTTTTGGTTACATTTGGAGACATTGAATGTTTGTGTCTGATGCAGATTGACCCGCTATAAGAACTTCAAGGAGGGTCTCAAAAGAATTTTGGTAGCAACAGATTTAGTTGGCCGAGGAATAGACATTGAACGTGTGAATATTGTAATTAACTATGACATGCCAGATTCTGCAGATACTTATTTGCACAGGGTGGGTATAGTTCATATTGAAGTTAGCCAACACCACATCGAGGACATTTAGTAAAATAAAAATTACTGGCTTTGCAGGTTGGGAGGGCAGGAAGGTTTGGTACTAAGGGTCTTGCCATTACATTTGTTGCTTCAGCAGGTGACTCAGATGTGCTTAATCAGGTATTAGTTTGCCTTTGGAATCAATTTGATTGGTGTAATTATATGTTGAGATTAAAATTATGTTCCTTTTTTCGGAGGCTCAAACTTGTTTTTCATCTTGTTTTAGGTTCAGGAGCGATTTGAAGTTGATATAAAGGAGCTTCCTGAACAAATCGATACTTCAACATATAGTAAGTACACATTATCGAATAGAATATTTATTATTTATTGATTGTTGGTTTTGAAAGGAAAGTATACCCATCATTGATATTGTTACTGTCTAGAAATGTTAATATCATTTTGGGTAAAATGTGTAGTAGCTCCCAACCATCCCCATATTAGGCGAGTGTTTCACAAACTATGTCTCATTGAGCTGGGTGCACATTAGAATGTCACACTTAGAGTTTTCAAGAGAGTAGGTATGAATTTCCATTGCACGTCCTGGAGATGGTTAGGCATCTTCCAGGAGGGGTTATGCTTTGATGCTTTTAAGGGATGTCCAGGCATTCCAAAGACACCTCTAGAGGAGGTTTGATTACCCCTTTGAGTGGCCCCGCCTCAAATAATTTGTCTTTGTTCTCCCAACATACATGCACAGTAAGCATTGAAACAAATATTGACCCCTTTTATAATTTCATGTTGAAAAGGCTTCGTATATGGGCATTGGTTAAGGACACCATTCAACTCTACATAGTTGTTTTTGGCCAAGTTTTTCTGCTCACTCTAATCAAGTACTGATATGTTATCTCTCTGATGTGTGTTTCTGAATAGAATGAGGTTATTTGTAAAAGACGATAGCTAAGCTGGTACTTAGCTGCTTGAGTTCATTTTGTGACCATGACATATTTTGAATTTACAGAAGAAATTACTAGCTATCAAGGGCATAACTTGAATGCACACACAAGTCTGTTTAACTTAGAATTGGGGGAAAACGTTCAGTTAGTAACAGTGGCAGTGTGCAGTGCTTATTCATATTGCAAACAAAAGTTTCAGCTGCATGTACTGAAGTATGGCTCTGGAAGGTTATGCCCATTGATCTATACAACAAATTCTAGTGCTTTATTTACTTAAAATAATATTATCAATCTGTCTGAGAATGCTTGTCAGCTTATTGCACAATTGTGGTTTTTGAAAATATAAGTGTTTCACGTGGATGTGCCCCAGTAATTTATGGGTACCTCAGATGCCTAGGATATCTTGGGAGTGGGGAAGAAACATCCCCAAGCCAACCCCCCTCCCCTCCCAAAAAATATGTTTTTGGGACTTCCAAATTTACTGAACTGTATTGGGAATGTGTAGATGTTCTTGGAACACCAACATGTAGTGCACATCCTTTGACCTTCTGAGGGACCTGTAGGCTGTACCCATTCTTGAATGCCTTGCTTATATTAAAAAACTCATAAATGAAGATAGGAATAATGAGCAGAAGAATATAGTTAAGATGGATCTTAATTTGTTGAGCATATTTGACGACTAGAATGTATTTTGTATTCATGGAAGGTATGCACTAGCTATCTAGGGGCACAACCTTTCACATGCACTCCCTGTTTGTCCAACTTCAAACTGTGTGGAAACCAGAAACACTTGGTTTGTAACAATGGAAGTGTGTGGTGCTTATTCAGTTTGCAAACAAAAGTACTGACCTTATGTAGTGAGCTATTGCTTAGGAACATCATTTCATCGAACCTACATTCATTTATGTAACAAAATTTTCTCTGTTCATACTACTTTAAATAGTATTGTCAAGGTGACCAAGAATGCTTCTTCCCATAGTTGAAAAACTCGCCAATTGTAAAAACTCGCCAAGCCCGAAAAATACGGTACGGAAAAAACTCGGCAAAAGTACGGAAAAAACTCGGCAAAAAACTCGGCAACTTAAAAAATTGCTTAAACTTCATTAAAAACACATTTTTTTTGCAAAATTCAAAGATAAGATGCATCCAATGAGTCAATAAAATGAGCAAATAGAAGAAACAAGCTGAATCTAGTTATATTTGATTGATTTGAAAGAAAATTAGATACAAAATCGCATCCCCATGTGGAATGCTCAATCCGCTGATACTGATAGTCTGAAACAAAATGAAAATAGCAAATAGTTTTTGTAAAACTGAAAGTAAATACAACATTAATATATTTCAGCTTTTACAAATTCACATCTTCCTCTTCCCATGTCTAGTACTTCTCACTACGGGAGAGGGTGTAGTCGTAGGCATCTGTTGTGGCTGCTCAACCTCCATCCTGGGTCTAGAGGCTACTGCTGGTGGCTCTGGCACTGCCAATGACTCCTCCTCAGGGTCATCCTCAATGTCATCCAATGAGAATGCAAATCCACCCCCCTCCATTGCCTGTAGCTCAAAGTCATAGATCTCATCCTCGGAAAACAATGAAGGTCGATCATCTTGCCCTGTCCAATCATTGTATGGATCTATCTCATCCAAATCAATTGGATCATCTGATATTTCCTTAACTTGTTTTGTGCGCAACCGAAGATTATATTGCACATATACAAGGTCATTCAGGCGTTTTTGAGCTAGTTTGTTCCTTTTCTTTGTATGGATGGCCTCAAACAAACTCCAATTACGCTCACAATTGGACGAACTACAAGGCTGTGATAAGACACGGAGGGCAAATTGTTGGAGATGTGGGGTATTTCCACCCCAATTTGACCACCAAACATCTACAAAAAACAAATTAAGAGTTACAAGAGAACTTAGAAACTTAGAAAGGAAAGTCAAAACTCAAAAGTTGAAAACATATTTTATCAAATTATCAATATTTGTAACTTGTAAATTTCAAATTTTATACCTGGTGGCTGATTGTGTATTGCTCTCTTTGCTAGCTCTAAAGAGAAGAGTGCACCCCTTTTTTCTCTATAACTTTGGATTTCATTAACAATGAGGTCTCCCGCATCAAGGTCAGGTGACATCCTTTGAATGCACTTCATGAGGCCCTCCATAACCTCTCCAGTAGGATCTGAGTAGGTGCTTGAATGGAAGAAATGAGGGTTCAAGAAGTACCCTGCTGCATGGAGGGGTTGGTGGAGTTGATGGTTCCACCTCCTGTCAATAATCTCCCAAATGGGATCAAATTTGAGGCTGTCCTCTTTATAATAATTTTTTATAGCCTCCTTGGCCCTATCCATGGCCTCATAAAGATATCCCATTGGGATTTTATCCCCATCCACCAAGCGGAGCACTCTAACCAAGGGCTCTGACACCTAAAAATTACAATATAAAAATGCAAAAAAATTAGAGTTTCAAATTTACAATGAAAGACATTAAAATTTTTATTCAATTTGAATTCAAATTGAAAGTTTTGAAATTGAAGTTACCTTCACAATCTCTGCTGCCCTTTGTGCAAATTGGGTATCAAACACAATTTTTGACACCTTATCTCCTTCAGGCTTCTTCGAATAGGTTGAGTCCATCCAAGGTTGACTCACAAACATTTGTTTTAAAGAAGTCAAAGAACTAAGAATGCTTTGCAACGTTAAGAAAATCGTTGCAAACCTTGTGACACCTGGCCTCACCAATTCTTTCCCATGGGTGTGCTCCCTCATCAAGCGAAGAACCCAAGGGTGATTGTAGATATATTTAGTGACCCTCCTCGCGTCCTCTACAACTGGTGTGACCCAATCTAGTTTTCCTATGTCCTCCAAAAGAAGGTCAAGGACATGGGCTGCACATGGTGTCCAAAAAATTGAGGGGTGTCTATCTTGGAGGAGTCTTCCTGCTGCCACATATGCTGCTGCATTATCAGTTATGATTTGCACAACATTTGCAATCCCCACCTCCATGCAAACTTCCTCCAACATCTTAGCCAAATTTTCTGCACTTTTTACAATGTGGGAGGCATCAATTGATTTTAAGAACACCACCTCTTCTTTGCATGCAACCAAGAAATTAATGATGGTACGGTTTTTTCCATCCGTCCACCCATCAGAAAGAATAGAGCAGCCATATTTTTGCCATTTTTCTTTTTGCTCCTCTACTGCTGCCCTTGCCCTTTCAGTTGCATTAGCAAGCAACCTACAAGTACAAAGTGAAATTAAGTACACAATTTTAATTTGTAAACAAAAAAAATAGCTTAAATTCATCATAAAATTATAAATTAAACTTAAAAAACATAAATTAAAGAACATAAACTAACCTCCCACTCAAGTCCATGCGAGAAGGCGCCTTGTAGCCTTTTCCTGCAATTGTCAATGCGGAGACCAAATTCTGCCAGTAAGGAGAACTCGCCACATTGAAAGGGATATTGTTAAAATACCAAAAATCTGCACAAGCAATGTCTGCTTGCTCATGCACCTCCCTATTCCATCCAGTCGCCTCTAAGGAAGGTTGTGCACCAGGTGTGTTTCTAGGCACAAAATAACTATCCAACCGTGTAGGTCCTGCAGTTGCCCCTACCCCTGGTGCTCTACTAGAGGAAGATGAAGGGATGGAGGTCGAGGCGTTAACGGATTGCCTTGACCTTCGCACACATGGGCCACGAAGAGAACCCACTATCTCCTGAGTAACATCATAATCATCATCTGACTCAATTGGAGCACCTTGAGAAGAGGCAATGGCTGCTTGCATTGCTGCTCTTGCTTTCTCTCTTTGCACTTTTTTTTCTTCTGCAGCTGAAAGTATGGCATTCATATGTCTTTTTATTTCTTCTGTGGTTTTAGGACATTCCTTAGCATCACGTTGAGGGATGCCTGCAAGGTGGTACTTGAGGCGATTGATGCCTCCACGATATACTTTTTCACATTGAATGCAATATACTGTGCCAGGTATGGGTCCTAGATAAGCATACTTCCAGGCAGGATCTCTAGCTCCTGGAGGACGTTTGCCTACAAATCCTGTAGGCATGGATGGGACAGAGCCTGAGGCAGAAGCAGGTTCAGAAGCCATTATCAATTAATTATTAACCTACACAAAGTGAAAGTCAAAGCACAACTTGTTAGTTTTTGATAGAAAATTTAAAAACAAGTTAAATTAGATTAAATCAAATGAGATTACTTTAAGTTTAAATTACTAAAAATCTATCACTAGATTCTAAACATTTTTTATAACAAAAAAATTGGATTTAAAAAAAATAAAATAAGTAGGGTTTCAAAAAAATGTGAAAAAATGTAAAAATTTGAAAATTACTTCAAACTAGTAAAAAATTAAGCTAATCTAAAAGATTGCAAGCATGTTATTCAACAAAAAAGAGGATTCAAAACCAAAAAGAAAACTAGGGTTTTAAGAAAATTTAATAAAAATGAAAAAATCAGCAAAATATGTAAAAAAATGAGAAAAATTCATAAAAAAATCTTGTTTTCATGAATCTAAATGCATTTAAATCATTTTCACACTACATTTAGATGATTTTTAAATATAGAACCAACAAGAATAAAGAAATTTTTAAAAAAAAAGAAAGAATAAAAAAAATGAGAAACCCTACCTGGAAATCAGATTTGTCTTCTAAATTCGATGTAAATGCCCTTCAAATCTTGTCTTTTGGATGTAAAATTGCTGCAAATGAGTGCACAATGCCTTGGAGATGTTTTTTGTTGAGTGTGGAATGAGAATGAATGAAAAAAATAAACTTGAAATCACTTTTTAGCGGCTGCCTGGGCGTCTCATTGGTCGCGCGGGTTTTTTAGAAAAACTCGCCGTACATTTTAGAAAAACTCGCCAAAAGTACGGCGAGTTTTTCTAAAATGTACGGCGAGTTTTCCAGGCGTACAATTGCCTGGAAAACTCGCCAGGCCAAAAAACTCGCGAGTTTTTAAAAACTCGCCGAGTTTATGGCGAGTCTTGCAACTATGCTTCTTCCATATCACTCAATCTTATACTTCCAAAGACCACGATTGTGCATTAAGCTCACTACTTGTGTTATACATGGGCATTTCCCTCAGAACTTACTAGAGTCTTAGATGGCCAGGTATTCTTGGGGATGTGGATGAAACACTCCCTGGGTATGGACCTCTCACATCCGATTGATTTCAAAATGATTGATGTTTTTGGGAAATCCTCTAGTTTTTTTTAGTTGTTTTGGTGAAATGCAGATGTCCTTGGAACATCTACATGCTGTGGAATTATGCCCAAATATTCTTTCACAAAATAATCCATCTCTTTCTGGTTCATAAGTTCTAGAATCTAAAGTGAGGGGTTTAGTCACTTGTCCGACTCTTTTTTCATTAGGTAATAATCTTCAGACCAAGCGAGAATCTGCTCGGGAGAAACTTATCCAATTCGAAGTTGATGTTTATCTTGGTCACTCATAAAAAATAAATTATGATTCATTTTGGTCAAACTTCCTTCTTATCTATTTGAAAGTCTATCTCAGATAGAATAGTATGATTCAATTCTAGTGCTAAAGATCGTAGTTCTCAATTGAGCAATTAAAAAGATTCTGTAGGAGTGCTAGGTTTAGGCATTGGTTCTCCATTGAGAATAGCACCAAATAATTTTTCATGAGCGTCTATATGGTCAGATTTTTGTCCATCTTTGGGACATGTATGAATCCTTGACCATTCTATCTATATTTTAAAATGTCACAACTTAAAAATATAGCAATTTTCAATAACTATAAGGCCAAATCACACTTTGCCATAGAAGGAAAGTTTGTTGTAGATACCCAAAGAAGCAGAAAACTGCAAACAATTGCGATTTTAATAAAATCGAGAGATGGGGCGACTTTTTCCCCCCAAAATTGGAACGGTCAATGATTTTTTTTTTGCTTTTTGAAGCGAAAAAATTGTGAAAAAATCGCATATAAAACCTGGAAAAATCGCGGAAAAAATCTTGCTGACTTTCCCATGAAAAAACCCTATTTTTGTGCCAAAACCCTATTTATTTTGCCCATGCGACGTTTTCAGGCACATTTTGGAGGCGATTTTTGCTGCTTGGGTCGACTCATTTCTGCTGCTCGCGATTTCAAGCACCCGCGATTTCTGCTTCAGGTAGGCATTTCGTGTGACCACATTTCTTTGAGGTATTCTGTAAAACAGTTCACTCCCTTGTCTATGCTTCCACATTTTGCACACCTACCAGATTGTTTCTACTATAGTATCTGATAAAAGTCTCCCTGTTATTATGCTTTGATAGATGTCAGTTGCAAGGTCCCAATATTATTAACTATTATGCTTTGATAGATGTCCGTATCCTTTGGTAGACATCCACAACCTATTTCAAAGCAGGATGCTTGGCAAAAATTGTAGAATTTGGCTTAACAGCTGCCAATTGCATTTGCTTGTCATGGCATTCCATGAGACCACATTTCTTTGAGGCATTTTATCAAATAGTTCACCGCTTTGTCTATGCTACCACATTTTTCATACATGGCTACCAAAGCATGTGTAAAGCCAAATTCCATAAACTTTGTGGGTATTCTCCTTGACTATGCTAAAACAGGTGCTTTCAAACAAGCTATGGATATCCATCAAAGCATAGTTTACATACTCTCCGAGCCGAGTAATCTCCAAAAAATTTGCATGCCGAGTAATTTCTGCTTTTACTTGCGGGCAGTATGCAGATGGATTTTCTCCCGTCAAATTATTGAGTAATCGCCAGTAGCTCGCAAAAAACCCACAAACTTGGCATGTTTGTGTGTATAAATATGTCTGTGTGTATATGCATGCAAACTTGGCATCCTGTGTATGTTTATAGATATGTATGTGCGCACACTACAGTCCTGAGTATACACATACATAAATATCCACACACATTTGCCGAGTATTTGTCGAGTATTTGCTGAGTTTTCCCTGAGTCAAAAATTTTCGGCTTGCCGAGTACTCTCTGATTCCGAGTATGTAAACTATCCATCAAAGCATAATGGAAGGAGCTTATTTTTCAGATATTATAGTTGGAAATGCTTTGCTTGTGCTAAAACTTTCAATCAAAATATCATAGTCTGTTGTTAAACTGAATTTCCATAACCTTTCACTGCAATAAATAACACAACTCTCCTGTCATAGTTATCATTTTTTTTATCATACAACAGTTTCCTAATTTGCTTCAGCCATAGATAGTTCAATTTTCCTCTTATACTTGATTATATAGGCATTTTAAGGTTTCTAAAAATTAAATCAGCATCACTGGTTGTTGAAATTTAAAAATATTTGTTCTCTCAAGATGCATGACATTAAAAACAAATGAACAGAGATTATTTATGGATATGGCCATCAATATTTCCAACCTTTTTAATCCGGCAGACCATATTAGGCAGTGCCCCCTTGAGTTTGGTAGGTCTTTAATGTTTCAGTCTACACGAGGGGCTTGGTAGGACATAGTGGGATCGTGAGATTAACTTAGAGTTGTAACATAATATTTTGAAGTAGCTTTTAATGAAAACTACAGGCTCAAAACTAGATTGGATTCTCTTCAACCTGATGTGGCTAAGGACTTCCCTCCGTCGTTGAGCACTAATCATGGGTGTTGGGACCTTCTAAGTGAATTCTACCAACGAGGAGAACAAACTGTAGAATGAAAGGATTGATATGCTTCATAATGAACTTATGCCATAAAGGAAGATTTGATGAAACTCTTGCAATTGAGTAGAATAAGTATAAAAAATTGGCTAGCATATTTATGTTTCAGGAAGGGATGGTGGGGAAGAAAAAGAGAGAATTGGACTCAGGCGCTGATAGGCATATTAGAAACCAAACAAAAAATAAGGTAGCTGAGTTTATGAATCAGAAATGCTTTTCTCAAGGATCATCTGCAATTCTTTAAGGAGGAATAGGAGGCAGCTAAACCCTTTATGTCTTGCCCTCAACCAAGCAATGGCCCCCATTAATTTTTTGGTGGTTTTGCTATCAGGTAGTTATTTACACTTAGCTTTCTCTCTGCTTTGTTTCCTATCCTATTTGCCACATTTAAGTATATGTTTTTTGATGTTGATGTCCTCAACCTGCCTTGCTCTCTAAAGAATTTAAACCTTTTCAAAAACCCAAACTTTACCAATTAATCAAAAATTTGAATAAAAATATAGAAAGTGCCTTACATAAACTACTATGGCATCATAGTCAAGATAAAGAACTTAAACAGGTAAACGTGGCTAGAGAGGAGTGTGTAGCCAAAAAAGAAAAGAAAAGCAGAATTAGAGCAAGACTGTAAAGTACAACCTCTCCCTGTTGATCCCCTGAAAAGTATTGTATTTTAACCTACTAGGTTCTAAGTTCAAGATCGACTTCCACACAATGTTTTGGGTTTGAGAAATAACCAATAAGAATTTTGACTATGCCAAGGCATTCCTCCAAGACAAACAATTAAAATAAACACTTCACCCAGTTTTGAGTTTTAGTGATGACATTTGCAAATTTCAGGTCTGTTATAAGACGTAAGGGTGGTAAGACCAACAAAATGATCAGCATTTGCAAATTTCATAGTTGAATAATTTGATTAATAAGGGTTTCCTATGTTGTTGCTGCTAATTATATTGTTGATTAGCATTTATTTCAGTAAGGTTTGGCATGTATTTTAGTATTTTTGGCTACAGACAAAACCAATTTATACAGAAACAAATAAATAACATGCCTGTATTTAAATACTTTTGAAGATTTCCTACTCAACCAGATACCAGACCACACCTATCTTTTTCTTTAACAAAAAATAAACACCATTGCAAAGTCTCAGCTGAAACTACATTCTCATCACCCATCAAACTTGAGCAAGCACTTGCTCTTATGTGCCTTTGTAATTCTTCAAAGATGGTTCTGCAATATGGAAGTTGCTCCATCATAGAATGCAAATGCTAGGAGTGAAATATAAAATGCCATTTGCAAGGGAATTAAAATGAATTTGCAAGCTTTTTCCAATTAATTATTCATGCCTTAATGCTTTCTTGTGGCCTTTGATGTCAAACTAAACTGAATTAAGATGCTTTTGTAGATTTGATCATAACGCCACATGAAAAAGACTTTGCACGGACACATTGCACGTCAGTATTGGGTACAACGAAAGTTAAATGCAATTGGTGTTTGAATGAAATCAGCTGTGGCATTTATTGTTTCAAATGGCATTTGGCAAAGGAGGCGGGAATAACACCATTGTTTGTACAAAATGCCCTGCAGATATCATGTATCAAGCAAAACAAGCTCTTCAAGCAATATCTGAGGGTAAGGCTAAAAAGGCAAGAATCGGGACTGAAATAGACTCTAATTTTACAAAAGATAGGAGGAATCACTTGGATGAGGAATATGGTGCACATATGTTTTTTGGGGAATTTGGGTCAACAACTTTTTTTACAACACATGGCCCAAACATAGGTGGAGGAAACATAAATTCTTTCTTCGCAATTGGTAACACCAGGATCACAAACCACTTTAGAGAGTACAGGATGGAGGAAGAATGTACATGATCAAGCAAAGAAGGCAATCACAAATTTTTGGGTCTACTCTAGAAGGCAATAACAAATTTTTGATGTTATTGCAGTTGCAAGTCTTGGGTTCAAAGCCCCATCTTATGAGACATTGAGGGTCGCTATGCTTAATGATGCAGTACAAGATGTTAATGATGTTCTTGATGAACATTGAAATTCAAATGTATGTCTTGGCTTGGATAGAAATGTTGATAAAAATTATGACTAACAAGAGAAAAATTGGCTTGAAGATGGCATGCTTGAGAACAAGAGTTATTAATTAATTTTGAGGACTGGAGTGCAGGTTGTGGAAAGAAAGAATCGATGTGAATGGAAGAAACATGAAAGAAAAATAAGCAGAACCACGAACAAGACTGAATATATCGTAGGACCTAGCCAAAGTTCCAAAAATAGACAAATATAGGAATAAGTTGTAATGTGTTCATGACAGACAGAGAATTATTCCTACAGCAATTTATGGCAATACAATGTTAAACAGTAAACACAATGCATTGTAAGTTATACATTTATCTTCTCCTAAAAAATTTAAATAAACAAATGCATAGTAAATACTTAGTCATAATCAACTTCTTGTGTACACAGTTATGGTTTTCTTGTGTACATGTGTGCTGGTATTTACAGTGCATTTGTTAAATGCACTGTGTAGTCATAATTGCTGGTAAATACTTACGAATAAGAAAACAAGAGTCATAATTTTTTTTAGTTATGGTTTTCTTCTGTACGTGTGAGCTTGCTATGAATACAAGAAAACCAAAAAATAAAAAAACGCCTTCAGAAAATTTTTACATACCAAAAGAATAATGGCAATGGCACACTAAAAAATAATTAACAATGGCAATGGCGACTCCTACCTGAGAAATAGAAAACGCCTTAAGAAATAATGACCCACAATGAGAAACCAGAAAAATCGTGACCAGCAAAAACGCCTTCAAAAATTCACATCGATGAGAAACCCACGATCTGAGAGTAGACATGTGCCCGCAAATCAGCAGACGCCTTCAGAAATTTGCGCCTAACTGAGAAACCCTCGATATTTAGTGAAAGAGGAGAAACGTAGTGTCTTTATAGCAAAAACGCGCCACTTTTTAGGGGGTTTTTTTTTTCTGAGATTTTTTCACGTTTTTTTGCAGATATTTTGCATGAAAAATCCCAAATTTTAAATGATTTTCAATGATTTTTTCTTGGCGTTGGCCATAGAAAAAATTGGGATTTTTACTGTGAAAAATAGGCAACCTCCTAGATATTTTGAAAATCGCGATTTCCAGGATTTTTTGATGATTTATGCTTCTATGATTTAAACTATAACAACAATAGATAATTGAAAGATGGAAATTAAGACATTTTTGTGATCAAAGCTCAAATCATTAACTTAGATTCATGACTGAGACATGAATTGGATATTCAATTTTAAAATTTTCTATTACTAATAGAATGAAAAGATAAATCTACCAACTTGGAATACGCTATTTCTAGATTTCGGGATCCTTGCCGTTGCTTCCTTGAATTTGTTCTTTTTCTTGATGTTCTTCACAATTTAAGATGTTTTTTTGCATTTGTTTCTCCCTAGTTTATAGTTCTTTTATCTCTATTTTTTTGATAGATAAGGATTATATTGTATTAATTTATCAAAAAAGATACATTGTTGCCAAACTATGGTTCACAGACCAAGTTTGCTTTTTTGAGAAGCCCAAACCCCTAAAACATTGCTATAGACCTGCTGATGCGTGTTTTTTGACACAACAAACACTCTAGAATAAAGAATCCAAAGACACTCTACCCTCTCTTGAAAAACCATCGCGTATGCTAAGATTGCGAGAAGATCATATGGCGATTCCAAGGTTTCTCATGTTAGGTCTTGATGTGTGGATAAGCTCAATGGTTGTTGTGATATGCTGGTAACACAAAGGGACTTATGCTAGGTTCGTTCAATTCACAATGAAGGTTTAAGCAATTAAGCTCTTTTGTTTGGGTCTTGGATCAAACAAACTGAAAAAAGGAGATAAGGGTTGAGAAGTTCTAGTCTACTTCTTAAGAATTCAAGAGACGGTATTGACTTGGTGAAACCAATAACCACACTTTGCTTCGCCACGCTCAATGACAACTACACAAAGTGGGTGCAATCTTCAAGGGAGTGTGCTTATGATTTTCATGTCATGAATAACTAACATCAAATCGAACAATATTTATCCAGACAAAAGTTAAGCATCCACAAAATAAGCTTAGGCTAACTTTACGCATTGAATGAAAATCATCCATTCAAAGAAAGTATGAGCAAAAGTTTCGCCATAATCAATACTTATCAGATCTTGCATTCATCTAACATACATGAAATCAAATCTAAACTATGATGAGGGATAAGAACCATGCCAACTCCAAAATAAGAGAAGTAATCACCATCAAAACAATGCATGCATTACTTATTACTTTAGCAGTCGTACACAACAATTACTTATCTCAACATGTTTTGCAACATGCTCCCATGCTTTACAAATGAGGGGGTGAGCTCAATTTATAGGCTCCCCAATTACAATTCAATGGCCAAGATTGATTTAGGATCAACGACCGAGATTACAAAATAAAACCCTAATTAGGGCTTGTCATAACTAACTCCTCGACCAATGAGAAAATTACATTCGAGGACACTTGTCCTTTTTGCTAAATATGAACCAACAATAAAAATAGAAAGTTGTTGCATGTTGATTTGGAACAATTTGATTGGTTGGAAGATGACGAGGCGCCACCTCAGCGTGTTGGATATCTTCCTTGGTTACTTTGTTCGTTTTTCCATGTTCTTGCCTTAGAATATTTTCCTCGCTGATGACTTTGTCCTTTGTGCTTGTTTCCTCCTAGCTTTGATCCTGGATTCCTTTTGAGACTTTGATTTCTTCTTCTCACCTGTATCGGAAGTCTCGCCTTGGAGCACACGTTTAGATTTGAAGTCATTAAGGTTTTCTTTCCGGATTGCTTTGAAATTCCTTCAAGTGCCTTGAATTTGGAGAGGAACTCCCCTGTGCTTTTGCCACAATGGAGGAAATTGGAACTTTCTCTGTGAAGTATTTCCCATACTCAGCCAATTTTTTGGCTATTCAACTTCATTTTGTAATACCTTCATGTGGACCATTCAACATTTAGCCAAGGTTTCAGATGAACTTTGCGTGTGGATTTGTCTTCAGTTTTGAGTTTGGCTTGTGCTATGTAGAACAAATTCCATCCTCGGACAAGGATTTTATTCACTTCCTCTTTATTTTCCTCTTCATTCCTCGTGTCTTCCTTCCAACTCTTAGTCAATTTTTTGAATTTCCCTCCTTGAGCGGAGCTTACTTTGGTCTTGCCATCCACTCTTTATGCCAAAGTTAGACTTTGCATCATGCTTTCCGTTGTGCTTGAATGTTAGTATATGCCTTCTTTAAGCAAAGTCGGACTTTGAGCTGCTTTGGACATTCTTTCCTTAGGCAAAGTCAGACTTTATCAATTGTCTGCCATTGTGCAAGGCGGACTTTACCTTGTCTTTGCCACTTTCCCGTAGTGCCAAGGTCGGACTTTGCTTGTTTTGTGCTATCCTTATGGCAGACTTCAAGAATTTCCCTCCATGTTGCTCATCTTCTTATGGCGGACTTCTTGACTTTCATTCCAAATGCTAGGGTGGACTTGGAGGCTTGTTTGACAAACTCCTTTAACATGATAGACTTTCTTGGTGCTTTGACACATCCATCTCTCCTTCCAAGCAGACTTCACATTCTTCGTGCCATTCTCATCTTGGCATGGCGGACTTGGAACTTCTTTTCTACATGTATTTTCCTTTTACACTTGGCCAAAATTCAAATTTCTTTTTTCGAGGCATCAAATACTTAGTCAATTTCATGAAATTTTCTCTCCCCAAGGTAACATTACATAGGCAAGGCACCTATACTTAGCCAAAATTTTCAAGTTTCCCCCCTCAAAGGCGTCCGTACTTGGCCAAATTTTTAATTTTCTGCCTTCTTCCAAGCTACGCGGACTTCACCAACTACTTGCCATGGTAGGGCGGACTTTCCACTACTTTGTGTCATGTCTTCATCTTTTGGGCGAACTTGGCTTATGATCAAGCCATCACACATTCTAGCTTGGGGCGGACTTGGCTTATGATCAAGCCATCTTCTCTTTAGCTTGGGCAGACTTGGCAAGTTATTGAGCCACTTCTCTTGGGCGGACTTTACCCATGTTCATGCCATTCCCTCATCTTCCTATGGCAGACTTGCCCAATGTCCATGCCATTCCTCTTGTTCAAGCTTGGGCGGACTTGTCCATTGCTTGTGCCATGATTCTCCATTGGAGGGCGGACTTGACTCAGTGTTGAGACATCCTCTTCATTCTAGCTTGGGCGGACTTGACATAAGCTCATGCCATGACCAATACTTAGGCGATTTTCTGGCTTTCTTCTGGCTCTTTCGAAATTTCACACTTATTTCCATTTCGGGGTCTTGTGAAGATGACATTGTTGAAACCATGACTCAGGCACTTTCCAAGAATAGAAACCTTCCCAAAATAGAAACTTTCCAAAAATAGCAACTTTCCAAAAATAAATCCCTAAAAAATAGGAAGTCCAAAATAGGCCAAAAGTGCCAAAAATAAAGTCCCTAAAAAATAGGGGGTCAAAGTGAAAATACCCAAAAAGTAGGTGTCAGAATTGACTCAAACGACAGGTGATCCTCGTCTTCCAGGTCTTCTAAGCATTCTAATGATGTTTGTGCACTGATTCGGGCTCAAATTCCTTACTTGGCTCCGGTGACCCTTCAAAAACTCTTAACTCATTGTAAAAGAAACATGGTAAATAGCAGTTGCGACGCCAAGGCAAAAACTCAAAAAGCAAAAACAAAGGGTCCCCATTTGCAATGGGGCGATGTGTGAAAAGGTCACAACAAGACCACCACCATTCCTGACTCTTTTAAACACAGCCATGCAAGGCTAATATAAACTTTAGCTATATTGTATCCTTATAACCAACTAACTATAGACATTGAATATTGTATTGCAGGAAAAGAGTTTACAAAACCAAAAGACTAATTGCCGCCACCACAAAAACAACTAGTGTATACTATAGCCTAATGAGATACCTTTGATGGACGAAATAGACCCATTACACAACCAGATTAGATGAAGCCATGCTCCTCTGCAAATTCCCTAAATTCTGGAATCCAATCGAAATCCTGCACTAGATTGAATTGCAGAATATTCTTTAAAAAGCCCACACCAACCGACACCAACCTCCTTTGTTCCATCAACTCAAAGCCCTTCAGCTCCAGGATGAAAGGATGATATTTAACCACTTCCCTCGGAACAGCTAAAGCATTCATATCTCAGGGTTGAGGGACACCTACTCCCAGTGTTGCAGCTGCTATGGTTTCTTGTAAGCCCCCCAACAAGTCTGCCTTGAATAATTTTTGAGTAATACCAGTCTCCATTGTTTTTGACACATTTATGTCCCAGTAACATTGCTAAAAATTTCGAAACAATATTGGTGTCCACATGATAGAATTCAACTTCAGCCAAGAAAGCCTTACTAAGAATCATCTTCGACATAAAGTCCGCCTCTAGCGTTATGCGTTTGAGTTGCTGGTCCGTCACCTCTCCAAGGAAGGCCATTTGACGAACCTCACTTGTTAACCGGTTAGGTGTGTCTATTCCACTGCAAACAATGGTGTTTGCAAATAACCACACAATGAACTTTGATAGCTCTGCCATGAATTGAGAAAGATATGCGTAAATGCCAGCCTAAATGAGTTATAAATCCCCACTCGTGTGTGAATGACTCTTCGCTACAATAACTTGACACGCCATCATGTCGAATTCATCACCAATCTTTAATGTCCTTGTTGGGAGTACCTTACCGATGAATGATGGGTGACAATTATCCTGGGTAAACTTAGTAGCCAATTACCAACACCACCAGTCTTAACCAAATTACTTAGTTGAAAGACCACTAAGTTTATCCATGTTATCCTTAACTTTATCCCAAATCCTTTAGACTAAAAAACTTTCGCTTCCATGTTTGCAATGTACTCCATGCTTCAAAATTATCGTGAGTGCCAACTTGCTATAATTATGAATGAAGTGGCCGAATGTACTGCTGAGCCACATCACCTGATTTCCCAATGACATGGCAGCCTACACATGCCTACTGCCACCTTACCCGAACTGACCATGTAATTCCCGCCACCTAAATCAAATTCAAACCATCCCCCCGCCAATTCAAAAAGGAACCTCAAGCATGAGAAGAATGCTTATGGACTGATATAACCACATTGTGACCTAGACAATGTCGACTCCCGTGTAATTTTACATCGATATCGCCACACGATGGCTGCGATTGATGCTTTCCACACCAACAATTATGGAAAGCATATTCAATACATAATGAATCTCCCAACATAAACTCCCCCCAATTTAAACTTGTGAATCTTGGTTAAACCATCGAGAACAGGCTCTCCATAACAACGTTTGTGAAGAGCTGCTCGCCCAACCACCCACCAGATCAGATGTTACATAATTTGAAAAGACCATTTGGAAGCTTTGTTAACATCTGTAGGATCAACATCCCAATGTTTGGTTGGAGTCTGCTGGTACTCAAGGGTCTATCAATCTTGAAGACGCAAGGCATAATGAAATGCAATTGGCTTCTTTGCTCATTTAGAGTTAAACTTGTTCCTCTTGATTGAATGTATGAAGCTGTACATGGACCAATTCCTCTTTATAGTAGGGGAACCAACAACTTGTGAGAGTAGGTGAGCTGTCTCAGCTTTGGTGTATCCTTCGCATGCCAAGTCCACCATTAGGGTCTTTTTGTGCAGGAGCGATCCAATCCGCCTTTTCTTTGGTTTTCTGAATATATAACTTTGAAGGTTGATAAATTGAATGCATTGCTCTTGATGTTTCGTTGTATCCTTGGTGTTGTACATTTCCCAAGGGCCTTCATAAAACCCTTTCCTTTACTTCATCATCATGAGGAAGAACTTTTTTAGGTTAGATGCACACTACTTGAGGTTAAGCGCATAGGAAGCCATATTAAGAGGAGTGCTACACCTCTTTCGTTGCAGTAGGTTTGATATGCTCATCATATAATTGTGATGCAGAAACCTTGCTACGAATTGCTTGCCTTCTTCAATCAAGCATGCTTTCAAAAGGCCTTAACTCTCTCCAAGGCTAGAAGGGTGTATTTGCATACCTGATTACCACCACAGTAGATGATATGATAGAGCAAATTTATCACTACTAGCAACATTTAAAAAATTAAAAAAACAATTATGAATACAAGTTAAAAAACATAATGAAAGGATTTAAAATTGAATGCTATATTTGTTTTTCAAAAATACAAATTAAAGATGAATATTAAAATTAAAAACAAACATATTAAATAGACGTTTCTTACTTGATAGTTGACCATATGTCATCAAGTATCCTTTGTCTCAGTTCCCTTCTTTTGACTTTGATTTAGCCCATTTTTTCCACTCTCCACAAACCACCATGAATTGTAGATTCTCCTTCACTTGCAACATCTTTTCTAGCAAGATGAAATAGCTGGCATATCTAGTCGGAAGGTTTGAGGATATCTCTTACATATTTAACATTTTTATATCTCTAGTTTTGTTCATTGGTTTTCAAAGCATGTACACAAAGCATATCTAGTCGGAAGGTTTGAGGATATCTCTTACATATTTAACATTTTTATATCTCTAGTTTTGGCCATTGGTTTTCAAAGCATGTACACAAATTGGAGTCCAAAAAATGTATGTACGTGCTCATAACTATCAAATCAACTCAGAAATACAAGTCGGTTCTGTTGCAACTTACACAACACTAGAAAGGCCCAACCTCCTTCATGGCCTCTTTCAAAAGGTGAAATTGGTAATTTGCATCCTTATGTTTCCCAAGAACAATCAACAACAAAGAATGTTGAACCAGCAGGACATGTAACAATAATATTATGTGTGACTATTGTTGTATATCAGTCCACCCATCTATGACAATGAAACAACTTGTCCCAATCCATGTTTATCTCATGTCCATCAACATGGGGAGGGGCATATGCAATCTATGTTCTTTAAGGGGTGCAAAAGAGAATCCAATTTGTTTGCCATCTCTTTGAAATAAGGAGATTGTGGCACATGAAATAGGATGGTATGGGCATAATAAATGTGGTGACTAAATTATCTGCTATCTCACACTGTTGCAAATAAAACCAGCCAGTCACTATATTTTTCTCATTTGTAATGGTAGGTGCCTTCCTCTTCTCTTTATTAGAATCCTTTCCCCTACTAGTACCCGTTGATACAATTGGAATATTCTGGGATAAATGGCATGAATGTATGTCTATTAGTTTTTTCTTCACATTATCCAACAAACTCTGCCATTTCAACCCTATGTTCCAACTTTATTTCCACACAAACCCTAACCTGATGGTCACTCTCACCTAATAAATGGTGCCCAAACCTACTATAAATCCCTTGGAAATCAATATTGCAAATATAACACAACCAATGCTTGCTGCCTCCTACAGTTTGGATTGATTATTGCCCCAAATGGTGAGGAACTGCATCAAGGGGGGTCTTTTTGGCTTGAAAGGTTCTTCTGCAAAATCCTCAAGAAAAATGTTTTGTTGCAAAGCATGTGTGTTTTTAGAAGAATGAAAACTACAACCACTCCTTTTAACTTCATTTTGATTTATGTTGAAATTTACTTTTTCACTCTACATCTCTCTGTCATCATTGTTGCTCCATTTGACTAGCAAAGAAATGTGTGACAGCAAATAGCAAACTGAAAATAAGAGAAAACACTTAAAAAACAGCCATGGTGATTGTGGCATACATTGCAATGAATGAAAATGACCTTCAATGCAGAGAGTGGCTGCAAATCTCTTTCTTTTTCTTTGCTTGCTGCTCTTTCACTTTCTTCCTTCTCTTCTTCAAGCTGTTAAAAATCTCAACTGACAATGGCATAAACGATTTTGAGGATTTGGTTCATGTTTTAACATGTTTAGTTTGCATAAGGGGCGTGCGAGGGCTTGGAAGGTTCCCACGGCCCCCTAAATTCATAATGTTTTTAACCTTTTTAAATGAAAGAACAGTGTGGTTTTGTTTTGCCTTTGGGGATGCTTGGTTGTCTTTGAGATAGTTGAGGGATGCCATATACGTCCTTGGCCATCCTGGGGATGGCCAGATGTCACTGGGGCATTCTTTGTTTTCTGATGATGTCCTGGGGATGTTCTTGGGAATTCCTGCAGATTGGGGATTGCCAGGGGACATACCCATAGCCGTTTCATGTCCCCTGCCTTCCTGAAGGACCAGAAATGGCTGTGGGGATGGGGACAAGGGTTTTAGAGGAGGGGACATGCTCCAGTGTGACTAGGAAAACTCTTCAATATCTGGGATCAAATTGTCTGCCAAGGATGCTACTTCATCACTGGTTTCCTGGTCATTTACTCCATCTTCTTGCATAATATTTAAAGGTAAATGTGATGTATCTGGTAGTTAAAAGGGATTTCGGGTATATGCAATATCTTATCTCCGTATTTGGTTCTGCAGTCTTGGCATCTAACATGTTTCTTGTACGTGATTTTGGTACAATGCACATTTGGAACAGCAGTAGTTTTCTCATAGAAGATGCTAGAGTAGATTGTAATGTATTTGTCGGTAATAAACAATGGCTAGGATTAAAATTGATGGCATGTAATATACTTGACAATGAGCTGTGGATGATGTTCCTTCTGCATGATTTTTTATCAGGATGTTCAGCTGATACCATTTCTAGTCTAACATGCAACTTGTGAAAAAACATATGATTGGTACTTTTATTTTTAGTTTGATATAAATATATCTAGAGAAATAAAAAAACCTTTTTGCTACAAGGAAATCTTCGTACTTTTTAGCAAAGATGTTGATTTTTTTTTTTTTTTTATTGTAATTATTAATATCTAACCTTAAAATATATATATGTTATTCTTGATGAGATTATGATGTCTTTTCCCCCTTGTATTATTGCTACATCATATTTAAATAATGTTGTGAGGATGGTACTTATTTTGACTTTTATTAACTGACAGTGTCTGAATTATTCAGGATATGCTCTAATGTTTTTGTTGTGAAATTGCAGTGCCATCATAGATATTTTCTGTATGTTAATCCTCATGGAAACGCTGCCTGTTCCTATAACAAAGGGCGCATTTCAAAGAGTCCGAGGATCTGCAGATAATCTAAAGGACATCATTTCTTAATTTACATGCATCGTGTGGGAATATTGTATTTTTTTAAAACTAACAGCTCAAGTTGAATGGAGCTATTACTTTTTAATTGAGGTCCTATCATCATTTGGGGGTCTACGCTTTAGCTATTTCCATAACATATATAGTGAGTTCATAATTGTAATAACTGAGGCATAAACTTAAATGTAACTTGGTTTAAGCTTTTCAGTGACTTACGTTGACTGGCAGAAGGCCTGATTGTTTATGCACACCATGCAAAAAAATTGACTTAAATTTGTTGGATTTAGCTTTTCTGCTACTGGATTGGCTGGAATTATGATCAGTGTCTACAGAGCTGTTTATTGCTTGCTTTGTTTTGCTATCTTTTTCCACAGTGTTGGAGGTTTGAAATATATATTTATCTCAAGGAACCATTGAAATCTTTTGTGGGTTCATAGATAGCCAATATGCAGAAGCGTAGAAGAACAGCATCTTGTCACCTTACAAGATCAACAAAATACAGGCAGCTTTATGTCCAGTTCTTCTGCCCAGTCAATCATTTTATCTGAGAACATGGCATAGAGTTCAGGGTAACTGTATCATAGGCAAAGGAGGTATTGTGACCTGAGCAGGGTGTAAAGAGAGGATCTTTGTATGACCAGTGAATTGTTTTGGGACGACGGAGCAGAAGTTTTATCCTCAAAATTATGGGAAAATTGCATATTAGTTGTCAGTGAAACCCTTGAAAGCGAGTAAAATTTGAGAGTTGTATTCTATTGACTTCACTGTCATTTTCCAAATTTTTGTGGCAAAACAATAGCTAATTCAAACCAGTCTAACTAGCATTATTTCTCTAGTTTCTGATATTGTAATTTCATGTTCACTCTACGTAGTCTTGAACTATTTGCCAATGCTGCAACAGTCTGTACTAAACAAATATATTTAAGTGCAGTTTCCAACTTGAAAATTCCATTTCATTAAAAAGTTTACAGTTGACTTACTAATTGAAGTACACTTGATTGGGGCTACTCTGCTTATTGTGCTATCTTTTACTACAGACATGACATTTTAAAAATGATTTCAAGCAGGGTTTGGAATCTTGTTGGGTTTCATGGATATTCTGACTACAGTGAAAAGCTTCATGCATGATATCACACAAAAATTGGGATGTCGGGATAAACAGGGCATGTGTTGTCCTATTCCATTCTAGAGTGGCTGATTTTATTTCAGGACATACGTTCTGATGCCCACGGTTAACCATACCAATCTTGGAGGAGGTGTTGCAACGAGAGGTAAGAGGACTATTAAATAAACTAACAAATAACAAACATGCACAAATTTAATACCTGAGCTTCTTGCAAAAATGAAACTAATCTTTACATTCCAAGCAACCTTGTTAAGCAGTTGATTGCTTTGTCATCCAAATGGCATTAAACTGAGATGCAAGTTCACCTGAGCTGTGTATCTTGAAGCTGGACTGGCTCTGCACCTCTTTTATCTGAATTTTTCTCGAAAATAATAACAGTTTTGGAAAATAAAATTTTGGTTATTGCTGTTGTAGTTTCACCTTATCCTGTATTCAGTAATTGCATGTACACTGAATCTTTTCTCACACACTATGTAATTTATTATTTTTTTGGCTATACTCCACCAAGCTTTGCATATATTGTAGCGGATGGTAGGCTAAATGCCTTAATGTCATATAATTTACAATTATTTATATACTCGGGCTATTCATTTAATGATATTTGATGCATTTGATGGAACAGATTTTGATTGAATCAAAAGTTAGTCTGTTGTGTATGTTACCGAAAATTATCAGAAAAAATCTCTTTTTAGTTATTTAGTTTATTGGTATCATATGGAGGAACTTGTTAATATCAAATCTTTTGAGATATGTGTTTTGGCTAGCAAGGGCGAATTTTGTGCAACTTTAATTTAGGTGTATAAATGTGCCATACCCTAGTTCATGTGAAAAGGTTAGTTTTAAATTCGAATGATTTGAAACTTGTTCCTTAATGAAAAACATGTAAGTCGATTTGGACATAATTGATGGTGTAATGTTATAGATTTTGTAGCATCCAAGTAAATTTAACTATTTATCGAAAGCAATCTCAAGGACTTTGAATTACGAATAAACCCTTCAATAAATTCCAAGCCAAATTAATGTCACTATTGAAAATTATATATTGTATAAAATAATCAATGGCCAAAGTAATTAGAAGTTTATTATGCTAATGGTGAAAAATACATCATCAATGGTTTTTTCCTGTTTGGTTTGGTGCTGAGTTTGGGGCAATGCCTTGATGCATTTACAAAGATACAAATGAGACATTTTTGTCAATGTAGCAAGCCATTCTTGTATCTAGTTTGATGCTTATTTTATTATCTCTATGTTTATATACATACAAGGGTAGTATTATTGATTTATTTGTTTGATTTTTGACATTTTAACCAATCCTATCGGATGTATATTCAACTTGGTTGTTTGATCCATATGATATTTGCATGTGCGATATTATGTTCATAAACATGATCTTGATCCTTTTAATTGTAGAACAAAAATTAAACATATAGAGAGATTATATTTCCACAATTTACAATTCTTTTATTTGACTCTCATCTCAATAACGAAACGAATCATGTAGTATGATCCGAAATGTTTATGAAAAAAAATTCTATGTAGTAAAATTCAAAGGTTTTCATATATTTTAATCAAACATTTAGATAATGAAACAATCTTATACTTTGAGCTGAAGTTGACATTGTTTAATTTGGTGTTATGTTCATGTTTAAAAAGATATTAATATGTGTTCATTTTAGAGGAGGCATCTAGTGATGCATTGCATATCTAAGATTATCATCTACAATAATCCTTCACATTTGTCATATTCAATCTCATACTCATCTTAGTAAACATGTGAATCCATTAGCATTTAGTTTAGATTTCATGTGCATGTGTGAAGTTGTTGATAGTCAAGGTATATTTTTGTGACATAAATTGTCAATTTTAATTTATCTATTTTTGATAAGAGGGAAAAATCTAAAAATAATTAGTGGTTAAGTTTATGCTTGCAAAGTGAGTTTTCATGTGTGAACTAGATATAGAACAACACTGTTGAGCTAACATAGAGTAGAGAATATTGTGATTTTGATCTGCATCCATAAAATCTGAGGGATATAAATATCAGTCTTAATAAAAAAATAATCTTCATTCATTGTATTAATTCTTTTTTCTCTTTATTTATTACTACTTATGGTGTGAATATACTTTAGTATTAGTTGATCCACTCTATTCCAAAAGAATATAAATTAATCTAATTTAATTGAACCCTAAAACTTATTCAACCACCAATTAATTTAAAATTCAATGCAATTTTTTTTTGTAAATTAATCATTAATTTTGCATGTCAGCGATGGATGGGAGTGGAAGTGATGCCCAACAGGAAAATATTTTGAATGATGCTACGCAGGTTTGTTTGGGAGGGGTTGTGTTGGAGGACGAGGCGTTGGTTGGTCCTTCTGTCGGGGCTCCTCTGCTCCCTGTTGTGGACGGGCTTCCCCTTACTGGGCGGGTTGGTGTGAACGTGGGTGAGAAGCTGGGCGGGAGTAATCGGATTGGTCTCCTTGCTCATGTCGATCGCTGTGAAATCCCTCCTTTACGGGCGGATTTTGGCTTTGATCCTCCTCTGCTTGGTGTTGCTGGTGCTATGCAGGGGTATGTGGATGGGGACCCTATTCCTCCTCTTAAACGAAAATCCTTATCTAATGCTGCTCGTGCCTAGATTCCTGCTCAGGCTAGGGTTCGGCCTTTGCCTTATGCCTGTGCCTCCTCTGTGGTGGTCTGTGGGCCAGTGGTTGTTGAGAATGAGGATTTTTATATGCACCAGGGTGTAGTCTGTAGGTTCAACGGCTTGTTGCCCTCCCTTCCGGATCTCCATGAGTGGGTTTCGCTTTCCTGGAAACCTATTGTTACTTGACCAATCAACCTCTATCCTAGTGTTAGAGGCTTTTTCTTCGCAACATTTACTCTCCCTGAGGATCGTAACCGAGTGCTTGACTGGGTGTGGATGTGGGGTGTCCATTCGTTGTTCATTTGGCCTTGGTCTTGCTTGTTCAACCCTCTTACAGAGCCACTAAATATCAGACCAGTTTGGGTTCATATGCAGAATCTCCCTCTCCAGTTTTGGGAGGACTCTTGTTTTGAAGCTATTGGCAATGCCATTAGTAGCTTTTTGAAGGTGGATTTTACATCTTAGGATCTTGGGCATACTACGGTGGCTCGTATTTTAATCGATTTGGACATCTCCAAGCCTCTCCATGGTGATGTGGTCTTGATGTTGGAGGACAAACCTTGGAAACAACTTCTGGACTATGAGGGGCTCCCTTTTCGGTGCAAGAGATGTTTCTCTGTTGGTCATTTGGCCTCTGGTTGCTCCCTTGCTCGCCGCAAGGGCACTGCTACTTGGTGGAAGGATGCTCTCTCAGACCATCTCACAGTGGGCTCTCCCCCTTTGGTGGTTCCTTCTATGGAGGACTCTTCCTTGGTGGCTGTGGCCCCCAAGGTTCCTCCTCCAGCTGTCCCTTCTGAGGTACCATTGCCCTAATCGGCTGTCGCTGCGCCGACTGATTCTGCTCATACCTCGCTAAACACTGCTACTAATCCCCTGATTGATCTCGACTCCTCCCCTGCGCTGCCAGCTTCGCTGCATGGTGGCTCTTTGTTTGTTGTGGCTGTGGATGAACCGCTCATCTTGCCTCACTCAGTTGACCTTGGCTCTAAGCCTTCCTGGTCTATTGTGCAAAAGAAAAAGAAGGGACTCCCCAAACCGCGACCTCGGGTTTTGGGAGTTAGTCCTATCCCCCTTGATTCAGGGTTTGTCTAGTTCCAGTACTTCTTCCGACTTGCTGTTTGTCAGCTGTTCGTGTTCTGGTACTGTTCTGCATGTGGCGTGTTTGGCCTGTTCATTCGAGCCTTGTGGCTCTTGTTTGTAAGCTCTTTCTAGTTCATACCTTGTTTTGAACTAGCTCTTTTTTGGCCTCGAGGGCCCTCTGTGTAAAGGGTACAACACCTTGTAAATGCTGCTTACCTTATCGAAAACATTTGTAAATTTTTTATTTATTTTTGACTTAATATCAGTATACATCACCATCCAAAATTATTCTAACTCATAAAACCATATTTAATTTACACATTTGCAAAACATGGACAATAAATTGTGAAACTATTTCTAATGTTGTAAGAAAGATTGTTTTATTTTTTAAATACCGTTATCTACATTGCGCAAATATTCTCATACTCACCATCACAAGGTCGTGGGAATTGAAATTCTACACACCAACATGGATACATTCTACATCAAAATAGGCACAAATGACTTTGTGAGGTTAGGATAGAGAAAATTGTAGAAGTTTGCTTTGAGTGTCAACAAGAGATTTAAGATCAAGTCTACACCTTATTCAATTATCAATTAATTTAAGAAATATAAAATACAATGCATAAAAACATTTGTAAACTTTTATTTACTTTTGACTTAATAACGAGACACATCACCATCCAAAATCATTCTAACTCATTAATCCATACTTAATTGTACACATTTGAAGAGCATGAATAATAAATTGTGAAATTGTTTCTTATGTTGTAAGAAAGCTCATGTTTTCTTTAGAAGCAAGTTATCTCCATGCACATATCCCATTTAGTTTCATGTTTTGTTGTCTCAAGGTTTTGATATGCTCCTAGAGATCTGGATTCATTTTGTGCCTACAAGAGAACACATTCCCAACTAGAGCCTCTATTGAGACTCAAATATGTAGTATCCTTTTTTTCTTGAGTTTCTTCCATTTAGTGCATGGTCTTGGTCATTTGTGACCCATTGTTTATAAGTGGTCCAAGAGATCTTAATTGGGCCCCTATGTTCAAGAGTGTCTCTTCCTATTGCTTTGTTTTCCCCCTTATACTTTAGTTAGCCCTTTAGGTTGCTAAAACCCAAAATTGGCTAAGTATGAGGGTTTTTTTTTAGTTCTTTGTGGACATCGGATACCATTTGGGACTTGGAAACTATTGTGCCTCCGTACTCACACCCCATTTTTTTGCTTTTGGGAAAAATGGGGATCCCCCTCTTTTGGCTTTAGGTGTTGTGTCTTCCCCCCCTTTCCTTTTTTCCTTTTCTCTATTTCCTTTGTTTCTTTTCTTTTGCTCTGTTTGTCTTTTTGAAGTTTAAGTGTTAGGCTTCCAAGGGAGGGTATACCTTCCTTGTCAAGCCCGACCCCCGATTTTTCCTTTTTTTCTTGTCAGTCGTTGCCACTTTCCTTATCGTCGAGCTTCGTGTGTTAGCCTTACCACTTGCTCAGGTGCTTCGCTGGCAGTGTACGATAGCGACGCCTCGTTTGACAAGCATGTCAAATCAATCTTTTTAGGTAGATCGAATGAGAATTTGAATTAAATGATAAGCAATGTTAGGAGTTAATGCCACCATCCCATGAATTGGCACACCATTAATGAAGTTAAGTACTATTATCTTAAAACTTCATTCCCTTTTTACAATTGCTAGTTCAAACAAATGCATTTTTCTCGAAGAGCTCTACAAATTTTTGCTATTATTCTTGAGGAAAATTGGCCTGTGTTTTAGCACGAGTGGGTGTGCGTTTGGATTGATTGGATTGGTTTATCATCTGTGACGTGTTCGTCTGGATTCTTGTTGTTTGTGTGCTTGTGTTTGCTTGTGTAGTTTGCATTCTCCTGGTCTGTGTTTGTTTCACTTTTCGTTTCCTTCGTTCTTGTCCTTTTTTCTCCTAAGTGTTGCTTATAATGTCTAGGTTGGTTAATTTTTCCTTTAACTTCTAAATTTATCCATTCAGCTAGCTTGTATGGTTAGTGTGCATTTTGGGTTGCCAGGTTTGTTTGTTTGTTGTTTGGTTTTGTTTTGTGTGTTTTCGTTGGCTTCATTCTCATTCTTGTGTTTTTTATTTTTGGTTCTCGGACTGGTTTTGGCATTCCTCTGTTCTTTTCATTTCTTTTTTTTTCCTCATTTTTATTTTCTCTCATCATTTTTCTCAACTCTTTTTCTCGCCAGATTGTGTCTTGCTGGTGCACCGATCAATGGTGTTTGTGATGTCATCATCGGACGTTAGACCTTGGGATTTTGTTGTGATTTCCACTTGGTCATTTCAAATGGTTCAATTTTTTCTCACCATCGGGCTTCGGGCTTCGTTATTCCCTCTTACTCCCTACTCAAATTTGTTTGCATAAGGTATGAAGTATGTCTGGTAAGGGGTATGTCCAACTCCCGATAGTCGATAAAGCATTTTTAAGCAATAGGTTAAGGCATGTAGGTCTCCAAATAATTCGCATTCCCCACACAAGTGTATGATTTCCTTAGGTTTTGACTTGGATCCTTGCCTTAGCATTTCAAAGACTTAAAACATAGTTTTAGGTTTTAGACTTCACAATGTTCATTTGTTGCTTGCTCAAAACATTTGCAAGGGGTAAGGGGAAAACCCGATCCCCGACCAATGACCTTACCTTTTTGACTTAGCTGATTTGATAAAACTTTTTGGACTTTGGACTTTGGAGATCCTTCTTGCCTATTACTGACATAGCCTTTGCTAAGGGTATAGAGGATTCCCAACCTCAGATCCTCAAATTTGTGCTTTTCGTTACACTTAGCCAAAATCCTTGCTTTCATAAATTCTTTCAGATATCGGACGTCAGGGATCTCGTTTGTTTGTTTCCTTATAGAGGTAGGAGGTATGACAAGCCCTCGACCTTCGATGCCAACCATCCCAAAGAATTGTTTTCATCATGGTAAAATTGCCAAGCCTTCATTGAGTCCCTTTCAAAATGAATTAAGTTAGATCAACAAAAGTGAATTGGGCCTCTGGTGTTAGGATTTCGTTTTAAGTAATACCTAAGTAAAACGTGAAAACGAAAAGGTGCAACCCCACAGCCCAATCTCCAAAACCCTTTCAAACTTTGCGGGTCGTGAATGTCATTTACATAGTGTAGATAACAAAAATGAAAGGGGTAAAGGGGATCCTCAATCCTCGATGCCTGATCGAGCACTAATATCCTTTGTGTTGAAAAGAAAAGGATACACGATACCCCCGATCTCTGATGCCTGATGAGAGGAATATTCAACAAGGTAAATCCATTTCATAGGTATTGGGTATAGGGGATTCTTGATCCTCGATGCCCAAAGGTCTTAATAACAAAAAAAGAGATGAAAGCTTAGGTGTAGATGTTGATGGTAAAGGGTAAGGGGTAAGCCCGAAGGTTGATCCCCAATTTTTTTTTGTAATCCCAGCTAGACAAATTGTAACTTTGAGATAAGAGTAGATATGGCCTAACATGGTTTGTCTTGCAGGATAAACCGCAAGTATAGTTATTTTGCGTTGAATACAAGTTCGTGGAGTCAAAGGAGACTAATGTTGTAAGTAGATTTTGTTGTAGAGTGGGTCGATTATGGTGTGTGTATATTCAAGAGGGTTTCTTAGTCACAACTAATGATTTTCCTTTGCCACATTTTTTTGGGACAAATATAATGTTGAGTTATATGAGTGTAACGACACTTTGAACACATTGCAAGATTTTTAATGATTTTCTCATGTGATATATGGATAATTGTATTTCTATTATGCATTAATAAGCACACTCTGTTACAAGTATCATGATATTTTCTCTATGCAAATACATAGCTTATCAATCTTTTGATTCTAGTTTTTTCTTGTCCCAGTGAATTGTGACTCTATTACCCAAGGAATAGGCATCAGTCTAGAACTACATCACCAATATTACATCATTAGTCATATCCAAATATTTATCATTATTTTAATAATAAATTGGTCCTTCTAAGTATTCATGATTGTCAATTTAACTAGGGAAACTATGTTCAGTGAGCCTCAAATCTAGATTCATTTCATGTGGTTCATGCTTGCACATTCATATCATCCATATATGGGTTTTGTAGCTAGTATTTCTAGACCTAGTTACATTATTTGAGGTCAAGAGAGCTAAGATCGAAGTGTAGAAGAGATTACCCACTTTTGTAGAGTTGACCTTAAACCTCCATATTTTTTTGATGATCTAATTTCACTTGCATGATGAAAACCCTGTCCTTTTGAGTGTTATTTAATTTTAGGAAGTGGAGCAACTATTTTAGAACCCAAAAGTACATATTTTTTCATATTATCCATAAACACATTTCTTAAGCTAAATGAATATTTATTTATGAATACATTTTTATAATATGTACATGTATGTGGCGATGGTTTTATTTGTTGTTTTAATTTTCATATAGGATAATTTGTTAGACCAATACCTATAAAACACTTGCAAAATTTATGTTATGTGTTGAGTGACCATCGTGAATGACAAAGGATTTTAAACTTATGTTTGTAGGGAATGTTCTTACTTGCTAATGATCAATGGCTGATTTTTCTACCTCTTCCACTTCTTAAACTCTCAAGTCTTTTCCAAGTAGGTTGTGGAAATGATTAAATCAATCTAGTTTCATAGAGGCTGGAAAATAATGGTTTGACAAGGATTTTTAGAAGGTTATTATAGATAATGTGACAATTTTTTAAGAAAAAATATGAGTATAGTCAAAATTTATGGTATTATTCTCCTTCACCATACTTGCAAATTAGTTAGCAAAAATTTATAAGGTTATAGCAAAGTGAAGTTAGGTACTTTTAAAAGCCATTGGAAATTTTACAAGTTCAACAATTCATCAAATTCTTGAAATTGCACTTTGGTGGTGTTTATACAACTAAAAAATTCAAAGAACAATCTAAAATCTGATTGTTTGTTAAGGGCTTTAAAGGTTTGTCAAAATTTTAAAATATTCAAAATTCTCTACTTGTTGGAACTCTCTTTGGTTTGAAAGGTTTAGAAAATTTCTGATATTTCTTTTTATTTCAAGAAATTTTAAGCATTTTTATCAAAAATATTTGGAGTTTTATGGAGTTTTGAGAACCCTGAGAATCCCCAATAGTCCCTAAAGGTGCCATAACTCCTAAAGGTTCCTAATTACCTCTTATCCCCCAACATTTTTTATTCATGGGTGTTTGTTTCATGTCATTGACGTTATAATTATAACTTAGATTTTGTCGGAGGTTCCCAAGGTACCAGGAACCTCCCCAAGCCACGATTCTTAAAGGAAACACAATGTCAAAGCAACAAAGCCAAACTCAACACACTTTCTAGCATCCTCCTTACACAAAAACATGATGGAAGTTATGGAGTAGCGTATGGATATCCATGGAAGCATAATAGAAGGGGAGTTGGTTAGATATTATAGCTAGAATGTGCTAGTATCGATTTTTTCAAAGTGTGAAACTTATGAAACATCATGTAATGAAAAATTTCTAGATATGCACAAAAAGGATTTATTGAAAGGTTTTAGAATCTTTCAAACAAATACAATCGTAAATGTGAATCTAAATCCCTCCATAATTTTTGTCAGAAATAATAGCTGCAATAACATTGGTAGACATGGAGAACAAAAACAAGAGTGATGATGGACAGGAAACAGAGTGACACTAGTGTTTTGAATTCTTCTAAACCAAACAGCGATGGCGTGAAGGATTCAGATGGGAATGCTGTGTTGGCTGAGGTTCTTTGGCTGGGTTTTTCCTTGTTGGGTGCTGAGGGGAAGTTTCTTTTTTTCCCTCGCTTTGTTTGGAAGGTTGGTGTAGTTGCTGCAAGTGCTGCTACCGCCTTGGCTCCTCTTGCCTCTTCTTGGGCTTGGTTGTTCCTATGCCTGTTCATGAGGTCTTTTGGGTGCGTGATGGTTGGGCTTGATGTGGCATTTTTTGTTCATTACAGTGCTTTTGGGTGGTTGAATGGTGCTTTGGCTTGCTAGGGACTCTGTTATATTGCTCAGTTTTGGAGTGCTATAGTTTGTTATCTACAGTCCTTCTTGACTGTTGGTCTATTCGGGACCTCTTGTCCCCTGCTTTTCCTTTTTTTGTTCACCTTTGTTATGAGGGTTTGGTGGTTGAATCTCTCCTTTGGGGTTGTTGTGGTTCATTTTATGCTCTTTGGTTGTCGTCTGGGCTTTGTGAGAGCTTTCTCCTCTTGTTCAAGAGCTTCTTTGTGCTTTTGGGTTCCTTTTTAACACTAGTTTGTTGTATGTTCTACTAGTTGTTATGCTATCATTGGCACTTTTGCACCTGTTGTTTTCTTTCTCTATGGGAACCTCTGTTTCCTTTTTGGTTGGCTTCATGTTGCCTTTGGAGATGGTTCTTGGTGGAGTTAAGTGTCTTTTCCTCTTTTCTTGGGTGGTCTTTGGTGCCTTGGGGAGGCATTTCTCCGCTCTCTCTGGGTTGCGACTGGTTCGATGGTTTTTGCTTGACTATAAAGCAGGGCTCCTGCCCTGCTTTCTTGGAGGCTCTGGGTTCTTTGCCTATGAAGGAGGCATTCTCTTTTTTCTATGTTTGTCACTATTGTTGTGATGTAGTGAGTTTTTTTGTTGTTCGTCTGACATTGGTGATTCCAAGTGTTGTTCAGTTTTGGGGTGCTGTCTCTGTCACCTCTTTGTTTTCGAACCTCATGGGGCTTGTCTTGAGGATTTTTTTGTAGAGGAGATTGTTTACTCTTTCTAGGGGTGGTGTTGGTCTTCATCTTCATGATGGTGTTCTCTTGACTTTGTTCTTGTCACTTTTTGGCTGGGTTGTTGTGGCATTTAAGGGAGTTGTTCTTGTCCCTTCAGCTTGTTTATTTTCTTCTTTGCTTCCCACGATGTTTGGTTCTCATATGGAAGTGGAGACTTGTTTTGTGGGTCTTCTAGTAGGATTTCTTTCCTCTTGCTGGCTTTCTTTTGCATCTCCTATTGAGGTGGAGTGTGCTCCTATGGAGGTGGAGCTTGGGTTTGCTAGTTAGGTGAGACAATTGTTCAGTGATTTAAGCTGTTGGCTTTGCACTAGTTTTCTCCTATTTTTGTAGGGTGGTTTCTTATGTTGCTTTTCTTTGATGTTGCTACCTTTGTTTCTTTGTAGCTAGTCTATGTTTCCTGGTTTCGTGCTCTGTTCAAAAGCATGGCTTGTTTGATGTTCTTCAGGCTCAATGTTGTTGAGTCTCGTACTAACTCATTTGACTGCAAAATCCGACGAAAATTTCCAACGAAATATGTATAATTTGATGTATTGTTGGGTGCTTGTGAAATTTGATGTGTAATTTTCAATTTTTTTAAATTTTATCCCCGACGTTCGTCGAAATTTTGACGAACAGTTTCGTCGAAATTTCGACAAACATGGAAAATCAGAAAAAATCCAAATTTTGGCCTACATAAATAAAAGTGAGTTCACCTATTTATTACGACAGTGTTTTGCTATACTTGCAAATTTTCTCTACTTGAGATAGTTTGTGGAGAACTAAGGACGATTTTCTTGGGAAAAATAAAAAAAAATTCAAGAAGATATCGCCAGGTTGAGGGTAGTCATTGTCTTTTTCCAAAATTCATTTGTGAAGTTAGGTTTGTACTTCCAGGTTTGAAAATCATATATTTTAAAGCAACATCTCATCAGATTTCATTTTTAGACTTATGTATTTTGAGAATTTCATTTACAGATTTTGTTGTGCAAGTTCAATATTCTAATTTTAGGAGTCTAACGGTTGGAAATCATAGTAAAATCAGAATTTAATAAGTTCTGGAATTAGCATTTTAAAGTGCTTTTTGGGTTCATTAACTTCATGCTATCTTCTCTTTTGCAGGGGTGGTTGCATGCCAATTTTTTTTGGTGCAAAATATCAGAATTATTACATTTTGTTACCTGTCTATGATTAAAAATTATTAGAGTTTGAGTTTGATATTTTTTGAAGATCTAAATATTCAAGCTTGGTAAAGAAAAATCATGTCAGATAATATTAGTGCAAAACAAAATGAACAGACAATTGTTAGAATGTGGGATAGATTGAAAAGAAAGGGTGATGGGAAATGTTATTGTCCTTACAATAATTGCAAGGGCTTAAAGACGAGAAGACTTTTAATCACAACAACTGAGAAACATTGTAGGCAGCATGGTCACGTTGAAGGGGGGCATGATTATTGTCCATTGGTAAGTTGTTCATTATATGTCTTTATATTGATTGAATTTGTAAATGTTTATATCGTTTTAACATTTCTATATATATAAAAAATCACTTGATCATGATCATGGTTTATTTGTGTCGATAATTATTATAAAGGTGGGGTGCCCTAGGGCACAAGATATGGATTATCACGCCTTGGAGAATGTGGTCTTACAAGTGGAGGAACATGGAGCTATGAATATCGAAGATGAAGTTAATGATCCTATGGAAGAAGATGATCATGTGCCAGAAAACACAGTTGAAGATGATGGTACAAATACATTGATCCATGACACATTTAGTGGCGCAACTGATCATGATGATCGAGATTGCTTTGATGATGTTCATGATTTACCTATACTTGAGAAGGCACACGAGCCCTTTATGAAGGCTCAAACAACTCTTCTCTTTGCTGTATTGTTGCTGGTGAACTTGAAGGTTATGAATGGTTTATCCAACATAGCAATCTCACGAATGTTAAGGTATGCCATATATGTCATCTTTTTTCATCTATTTTAATTGTTAGCTCATCACTAGTAAATAAAGGATGAAATATGTACCATTAATATTCTTTATATTAACAAATTATTTTTTTGTTGTAGATTGATAGGTGAATTTTTGTTATCACCATCTAATATTTTACCTCGCTCATACTGAGATTTATCTACCATTATGAAAGATATTGGAATGGAGTACCAAGCAATAGATGCATGTCCCAATGATCATATTATATATCATAAACAACATGAATTTGCAACAGAATTCCCAGAATGTCATATCATTAGATATCGAACAGATCAACTAACAAAAAAGGTGCCTCACAAGGTTCTTCATTATATTCCCATTATTCCACGTATGTAACGATTATTTAGGTGTGAAAGCTTAGCGCAATTTATGGATTACCATGCACGGAATAGAAGTGGAGATGACATTCTTCGAATGCCTGTAGATGGTTCTACATTTAGGGACATAGAGAAAAAATGGCCACCTTTTAATGAAGAACCTCGTAATCTCAGACTTTCATTGGCGGCGGATTGTGTCAATCCATTTGGAGAGATGATATCTATTTACTTAGTGTGGCCTGTTTTTGTTTTCAACAATAACATTCCTCCATGGATGTCAATAAAGAGGGAGCACATAATGTTGGCAATGATTGTTCCAGGTATTTGTTTACATTAATTTTATTTAACGTAGTAGCATCTCATTTGTCTTATTTGTTGCATAATGACTTATATTTTTTTCATTTAAGAGTCATGTACATTAATTTATATATATTGCAGTAAAATGGTTATAATAATTATGTAATGTTTATGTTCATTCAACTAGGTAAGTACCAAGTTAAAGATATGAATGTATATATCGAGCCTCTTATCGACGAGTTACTTAAAGTTATGGAATGGCGTCACTATGTATGACGTCTCTAGACCAATAGGACAAAGACACTTTCAATTCCATGCAATGCTTGTATAGATAATTCATGATGCCCCAAGGCTAACACATTTTTGTGGTATGTTATAACGTTCGACTACACTTTAACGATATTTAATTTTATGAAGTAGATATAATGCATGTTTTTTAAATAATCTATTCATTATATATAATTATAAAAATTGACATATTTAATCCAATTATATATCATCTTGCAGGTCTTCAAACAAAGGAAAAATTTGCATGTCCAATTTGTGGTCCAAAGATGAAATCTCGTCGTTCAACAAGTTTAGGAAAGCAGGTGTTTGATGAGTATAAGAACTTCCTCCACAAAAATCATAAGTATCGAGCAACTGAAAAACATCTTTTCAATGGGAAAGAAGAGACTACATCAAAACCATGAAGAATGACACCTCGCCTATGGAAGTTTGAATATAATATAATTAATCGTCAAGGTTATACATTAGATCAAATTGTTTATCTATCATATATATGATATGTTTGGAATTTATATTTTTATATTGTGTTTTGTTTGCTCATGCTGTAATTGACAATGATTGTTGTTGTTAATTTGTTTAACTTATATGCTTCATGAAGGTCGTCAAGGCATTAATGGTCGACTTCCACAGGGAATGAAAAGTTATCCTAGACAATTTAGTAGGTTGCCCTATTATGAGCAGCTACAAATTGTGCATTTGTTTGATACAATGCATATCAGAAAGAATATAACAGAAACATTATGAAAAATATTGGATGGAAGGCATGGCAAAGAAAAAATTGTCAAAATTTGTAGTGACATTTAGGAAGCCAATCATGCAATGAAAAATGTCATTCAATTAAATAGCGATGAAGACCAAATTAATATAAGCGCCCTTCCTTGGTTATTAATGGAGCAACAAAGCAATGCTATAAAATAAGTCATACGAAAAATTTGATTTCCCACAGGATTTGTTGTGAACATAAACAATATCATAATAAAGAAAGGTGAATTTGGGTCAGGGATGAAAACACATGATTGGCATACCTTCATTAAGGTAATTATTCTGGTATATTATATATATATTTGTATATTGCATGTACTTTTCAATGTATTATGTTTACTACTTTTGGAAAAGTAATGAAAAGATCATTTTATAATTGTTGCAGTATGTTCTACCTCTATCTCTCCCAGACAACTTCGACAACAATGTCAAGCAAGTTATATATGATCTTGGAAAATACATGAGGTAAGTAGCGATATTTGTTCAATTCGTTGTATATATCTTATAATTGCCATTTGTTTTACTTGTTATGTGATATATTGTATATTTTTGATAAATCTCATTAATATATTTGCGCCTTGAATCACTTGTAGATGGCTGTCATCTAAAGAAATCCATAAAGAAGATATAAATTATTGGAAGAGAAAAATTCCTCATCTAATGTGTGAAATGCAAAAGTGTCTCCCTTCGACATTTTTCAATGCACAAGAATAGTACATCATACACCAAGTTGAGGAGATTGAATTGTGTGGATCTGTACACACAAGGTCAATGTGGATGGTTGAGAGGCACTTGAAATTTTTGAAGGATTTGGTTAGAAAAAGAGCACATCTTGAGGGTTCTATGGTTGAGGGATATATGGTA
Organism: Sequoia sempervirens; assembly: GCA_007258455.2. NCBI lineage: Eukaryota > Viridiplantae > Streptophyta > Pinopsida > Cupressales > Cupressaceae > Sequoia > Sequoia sempervirens. The sequence continues at coordinate 43,153,611 of VDFB02193867.1, read as the reverse complement.
TACCATACCATGGTGTACATTTCTAAATATCTTCCTAAGTTTGCAGCAAAGATCCATGTAGATCGCATTTGGGATCCCAACTCCATTAACAAATTCAAAGGGCAGTACCTGATGGGGAAAGGTAGATTGAGGAAAGTGAGGTAATTATAATACATTTTCATTTTGTTTTTATGTATATTGTACTTATTTAATTATTAATCTTCAATATACATTAATTATAAATTTAGGTCGTATACTATGGTAATTAACTAATTGATGTAGACCTGGGAGGCTCAACTCAACCAACCTATCAACCTGCCTTTAAGAGGCTTCCAAAAAGTTTAGAATGACCACTTTAAACAATCCAAACAACTGTCAAAGCCTGACAAACAACATAAGTTGGATTTCACACTTTGAATCTTTGAATCCTTGTAGTAGTGCAAACATACTAGTTTTTCCCAATAACTCAAAAATTTCCCAAAACAATAGAAAAACCCTTGATGGTTTTAGACACCCATTTTGGTGTTATTAAACATAATTCAAGGGAAAGTAAAAATCCTTTGGACCAAATCACCAAAATCACCCTTTCTAGGTTGTGCTGATTAGGCTGATTAGGCCTATTTTACAAAGCAACTAGTCTTTAAACTTGTCATATGCCCATGAAATATTGGGAAGCAATTTTTATGCCTCCAAACCTCCAAATCCACAAAAATATTCCACTTGTATGGCCAAATTCTTGCCAAACCCCAAAACCCTTGTTTTAGGCCAAAATCATGAGGGTTTATTCAATCTCGTACTTCCACAACCTCCCAGACCTCAAAACCAACTCAGAAACAACTCATTAGGTCTACACATGGGTAAAAATTCATAAAATCAGATCTCCCATACATATTTTGTTGAAACCTAGGCTTGAACCTCTCATTTCACATGCTTTTCTTCACAAAACTCTTGAGGACAACAACTATACCTTATTTATTTCTCATCCTATGATGGTTTACAATGATCACTTTATGCATTTAAAGGCCTTTACACCTCAACTACCGAACAACCACCTCTATAACTGAATTTTTAATTTTTTATGATCACATGAAACATAAAACACACTAATTTCAAGGTTGTTAACATCACTATTGAAATGTTTTAATTTTTTGAACTTTCAAATGTATTTAAACTCCTAGGAAACCTCTAAGACCATTCTAATGGCTTGATAATAGCCTTATTATTGATATGACACTAACCTTGCACCCTTTTACATGTAAATTCTCTAATTTTCCTTAAAAGGACTACAAAGCTCTTTAGTGCAAGACTCAAACTCATAACTCAAAACTTCACCTAGAACATGTCTAATGGTCTTAATTGACCTTACTCAAGACAAAAACATCCAAAAGACTCACTCTACCTATTGACCATCTATCCACCTTCAAATAATCACAAGTTGAGAATGAGGTATAGGTGCTCCTGCACCACTAATTATATGTCATTTATGAATTTCAATTTTTTTTTATACAGTTGGTTGAGAGTGGGATGCACTACATTTGTACGTCGCAAACAATCTTGATTGGATGGCGGTATGGATTGAATGATGTCAATAATCTGGTTGCGCATTAACATGGGAAGGTGTGGCTTCATTGGTTAAAGAAGCTCATCGTAATGGAGATTCCAATGTTACACCAAGGGAAATTGATTTAGCATATGGTTTAAGAGATAAACAGGTACATATAAATATATTAATCACCCATATTATTTAATTATTTTCAATTATATTGATGTATATATATGTTGAGATTTTTTTCTTTGCATACATTCGGGCAAGAATAAATATGTTTATCAACTGACGATATTGCAATAATTTTTTCATGTTTGACATATTGCAGGTGAAACACCACAAGTCTATGTGGTGTAATGGTCGTAGATTTCAAATCAAAAAGTTGGATGACATGAAGAAAACTTGTGATTCTGGGATAATTGCAATCTTTCAGGTGACTAATGTTTCATCTAGAAGCGGCATACATCTAGAAGTCTTAGAAAATTGATACTATGAGATTCTGGATGATATACTTGAGTGTGAATTTAAGTCCTTCAAATTAGTTCTATTTGTTGTCCTATGGTATAGACTACGATTGAATGAAAATGATCCCGAGAGAACTATTATTGAACATGATAATGGATTTACTATGGTTAATACAAGGTCGATCGAGCGAGCTGGAAATGAGCACTATGTTCTTCCAAGCCAATGTGAGTAGGTATTTTACTTAGAGGTTCCAGGTAAACCAGGTTGATCATTTGTTGTTAGACATGATCCAAGAGGAAGGCCGGTAAAGTATAATGCGGTGGAAGAAGAAGATACCAAAGAACTAGAAGATGATGTAGATGATGATCAGGATCAATAGTTAGTTGATGATGTGCCTGACGAAGATGCAAAGAGGAGGAACTAGATCATGATGATGTAGGAGTTAATGTTCATGAAGATGATATCCGTGTGGATGATGACATTATCAAAATTGATATCAATGGCGGCGATGATGATATGACCAATCCTTACAATGTTGAATCTGGATCGGATGATACAAACAAAGAGTTGGATGAAGAAGAAGATCAATGACATTGAAATGTATGAGTTAGGCGATTGTATTATCTATTTGATATTAATTTCTTGATAGAATTATATTTGAATTATGTGGTTACATAATTAATTCATGATGTTTTTAATTTTTATGCCATTACATAATTAATTCATGATGTTACAACTATTGTAGTTCTCCTAGAAATTTCCATATGATCATAATGAATAGTGTTTTGGGAAATTTCATGAAAGATGACACATTGATCGTAGTAGTGAAATAATTGCAAAGTTGTTTAGATTTTTTAGACTAATCACCCTTCGCAATGTCATTTTTAGGATCATCTCCAATTTGATTACTAGGACACATAAGTTTGGATTTGTTTGGCTGATCTTGGAGGAACATTGTGGCTTTGTGTAATGTGAGAAAATTTTGGATGGGGTAGTTTCTATTGCTAAGGTGGATCACTCCTTTCTGCGAAGGCCATACACTTATGATTGGGTCAAGTGTTCTTTTCTTTAGAAAATTCCTATTGCGTTTTTGATAGGTTATGATTTGATTAGATGGGTTATGAAGCATTTATTTCAAGTAATTTATGTCTATTTTAATTTGTAATTTATTAAATTCAAACACATCCAAAATTATGTCCCTTGCTTTAATTGATTATTACGTTATTTAATTATTAACTCAAATGACACCTCCAATTTAACTATATATATCTAATTGAATATATCTAAAGTGTTGAACATTTTTAGATCAAATTTAGTTATTAACTCAAACAACTTTTCCAATTTAACTAACATCTTTTAAGATATTAAACAAATATGATTTATGAAAGAAGTATATTGGCGTGAAATTAAATATGATTTGTATTCCAATGTAAAAACTACAAAGAATGGAAACAATTCTTTCAACACATAAACTATTATGTAGTAGTCAATTAAAATGAAATAGCTTACTCTATATTAGTTAGGATACACAACTAAGAAAATGATCTAAATAGTCTAATAATTTGACCATTAACATATAGCAATTTCTATAGAGTTGTAGATCTCTTCCATTTCAAAAACACAAAACAATATTAGGTAGATAATCTAACATTTTTCATTTCTACAGTGACTTATTTATCCTAGAGAAACTAAGTATATAGTATACAAAGAAAATGAACAAACCCACAACTACCCCTATTTTGAAGGAGTTTAGTTTTCTCCCCTTCCTGATCTCCCTAATATTGTCTAATTATTTTAAAGAGACCAAGGGTCATAGCACAACTTTATTCAACCCACTAAGTAGCTTGCTTAATGAAACTTGACAAAAGCAACAAAACAATTGCTACATTTGGAATTTCATGTGGAATGAAGAGTGGTGACAATAATCTACTCATAGTTTAATAAAACACTATTTTTAGAAATCTTGACATTAGAGAGATAGAGAAGAGGGGGAGAGAGGGAGAGATAGGTTGAAGAGGAAGAGAGAGAAGAGATGGAGATAGATAGGTAGAAAAGGGAGAGAAAGAAGAGGGGGAGAGGGAAGCGATATGTAGAAAGGGAGAGAGAGAAGAAGATAGGGGAGAGAGGGGGATAGCTCAATATATATAGAGGGAGAGGGAGAGACATAGAAAGGGGGTGATATAGAGAGATAGAGGGGGATGGTGAGAGAGAGAGATAGAGATATATGGGAAGATAAAGAGAGATGGAGATATATGGGAAGAGAAAGGAGGAGAGGTGGAGATAGAGAGTCGATGGATAGGGGGGATAGGGAGGGAGAGATGGTGAGAGATAGAGAGGGGGAGATAGCTGAGAGGGGGAGGGAGAGAAAGGGATATTGATAGGTAGAGGAGGAGAGATAGAGAAGAGGGGGAGAGAGGTAGAGATATGTTGAAGAGGAAGAGAGAGAACGGGGGGAGAGGGAGAGATAGCTCAATAGATAGAGGGGGGAAGAGGGAGTGACATAGATAGTGGGAGATATAGAGAGATAATTATATTAATTATATTATAATAATTATAATATTATATTAATATTATAATAATTATAATATTATATTAATATTATATTAATTATAATATTATATAATATTATATTATTATTATAATAATATTATAATATATTAATATTATCTTAATATTATATATTAATATTATATTAATATATAATATATAATAATAATAATAATATTATTATTTTTAGACTGCAGGAATCGGGTAGCACGACCCCCTATAAACTGCAGTGCGCCTGGTAAACTTTTTAACATGATCGGTGGCGCTGGCGCGACACTCCCTCCGGTACCACGGGGGTGGGGGAGACTAGACCTCTTGACCAACCTCCTGCAACAGGAAAGATTTAGCCAACCGAGCTAGGGCCCCAACCCAATAATATTATATATTATATTAATATATATTATAATAATTATAATATTATATTAATATTATAAATTTAGCTAATATTATATTAATTATATTAATTATATATAATTTATTATGTAAAATTTAACATGGCGCCACAATTTTCATTTTAATTGACATAATCTAAAAACCTAGCTCGTCAAATTGGAGAAGTGAGTCGCGCGCCAACAGAGGAAAGGTTGTAGGAAGCCCACAGATCGAGCTTGCCTGGCTACAAAAAATGGAATTTTTGCAATTTGTTTTGCCGCGAAGGCCTCTGCATCTCGTCCGTCGCCAAAATGGTCCGTATATTTCATCTGAAATTTATGAATCAGAGTGCTATAGGGTTTTTGATTTGATTTGGTTTGTGAATATTACTCTTTGTGATTGTATTTTGTATATTTGTCTTTAATGCCGGTGGGAAAAACCATAACTTAGTGCTTTCAATCACTTTGCAACTCCATTATTGGTGACTCTGTTGTTTTCTTGTGAGAATCACAAGTTGGAATGCATGTCTGTTGTTTGCAAGTTAGAATCATAGTTCACCGCCTTGTCTATTTGGGCCTTGTCTATGCTACGACATTTGGGCCCCAAATTAGACATCATCCTTTTTCACAATCACACAAGCTACCCTATTGCAAGGAGAACACATAGAATCACTAATAATGGGAGCCCATACTAGCCCAGCTAGAATAGTTGCACCACCTTTCCCCAAATATGATTAGTGAAAAAAGTTAAACTCTCTCCAAACAAATTTAAGAGTACATTCTAGCTCAAATCTCATAGCTTTAGTTTCTTGAAAGAGAAAGCAATCCATTTTAAGCCTATTATTGTAAGAGGATCTTAAAATGCATTCTTTCCAGAAGATTCCAAACTCTAACATTCCAATTGGTGCATCCTATTTTCATTTATAGTACAACCTATCAAAATATTTGGGTTATTTTTCCTCTCCATTTTTTCCACTCTTGTGATTATTAACACATGAGTCAGTTTGCTTTCTCTTTTTTCATCCATCCACATCAACACTTGGCCTAGGGATAAAATCTCCCTAGACAGTAGCTTCATCTTGGAATAGATAATTAATAAAATTGAATCTTTACTCTTAGATTTACTCATGAAAAGTGTATGGGAAAGGTCTTTGGAAATCATAGACTCAATGTTTTGTAGAGCTTGGGGAGCAATGGGAGGTGTAGCCAAATTAACAAACAACTTAAACTCTTTCAATCTTTCTAAGGCAAGCTCTTGGGCATTTTTTTATTACCTAGAATTATCCTTGAAAAAAAACAAGAAGAGCAAGCTCATTGTTGACAAAAGGCATATATGCAAGGATACCAACATATGCCTCACTAGAATGAGAGTCCTCCAATTTTTCAATAATCTCATCTAAAGTATCAAATTAATTCTCGTAAATTTTTCTATTGTCTATTTTATTATTTACTACACAATCAAGGATGAAATTCTATTAGCTACAAGTCTATTAATATTCTTAAGAATTTTTGGGCCATGCCTTCTTTGATGACCATCCATTTTACATAGAAAACAAGCATTCAAACCTCTCAAAACTTCAATATCATGTTTAGTTTGATTATCACTCAATTGAAAGCACAAAATATGTAGAATACACTCATCATATTTGAGAGATATAAAAACCCTAGAGTTAAGATGGGGAAGAGTAGACCTTGTTTCTTCCACTTGCAACACATTACCCAAAGATTTGAGGACTTGAGGGATAAAAGTTCACATCTAAGTAGAGATATTTTAAAATTCTAACCACCTTAACATATAATTGGCTAAAGCATTACATAGGGTAGAATCAAGGGTTCAAAGATGGACCTAAAAACAGAATTTCCCATATTCTAAAACTCTTTCTTTTAAAACTCTTGATTGCATACCATGATTTTTGAAGAAGAAAGTGAATAAATATTTATGTATCATTCTATAGAAAGAAACATAGATGCCCATCAATTTTCCCCCACATATTGACAATCCACTCATCAAAAAAGTTCCTCAAAGAGAGGAAATCAAGACCATACAAATAATGAAGGCATAAATCTTTTTAACCACTTCTTTCTTAACAACTACAACCATATCTAGGTTTGGTTTTATGTAAGATTTGCTATCACTTACGATGTTGTTTCCCTTATTTTCTACCAATCTAAATTTTCTACCAGCATTACTTGTTTTATGTCCATTTGTTACTTTATCCATCAAATTTATACATGGCTAATCATGATATCCAAGTTATTAACTCATAACCACCCTTCTAATAGACAAAAAGAGTTGGAAATGATGATGAATATTAGGAAACAACCACTAAATACCACTCAAAACAAAACAAACAACCAAAACATCAAGTGTAAAACTACAAAGTATATCTACTTTAGACACCCTTAAAACTTGGGAAACCACAAACACAAAAATATAGAAATGAAATAGGGTTGATAAAATAAACATGACACACAAAAATATAAGTTCAAAGAATCACACCAATTACTCTTTGTGATTGTATTTTGTATAATTGTCTTCAATTCCGGTGGGACAAACCATAACTCAGTGCTTTCAATCACTTTGCAACTCCATTATTGGTGACTCTGTTGTTTGTTTGTGAGAATCACAAGTTGGAATGCATGTCTGTTGTTTGCAAGTGAGAATCACAGTTCACCTCCTTGTCTATGCTACGACATTTTTCATACATGTCTACCAAAGAATTTTATCAAACAGTTCACTACCTTGCTGCTATGGGCTAAAATCCTAAAACAAGTGCTTTTGAACAAGCTATGGGAAAAAAATCTATCAAAGCATAATAGCAATAGTATAGACAAGGCAGTGAACTGTTTGGAAAAATGCCTCAAAGAATTTTGGTCTCATGGTGATGGAATGCCATGACGAATGCCTATGGCTATGGATTGTCATGGCATTCCATCTTCATGAGACTACATTTCTTTGAGGCATTTTTTCAAATAGTTCATTGCCTTGCTATGCTACGAAATTTTTCATACATGACTACCAAAGCATTTTATCAAACAATTCACTGCCTTAATGCTATGGCTAAAAGCCTAAAATAGGTGCTTTCGAACAAGCTATGGATGCTTGGAAAAAAATTGTCTAAGCATAATAGTAAGCAATAGCATAGACAAGGCAATGAACTGTTTGAAAAAATGCCTCAATGGTGATGGAATGCCATGACAAGCCATATACAAGGTAGTGAACTATTTGAAAAAATGCCTCAAAGAAATGTGGTCTCATGGTGATGAAATGCCTCAAAGAAATGTGGTCTCATGGTGATGGCATAGAGAACTAGAACATTGATGCAACCACTCATCCTACCTTAAACATACCAAAAGTATCCTAGCAATTAGACATAGGAAGATTTAAGATGACTTAAATTTTTTTTATTGCCAAAGCATAAACTTATGATGACTTAACCAGTCCTAGTACACACTCCCTCCCCGTTAACCACTTAGAAATATGGAGTTTATTAGTGGACAGATGAACCACCTCACATGTGCACCTGAATTATGTCTATTAGTGTTCTAGCGATGAAATGATAGATTAATCATAATGTCACCTTGGGATCACATCACCATGAAAGAACTTCATCCAACATCCTTATGAGTGCAGGTACCACCAAATAGGTATTTGTCAGATTTGTCTTCCTCAGCGAGGGAAATTTAGGAGGAGAAGAGGAAAGCGAGACATGTAGTAGGTCTAAAAGAGGGAGATCAACTAGAGGTCAAAAGATTAGAAGAAAATTCCATAAACGCATGGAATTTTTTCTTGTTGAAGTATGATGATGAGAGAATAGGTGACATCGAGGTTCCCTTGAGGTACAAACATCTATGGAAACAATGGGTACCTAGGGAACTTCCTCCAATAAACACTATTTTTGTGTCAACGAGAGGATATATCGCATAGAACCATCACCATTACATAGTTTGGGCCTATTTTGCATGGAAGACATAAAGGTTTGTTACGACAAATTTACTGAATTGATGGAGTATGTCAGACCCTGTTACAGTTACAAAGATTGGATGCAACTGGTTTGATATACACGAAGTATGCGTAGGTATGCAGTGTCAGCAAATTATATATAGCTAAAAGATAAGGATCAAAATAAAGGAGTGGCTATGTACATTGACAGAAGGCCAAAAGCATCAGGGAATATTGTAGGGTTTATAAACAGTACACGACTTGGGTCAACAAATAAGCAACCCAATTGCATATTCGAGGCGCGCGAGGGAAACCGTGTATTTGTATTTGCGATAAAATCAATAACTATAGGGGAAGAGTTGCTAATCGATTACAATTTGAATCGCTTAGATACAAACACAGTTACTATGGGGGTGGTACATACTATATACTATTTTACCCAACCTCCAATTAATGACTCCAATATACCATTTTATTATTATGTTTTTTTCATAAGTCTATTGGTTTCATTTCGGTAATGTTTTTTTATATTTAATTTTTGTCACAACGTGACATTGATCGTACGGGGAAGGCTTCGACCCAGATCACAGATCGTGATGCATCTTCAGGTGCTTCTACCCAACATGTTTACCTCATTGTAATTGTACAAATTAGATACAAGCAAAATTTTTTATTATTATGTTTTTTTCATAAGTTTATTGGGTTAATTTTGATAATGTTTTTAATATTCTTGTTGTAGTTGATTGATCGGGGAAAGGAACCAACAGTAGAGGAGAGCATCCATAGGGTCGAGGTGCAGTCACTATTATTGGATGACAAAATCGCATATTCAAAAAACCCTCTCGATATGATAAGGAAGACACCAAAAAAATGCAATGAAGAAATCCTTCAATTGTTATTCATAGTGCCTCAAATAGATGAGATAAGAGAGAGGGTTAAAATATTGACTGAGAGAGTACAAAACTTGCAAGTAAGCTATCATGAGGTCTTTAATTATGACATAAGTTCATTCATGGTTTTATAATTTGTACTCTTTTATGTCATGAACTAAATATGTGTTGTTTTTATAGGATTTTTTACGTCCTCATGATGCTGCTGCCCATGATCAGGGTACTGCAGGTGCTTCCCGTGGAGTAGGGGTTGGTACAAGTGTCCATCTTGATCTTCTTGCACAAACATCACATCATTTGACCCCATCATCCGTGCCTATATTGTTGACTGAAATGTCAACAACACATAGCATACAGGCATCAGGTAGTACTGGTGATGGAGAGGTCACTAGTAGTGGTGATGTTTTAGCAACATTTCGTGGATATTCCCGTATTACTAGTACGAGAACATTGCCGGTCACATTTGTGGTGACTGAGGATTTCGTTCCCATAAAGATAGAGAAGGTCCTAGGTAATTTAAAATGTTTTAATTATTATTATATATAATCCAATTGAAATTTACTTATTGATCTCTCTTTTTAGACTAATGATCCCATGATCATTTTGTAGGAAATGATGTTTTTTATAAACATCTAGGTGATATAACATTGGAGCTCTTCAGGCCCACCATACGCACACAGTGGAATGCCCAAAATAAAGATTTAAAGGATGAGCTCATTAACCATTTAGTTGTGTTGTTCGGTGATAAAACATTCAACCGAACCAAGGTCCTTAAGAAAGCTGGTACATATCTAAAGTATGTGAGGGACCAATATAGGTCACATTTAGAGAAGAAAAAAAAGTACGAGCGTCCCCCCATGATTCTGGAGAGGGAGTGGAAGGACCTAGTGTCGGATGGAAAGGAGAAGGCTAAAAAGAAAAAAAGGATAGACACCATCGGGCCAAGGAAGGTATGTGATACTATCAGCAATGTAATTATATACTGATTACTCTTTCTTTTTACATAATCTAACGTATTTCAAACTTTTCATAGGCTGCCTAACACATCGAAGGCAACAAAGGAAAGACTAGAAAAACATGGGCAGCACAAACTTGGCTTTGGTGCTTATATAGAAATTAACCCGCGAAATGTAGGAAGTATCAATAAATGAAATATTGCATCCAAATAATAAATTGCAGCAATTTTGGTTTCATAGCAGAAGCAAATTTGTGATCTTAATACCAAAAGCGTGGGGCTCTGAATTCAGCAGTACAAAAGGAAATGAAGATTGCCTTCCGGCCTTGGCTATGAATTAGGTGAAGACACCTAAGAGTCTTATTTGGGCAAACACAATATTCCAGCATCGGCATGCGGGGTAAATAAACTCCAATAAAGTTTATTTAAAATTGAATACTTGTGCAATCTATTCAATATTAATTTCCACCATAAAGTAATTGTATTGCCTGTTGTTTTAAATGGACAAGGCAATGATATCATGACATTTGGAGATACAACTTGGTGAGGGTGGAGCACAACACAGCCAGATGAAGATCATGGTGTGCATCTCAGTCTTGGATGTATTCATGTGCTATACAAAACGCAGTATGGATTAATACAATTAAACATCTTTAATTACAATTGGTGTATTAATTAATGTATCCTTTCGTGTTTCAACTTTAGAGCATGTAGAGTGTGATCAACAAGTTGAGCATGATCAGGCTAGAGAAGATTAGGAACATGATGTGGCCCCATCAGGTAAAGAGGACCACTCTAATGTTCTTTTAAACATATTTAATTGGAATTGGTGTATTAATTAATGCAACCTTTTGTGTTTCAACTCTAGATCAGGATTTAGAGGGTGTTCAGCATGTTGAGCATGAGGCTATAAGACAAGATCAGGAACATGATGTTGCCCCATCAGGTAAAGAGCACCACTCTAATGTTCTTTTAATTAATAAAATAATTATAACAATAATAACAAAACATATCAATTTAACATTTCTTTGTTATTTATGGACCCCCCCGATTGGTCTCCATGTGCATTGATTGAGTACATGACTAGGCATACATTAAGATCACGAGCAGAGGGAAGAACAACTAAAGGGGGACATATATTGATTTAGAAAACGATACTCCACTTTAAATTTATGTAGCTTTAAAAATGAAACAAAACAAAAAAGTGATTGTAATCATATCATGACAACCATATTTTTGATAATATGTAAAAATTGAAAGAATGAATATTATATGTTAATGAATGAATGTGAATATGTTAATTAATGAATGTTATATGTTAATGAATGAATGTTATATCTTATTAATGGATGAATGAATGATTAATTTTATATGATTGGGTATGGGGAATTGAGAGTGATGTGAGGGGGGGGGGAGGGGCCAAATGAGATTCCACCGTCACGTGGTTGGCCCTGTTATGTAGAGAATATTAAACTATTCTAAAAAAAAAGAGAAGCTCAATCCAACTACATCCAAGCATCTTTTTAATTCCTCTATCTTTCATCAATATATTTACTATTTGAACCTCGTACAAATGTTTTACATGAAGAACCCATTATTGTGAAATGTGCCTCCAGTTGAGTAAACTAAATCCATGCTCTACATCATAATTTCAAGTTGTTTCCATTCCAATGTTCTAAGTTTAGTTTGTTTGTATGGCTTTGTATGAATACCACATTGTGTTGTGTGTGAATTTGGTTTCAAAGCTCCGTTTCTACTTTTTTTAGTGGTGACATAACTCTAAAGTTTGAATTTTCGTGCATAACAGGTTAGTGGAAAAATTGACAGCTTTGAAGGGTTTAGAGGCTTAATTGAGATAAATACACAGATATTTGTATCTTGCTGTTGATGGGAGGCTTCCACTTAACCATGAAATTTTACCATCTACAGGTATGCAAAAATTTCTCTACTTACATTCATTCAACTTACTGTCTTCCTTACCAAAATCTACCCTTGTTAAGCCACAACCATAACTAGCACACTGCCATAATGCTTCGATCTCAGTCATTAATCTTTGTCTTGAAAAAAAGGATAATAGTCATTAATACATTACTAAGGGTAAACATATTTCATACCTAAATCATTAAAAACAACATACACTGACTTCTATACCTTATCCTTCACCAAAACACCAAGGGCCTTATGCAGTAATTCTGTTTGATGAAATTGAGAAAGCACATTCAGATGTTTTTAACATTTTCCTTCATATTTTAGATGATGGAAGGGTCATTGACACGTAGGGTCGAACTGTAAGCTTCACCAACACTGTCATTATTATGATTTCTAATGTTGGTTCCCTGTATATTCTAAGTGCTCTTGATGATGAAGCTGGCTCAAAAGAGGAAGCTTATGAAAATATGAAGAAGAGAGTCATGGAAGTAACACATGCAACCTTCCAACCCGAGTTCATAAATCGTATTGATGAGTATATTGCCTTCCAAGCTTTGGACCGTGAACAAATAAGTAGCATTGTGAGATTACAGGTATGTAGATCATTTATTTTTTTGAAAAGCTTATCATTTCTAAAGTACAAACAAAGGTAGAAATTAATTTTGGGATAAAAGCAATCAACTCCAATTCTTGTCATCCTCCATTTTTGTTTAGTTGCAAATATTTGGTTGCAGTGATTTGGTCAACAAACCTTGTTTGCTCCTTTGTCTGAATGCCATGTTATTGTGCATTAACTCTTGAATTATAACCATTAGGAAGCTTTATACCTCATCCAAGAATCTTTAGCTAGATCACAACATCAGTTACGCATTTTTCCTAGTATATCTTTTGTTATATGATGAAGAGAGAAAACTCACTCTTTTGTTGTTGTACAATGTGAAAGAACTCAAAAATTTTCTATCCCAAAATTCCATCCTCTTACAAAATAGAGAATATGTAGCTTTTCAATCTATTATTGATTTATAATTGATTCTTGAAAATACAATAATAAGTAAAATTAGACTTTATTTGGTTCAATTTTGTCTCCCTTTTTGGAAACCAAATCCATTTTCTAACCTTAGTTGCAAAAAAAAAATGACTTGTATGGTCACCAACATAGGCATTAACCCAAGTGTGTTACCAATTCATTTATGAGGCTCAACAACATCCTACAGTGTACCTAGTAAGTTAGTCTTGTTGAATCCATTTACTATGATAAACATACTTGAGAAGAATGCTAAGAGTATAAGAAACCTTCTCAAGGGAGGGATGAGCATCTATGAAATCAAAGACTACAAGGGTGATAATTGTAGTAATAATAGACCATGACATGTTGAGGTCATATATATTAGGGAAGTTAGCATTCCAATGGCCACTAAATAAATAGATCTTCCATGTAATGCTTTCCCACTTCAATTCCTTCTCAACCTTCTCTATAAATGCATACAAAGTTTCAAAATCTTTAGGTTTATCAATAAATTTTAGAGGAAATTTCTTCCCTAATTCCTTCTCAAATACAACCACCATTATTATTATCATTTGGAACCCTTGTGTAGTAACTTTGAAACTTGGTATTTTTATTGTTATTTTCTTTTGAAGTACACACATGCAAAATAGTTGTTTATGCACATAAGAGATAACAAAAGTAACCACATGTCAATTGCATACAAATTGATGGGGAGAAGATAAACACAAAGTTATTGAAACATCATTAGAATATCCTACAATCATTGTATTCCAAGAGATGACATCTCTTTGAGCCATTCCATCAAATAGTTCAAGTGCCTTATGATCTATACTTCCACATTTTGAATACATGTCTACTAGAGCATTTTCAACTATAATATTTGACAAAACTTCCCCTTCCATTATGTTATGATGGATGTCCATACCCTGTTCCAAAGCTCACTCGACATGATGATCTATGATGTAGCAACTCTTATGCATCATAGGTTGATCAAAACTCATCGATGAATTTTCTAGTTCTCTTTATAACCCCCTCTTACATGCACTCAATTGTGTAAAAAATTCTTACACATCTTACATAACATTAGATGATCTTACATGATGTCATATTATAAATTACATGTGGCATAAAGTTCCACCTCATAAGATTTCATAGGAATCCAATCATGCAAGCTTAGATATATGTGAATAAGGAAAGTTTCAATAGTTGCAACCACAAAACAAATAGTGAAATATACGCAAATAAAAGCAATTCCAAAATAGAGGCAATCAATAGACAAAATCATCCACCAAATAGGCCTCTTGGATGCATGACTCGAGAGAGTGACATGTCTAAGAGGCCATCAATTAACTCTTAGTCACTCCAAATCAGGTATTGAATTAACTCAATCTAACTAAGATTGAGATGACCTTGACTAAACAGTGGTGAAACTTATCTAGTGTCACTCAATGATTGATTAGAAATGATTACACTTGAGCATCTTAAGTCAAGTGTCCCTATATTTAGAATCACTCGAATACTTTAAAAAATAAAAATGCACAGGTTCGTCAAAATTTTGACGAACTCCACTAACGAAATAAAAAAGCGTCCGACGCAATTGCTGTACCTTTGACGAAAGTCAAGAATGCCTAATTGTCACAATTTTAACGAAAGCAACTGACGAAACAACAAAAGATTCCGACAAAAGCTCTATACCTCCGGCGAAACTTTCATTGCTATTGTTTGTCGCTAGATCAACAAAAGTTTCATCAAAATTTTGACGAACACATGATCCATTTTTTGAGGTGACAACCGATGAAGTTAGGTCACTATTTCGATGTTTTAAAGTCTGTCGGGAAAGCGACAAAATCTTTACGACAAAAATTGGTTCAGTGTTTTGTCGGTTTTCTAACAATAGTTGATCAAAATTTCAACAAACGTTCGTTGAAAATTGGACCCAAATACATTAGTGTCGCTCTTCTTTTTCGGTTGTCTCATTTTTTGTGAGTCACTTGTCTTCTGCCTCTATGGCTGCTTTGTAATGGGTACTAGCCTTTCCGGTCTTAATCTAATCAAAATATTGGTAGACATGTTTCCAAAGTGTGGAAACATGGGCAAGGCACAATTTTCTTGACATAGTACTTCAAAGAGACACGGTCACCTAGAATGCCATGATAATAGTAAATGCACAATTTGTTTTTTATTGAAATGGTTTTAGAAAAATTCAAACAAATGTACTTGGCAAGTGTAAAGCCAAACTCTATAACCTTTTCTAGTAGTCTACATGCCTATGTTGAAACGAGAGCTCATACAAATTTTAGCGTAAAAGATATAATAAATTCAATAAATATTGTAGTTGCAACTTCTTTGTAGACTTGCATGCGAAATTAAAAAATGTAGAAAAGATGCAAAGATTAATCTCCCAACCTTTAGCAACATCCTCAGCTTGCCAACATCAAAATGACCTACTTCCTAACTATGCATACCAAGTTAAGAGGTTTGGAGTATACAAGTTTTTACAGTGACACATCTTTATGTCACTGAGATACCAAATCTAGTAACATTTTATTAGATGAGAATTTCGTTACAAAGGTATCCGATTTTGACCTTGCTCATGCTCGATGAAGTGGTGCTAGTAATTTTGAGGCAATTAATATTACGATCCTAATCTCTACATTGATAGCTCTAGATGAAGATGAAGTAATGAGGGTGAATCTACATACATACAAATTGATAAGAAGATAAAAATATAAATATTTACAAATGGAAATGAATTTAATGGTGAAGTTAGGTGCATGGAATCTTCTCCAAATACTTCACAAAAGACACAAAATGCGACAAATCCTCATTATTGGAAAGAGAACGAATAGCAAAGGCTAACTTCAAGCATAGTGCAGAATTGCAGATCTTTTCACAGGTGGTGTTCATTGAGGTCCGATCAAACATAAAGATTTCTTATGAGTAAAAGAACAATATTTCAGAAATTACAAGAACACTATCTCCTAATATAGCATAGCATAACAAAATAACAACCTTAAGAAAAACAGAAAAGTCCAATGACAGTCCAATTCTCCTAAGCTACTATTCCACCATACAAGCATACAACATAGAAATCCACTACTTAAACTATCTGAATATAGCTTGCAAGACACAATGTTTCATTCAAAATGACAATATAATGAAAGAAAGCTTGAAAAAGGCCATATATGCACATTCTCAATAAATTCTCCTTAATAGTTCTTGCTTTAATTATACATTGAACTTTGAAACAAAGGTCGAATGCCAATCCGACAATAGTTTCAAACTTAATAGATATAACATGCCAGAATAAAGTAGTTCTGTAACTTACTTTTGAAAATAGTTCTAAAAAACCTTAAGAAAACTAAAGAAAAACACTTTTTTGACAAATAAATAGTTCCTTGGAATCCAACCCTTCATTTTGTTTCCGCTCTCCTTTTATAGCCGCCAAAATAATTTTTTTTTTGCCTCAACTCAGAAGTAATTGCTGTCAGATTTTGATACTTGGTAGCTCACAATTTGATCGTACACCCTTGGTTAGTCCACAAAAGATCTTTGCTCATTAACTCCCAGTGACTGCATTAATATCTTTTAGATATTTTTAAAGATAGAAACATATACATGATCAAATCCCTAAAACAATAGTTTGGAAAAAGAATCCCGCCAACTAAATACATTATCTTGAAGCATCGACTCAAAGCTTCCGTCCTGAGAAACAAGAAAAGAAAAGCCAACAAGTTCTGACAGTCTTCAAAAGATATTACTCTGTAAGAGACACAATCTTCCTTTGATAGAGAGATGACATGTCACACAGTTGGAAACCTTATGCTTTCCAAAAAATGTTTTGTAGAAAATTCCCGTCATCCCGACACGTGTCTTGGGCACTACTCCGAAAAAAATGATAAGGGAAAGATGTGCAACCAACATGTGGCACATTTCCCGTCTTCCTCACCAGCCTTTCATTAACTCGAACACTTCCGCAATTAAAACAAAATGAAGCCGAAGATTGGAAGGCTAGGGAAATCATAAGAAAAACCATTTCACAGTTCTGGCAACTCACAGGGGCCTTTTCTCACAAAGGTACAAAACCAGCTCTCTGAAAAATCCTGAAGTTTGAGGAAGGAGGAGTGTTGTAGCTGCCATTCTTTGTCAGTTGGTAAAGACATACTATGGATGAGCTTGTAGGCTTGATCAAGCTGGAAAAATTCTTTGAAAGACATGACCCCCCATCTTGCGGTAACCGCTCCAAGGTAATGATAAGGGCGGGAAAGGCGAAAAATCTCACGCTCAACCTCATCAACTGTATGCACTGTGCTTGAACTTGGGAGTTATACAACAATCTGATCCTTCTGTTTGATAGCTTCTATAATCCACTCCACTATTTGCACATCTCCATCTGGGGGAAAAAGGAGGTAGCTTACAGTCAGATCAAAACAATCATGCAGTCTCTTCAACTCCTCTGTGCACAAATCTTTTGCCTTTTGCGCTGACCTTACAGGGTTGTTTCTTGTATGATGTCTCACGGATCTTGGTTAGTAGTGCAGCATCTTTGGGAACCTCGTTGGGCTTATTTTAAGTCTAGAAATGATACTTTGTGATTCCGCCCATGAGGTCACATGCTGCCGAGCGTGTTCGACCATGTTTCCATTCTTCTTGGACGCCACTTAATAAAATTTAGAAGACAAACTGGAATAGAACTCAGGCACAATTAAAACCCCAATGGCAGGACCTTTCATCTTTTTTGGCGGTGGGAGGGCCGTCTCTCGAGCAACATTATTCAGTTGAAGGTAGGTCTCTTGATCTTTTCCTCTGTCCTTCTTTCCCAGGGCGCCACTGACTTCAGGCTTATTCATGGCACCTCTAAATCAGGTCCCAGGTAGACACATTTTCTTGTTTCTAGCTTCTTTCGCCTTGTATACTCATCTGTGAAAAGGGTGAGACGGTTGTTACTTGACTCTTTACATAAGTTTTTCTGAGTACTTCTATACCCCATGTTGGTCTAATGCTAGATAGGCGAGATCAGCTTTTGACCTCTCAATTTTGGCATGTAGCCAAACTTGCTGGTTCTGTGCTTCTTCAAACAATCTTGAGTCTTCTCATTGCTTACCTTGAATCTACATTATGCGGGCCAACTCAACATCCTTAGCCTTGAGATTTGTTTGCAATCTTCCCATTGTTTCCCTTACATTTACTAGCTACATCTCCATGCTTTTAACATTTTCCTTGTACACCACTTGTTGGGTGGTCTTAGCTAAGACAACTTGTCACTTCAGACAAGTTGAGTTGAATCTAGGCCCATGAATTCGAGATGTGCATCCTCAGTTGCATCTTCCCTTCAAAGCTTAGCCACGGCTGATTATCTGAGTGTGATCTGAGAAAATTCTCCCTCATTGTAACAAGCTTCACTCTTCTTAGTAATCGACAACTCAACATTTTCTATAAGCCGCCTCTGTTTAGCATTTTTTTGGGCCATCTTTGGTGCATTGAAGTGATCTTGGAGGGTTTGAGGAATGTCGACGTTCTATGCTGCAATAGGGGCACCGAGAGGGAAACCAAAAGGGTAATAGAGGGGGAGACCTCAGATGTATGAGTATGGGGAGAGGTGAAAGGGAGTGTTATCATGGAAAAGGGTGGCACACCCAGCTAAGACTGAACCAAGGATTTGCTAGTAGAGGTAAACAGAGACATAGTTGGGCAGAAAGGCATTTGCTTGGAAGTTGTTGGGCCGGGAGTGGGGATTAGTATGAATGTTTTATCTCTTTCAAGAGGAGCCCTTGATAGGGCAAATAAAGAGTTAGCAATGACTGAAACAGATACTGTTCGTTCGACGTGTGGGGTAATCTCGAGAATTTCATTTCGAATAGGAAAAGATGCATTAAGGACTATTAAGTCAGGGCCTGAGGATGGAGAATTCCTTTCCAAGGGAGGAGGAGAGGGGGTAATCAAAGATGTGGAAATAGGAAGAAAAGAAGGAGCGAAACTTACCTGAACTATGGTGGTCGACACATCCTAGAAAGCAGACTCCACTTCTTCTTCACCTCGGGCCGACGTATTGGATATGCCTAGACCTTCAACCTGCCTTCTTTTTTCATGACCAGAATTGACATGCTCTGCTCTCCTGACCATCGATCCCTTCGAAACTTGGCCCTTAGTGACTGCAGCAGATGATGCCCTTGTGGACCGTCGGGGTTTCTTTCCTTTACTTTGGGCACTAGAGACGGATGGAGCTCGTGAATCCTTTTGATTCAAATCTCTTCGACTATTAGATTCTTGAGGTCGAGGAGTCTGACACGAAACTTGTTCTGCATCGATTTCATGGCTAGTTCTTGGATTACTGTCATCTAAACTGGCCTCCTTATCATAAATATACTTAAATTCCTCATCTTGTGGGAATTGTCCGACAAGAAGGTTGTGACAACGTAACTCCTATCAGAACCTCTAGAAATATGCCTTCTTCCTTTCTGACCACTTTTTCTTCTTTAGCTGTGTATTAATGGACTTATTTATTGAAAGGTTTCTGTCATATGGGACCTTCGGTGTGTAGAAACTCAACCATTTTGGTCACTTGAAAGGAATATGCTTCAAGCCAATGTACACCTCCGCAACTTCTCAAGTCATGTTCTTCCTCCTTTCGAAGTATTCCCACTCCTCATGCTTTATGCTATAAATTCCCTGTGGGTTATAATCCCACTTATCACAATTGA
Organism: Sequoia sempervirens; assembly: GCA_007258455.2. Taxonomy (NCBI): domain Eukaryota; kingdom Viridiplantae; phylum Streptophyta; class Pinopsida; order Cupressales; family Cupressaceae; genus Sequoia; species Sequoia sempervirens. The sequence goes on along the minus strand of VDFB02193867.1, from coordinate 43,133,279 downwards.
TGACCAGGCTCAAAGCCGCTAATAGATCCTTGAGTTCCTCTTCACAAAATCACTTTGTAAGCGATACCTAATTGCTAGCAATATTGAGAGGGAGAAAATACAACTTCATCTTATTTCTCCCAGTGTTGTAGATTTGTCAACAACGGTCACCTGGCGACATGCCTCCAACATGAAAAATCTGTCTGTTACAAACTTGGGGAGTCAAAAAGACTCATTGGGAAAACCATAAAATCTAATAAATGTGAAATCTGCACCCAAGAAATAATCCATTGGGTTTGGCGAGATCCTCATCCATTGTAGAACCTTAGGAGAGAAACGACCCATAGGGTGGGGTAACAATTCTTGGAGTACGTGCCTCAAAAAGTAATTTGCAAACCCATAATAATCCCCTATTCTAGAAAGCAGATGGGTCCACACAAAAATCAGCTGAAGACAATTCCTTTCATCCAACCTAGACAATGGCACATTTTTCCCAAAATATTCAAAATTTTGATGTAAAACCAAATGAGCCAAGAAGGAAGGGTACCTGAATTTGGAATTAGTCCCGTAATTTTTTAGTTGATTCAACATGTTCCCAACTATCGCCTCGGAAAAATCACAGTACCTCTAATTTTTTTCTCTCTTTAGCTCAAAAGTCAAGCCAAACTGAAAAGGAAGAACCTGGGTATCATGGTCAAGAACAAATACCCAGGCCAACATTGAGAATACTACCCGTGTGTCCCTCCTGAATATATCATATGATAGAGGGAAGGGAACATGACCTCTATTCGGTTGTTCCCTTGTTTCTTCTTCATAAAATTTTGTTCTTTTGTTCCCTGAAAAGATCCATCTTTTCTTCATCGAACGACTTTGAATCCTAGGTTGTAGGGATACACAACATATCCCATATGGCTTGAGTAGAAATAGTAACCCTAATCCTACCATTTTGGATAACCCCTGTTACCTCATTGAATCTCCAAGCACGTACAATGACTAATTCCAAGCATAGATGCACAACGTGCAACATGAACTATGAAAAACCGCAATCCCACAGTCGAAGTGCAAAACCCTTAGATGTCCCATACTTTTCCTTTCTCTTAAATGCACCTTCTTTGAGTTTTTTAGGGTTTAAAGATAATTTGGGGTCAAAAACATTGTCGGTGATATCTTGTACTACTTCTCTCTCCACATGCTTATTGATCGACACCTTTTTGCAATATTCGAAAGGTCGCTCCTCCACAGTTGGGGTGTTGGTGAATGAATTCGGCCCAAAAACATTGGCGTAACTAGGTCACTGACTCAAAGTTGTAGCCTATCTTCTAGAGGTTGAAGGTTCTGCCATGACTATATCAAAAGTTGTAGAGAACTCCTTAGGGATAACAACCACTTTCCCTTTTCTTTCAAAAGAAAAACATACTTTTGAGAGTAATTAATTGTCTTTCCAGTACATGCATTTAAGACAACGCTATTACTGCTGGGCTATTAAATGATGCCATTGGGGCGATACGTGTGGACTAAAGATCCGTATCCCTTGGGAATGCTAAAAATATTATGAGGATGAAATTAGTACATTCCTTTCACCGCCTCCTAATCAAAAGAAACATTGTCTTGAGAAGCGTGCTTTTTGCCATACCAAACTTGTCGAAGTGGTGCAAAGTACCCTTGAAAAATGTAACCATTAATCTACCAGAGATTTTTTAGCACGTTAACCCTGTCTTTTCTCATTAATGAGATAGTTGGCACTAATGACGGTGAAGGACACATGTCAACAATCGGAAACATTTACTCCCAATGCCCAAATTTATTTCTCAAGACATTCTATGGGATCCTCCGTATGATTTATCTATCTTGGTCCATTTTGCCACCAATTTTCCTATTACCGTCTGGCCAAAAATAAACATTCCATTGGTTAAGTTTTCCGGTTGGCATTTTCTATATATAGCCACGCCACCTTTTGCAACATTCATTCAAACATAAAGTCCCTTAAGTTAGCTGGTCTTCTGCTTATTTTCCATTTCGCTATAATTCACTGCCTTACTAGAATGTTTGCTGGCTTGGGGACCCTTATTTGGCTCCTTCCACGAAGGCCACAATATAGCTTTGCGGGAGAGATTACTAGTGACCGAATCAAACGGTTGGTTAAGAAATGTGACTCACTTATCATGAATGCATTTAGATGGGTGGTGGGCACTAACTTCATCACTGATGAGAACTGGCTTCAGAGAAATTGCAATGTGCTTTCTCACTTCGTGGCCTCACTGCTAGATCTAAACGTGTCCAAACCTATGATAATTGAGATGCTGAGAGATGTTTGAAACCTCATTGATGGAAGGGCTTGGCGAGATAGTGCAAGTAGCCATCCCCGGTGTTGGCATCCCAAATGCCATGGACCTCTGAAGGCACGTGGACTTTGGCATAGACATGCCCTGGTTACCCTTTCTCTTTGACTTCTGCACTATGGACATTGCAACACACCGATATTCTTCACAGCTTGCGGCCATTTTTTTGCTTCATGAGTATAGTGTGGAGCGGGTTATAGGACTGACCTAGAGGAAACACTTTGACTTCTTGGTGCAGAGTAGCAATGAGTAGGCTTTGGGCCTGCATTCGTGTCCATTGTTGGCCCTTCTTTTACAACCAGACAAAGAAGAAGAGAAAGAAAGAAAAGAAAGAAAACCCAATAAAAAGTTTTTTCTGCTTCTTGGGCGATGGCCAGGGGCACCTCCTTATTGCTTTTGCACGTTACTCATTCCTTTTGAATATTTTGCTTTGTAACTCCTTTTGGGCTCGCTTGAGAGAGTCTTATGCTTGAATCTAAGCCTCAGGCTTGCATGTTTGTAGAATTCTTGATAAATATAACATAAGCTACTTATTTCTTTAGTGTGCTTCCTAGTTGTCTTAACCTCAAAAGTTTGAAATATTTACAAAATTTTACATATAGTACATAACTGTTAAAATTTTCAAAGAACTATGCATTTTAATGGAAAATCTTCAGATAAATACCGTTCACCGGTATACCTAAAGCATTTCCTTCCATATCCTCAAGTTCATACGTGTTCTTTTCTTTACATGCATTGATTCATAAGGGTCCCTTCCACAGTGCTTCAAATTTTGTGTGTTGTCCTGGTTTTGTAGTACGTTCATCATATTTTAGCACTAAGCTCCCTTCCTTGAATTTTGGACTAGAGGTGTTTTTTTCAAACCATTGCTTGACCACCTGTTGTCGGTTGATCATGGATCCATGGCCCTTCTCTCTATCTTCCTCTAGTTTGAGGAGTTCTTCTAGTCGCACTTCCATCTCACCATTTTCTTCAACCTCTAGGGCTTTCAGTAGTTGTAGAGTAGGAATTTCTATGGAAATGGGTATTACTACCTCTTTTACGTGCACTAACTCATAAGGAGAGGTCTTCAGAATCTATTTGGGGGTAATTTGGTCTGCCCATAGGGCTGCTCGTAGATGTTTGTGCCAGTGCCTTTGCCATTTTGACCCAATGCATTTAATTAACCTTATTAGGTTTTTGTTGGTGGACTCTGCTAGCCCGTTCCCTTGTGGGTAGCAATTTGATGAAGTTTTAAGAAAATTTCCACGCCTGATAGCAAAATATGACATCCCTGACCCAACGAAAGCTCGGGCGTTGTCGGATATGATGGTTTTCGGTGACCCAAATTTGGTCACTACCTCTTCGAGGAAATTAACAATCTCTCCTTATGTTGCATTCTTTAGGGCTATGACTTCCGTCCACCTTATAAAGTAATCAGTCGTCGTGAGGATCCACTTGTGTCCGACACTGGAAATGGGATTTATCATACCGATAAAATCCAAACCCCACTGGGCAAAGGGTTCCTTGGTTACAATCAGGCTCAGGGGTTGAGCAACATTCCTCCTTTTGCCAACAAAAAATTGGCACTGTGTACACCTTTGCACTGGATGATGCACTTCAACAAACATAGAGGGCCAATAATATCCTGTCCTCATTATTTTTAAAGCAGTGGTCTTGGTGGAAAAATTCCCACCCTCAGGGCTATGATGAAATTCGTTAAGAACCCTTTTCGCCTATAGGTTGTCAAGACATCGGAGTAGCACACCATCATAATTTTTCTTAAAAAGTACATCTTCAATTAGTACATACCTGGCACCTTGTAGTCGGTAGTACCTCCTTTTATTGGACGAAAGACTAGTTGGGCAGTATCCCTTTTGCATGTTCCGTGTTTGATCAACAACCCAAGATTCATTAGACTCGAATTGATTCGAGTAGACTCGATCAGTCTCATTTTCAGCCACAGGACTTGTTTCCTGCGTGATGTACTCACACAAAACTCTTCCTCGGACTAGCTTAGTTGGTCGGATATCTACATCATATTCTAGGATCTTAGAGATCCAGTTCGCTCTTTTTTCAGTGATCTCACCCTTCGTGATGTACTCCCACACACTGGGATGTGCTACAAGGAAAGTGATTTTATTGGCCGACACCAAGTGTCGGAACTTCTTCAAACTTTTAACTATGGAAAAAGATTTTTTTTTGACAAAGTTGTACTTTGTCTCATACCCTTTCAAATTTCTAGAATGGAATGCGACAAGATGTTCTCCTTCATTCTGATCACCTTTCTGAGTGAGCACCGAAGCTATGTTATCCTGACCACTATACATAGAGTAAGAAATCTTTGGAAAAATCTGGATTAGCTAAGATCGAAGCAGTGGAAATTGCTATCTTTATTTTCTCAAAGGCCTCTTTTCCTTCAGAGGTCCACTTGAACAAAAAATTATTCTTGGGATTTAAAGAAACCCGAACTGTTGACATTTTTGGAAAACCTTTTCCAGATGGTCAAAGTGATCATCTTTTGATTTTGAAAATACAGTTAGATCATCTAGGTATATCAAAATGACAAGGTTAATTAAACCTCTAAAGGTGATATCCATTGCTCATTGAAAGGTTGCACCAACATTTAACAAGCCGAATGACATCTTAGCATATGCAAATGTTCCCCACTTAGTGGTAAACGTCGTTTTGTGTTGGTCGCTCTCCTTCACATATACCTTGTTATATCCCAAAAAACTGTTAAGTAGAGAGAACGTTTCAGACCCAGCTACTGTCTGTAGAATTTTCTCCATTGAAGGAAAGGGGTAATGATCCTTAAGTGATGCCTTGTTTAAATCTTGGAAATCGACACAAAGTTTGATATCACCATTCTTCTTTCAAACAAGTACCGGGTTCGATACCCAGGTGGAATGTTTGATTGGATATGTATACATCTAAAAATGGTCATGATTAAGCTTGTTAATTAATTAAATATGAATTATTTAATTAATTCTCCTCAAGTCATCTACATATAAATAATTTTAATTATTTATTTATATTGTTCATTTTCTAATTCTTCCACATTAATTAAATATGAATTATTTAATTAATTTCCCTAAAGTCATCTACATATAAATAAATTTAATTATTTATTTATATTGTTCATTTTCAATTCTTCTACCTTAATTATAAAATAATTTTATTTAATTATTGACATTTCCCACATTCCTCTTAATTAAATTAAATAAATACGATTTATTTTTTTAATTATCATATCATTCTAAAGTTTGAATATTTGAATATTTAAAAAATGGAATATTCTCTTCATCCCATAATCAAATTAAATATTAAATATTTAATTTAATATTTTCCTCTCATTCTAAATTTATTTCTAAAACATAATTAAATATAATTTATTTAATTATGCGAGTTTCTATATCAAATCTTCATGAATTAAAATGGAGTTAATTTTGGCCCAATTCCTAGCTCATTCTTTTTTTTATAAAGGGTGTTAAGAATAACCAGCCAGGGAGTGCAGAGAGGGGCGGGGCGAGAAAACAGCACCCGGTGGAAAAAAACCCCCAAAAGGGGCACAACTAACCATCCATATCTTCCTTGACAAGACTCTCAAGATCCAAAGCACATTCCGGAGGCAGGTGAGTCCAATCTCCCATCCTCCATCCCTCTCCACGATCAGAAGCCCACTTAGCCAGGCAATCAGCAGTCTTATTCCACTCACGAGGAACATAGCAAAAAGAGACAACATCCAAAGAGGTGCTCAACCTAAGGATTTGTCTACCCACCACTGCCAGATGCCAATCCACATCTTCCATCCGTTGCAAATTCAGCATATCCACCACCACCTGAGAGTCAGACTCGCAGATAATCTTGCTCCATCCGAGAGCACAACCTCTTTCAAGAGCCACGAGGACAGCAAGTGCCTCCATGTAATTATTGGTTTGAATTCCCTTATATTCAGAGAAAAAGAAAATAACCTTACCAGAGCTGTCCCTACCAATTCCTCCAACCCCAGCATGCCCGGGATTTCCCCTAGAGGACCCATCAGTATTGATCTTGAGAGTCCCACTAGGGGGGGGGACCACTTTCCTTCCCTACAAACCTTCCTTTTAGCTTTCCTGCTTCTGGTCTGTTGTATCTTCCAAGGAGCACCACTAGGATCAGCACCTAGAATATTCCAGCACACAGACCCACTGCACATCTCAGGGAACCCAATATCCTCTAGGGGAGATCACACTTGTGACAAAGGAAGGAGTCTCTGTAGCATATTTGTACTTTTTGGCCACACTGCACCCTCTTGGCTTATCACCCAGAGATCCCTACGGTCAGCACCAACCCACTTTTGGGATAATGGAATCCACCGGACCAATTACTAGGCCACCTCAGGAAGGAAGTCTTAGAGGTCTACCAAGGTATTCCAAAACTCAACCAGAGAGTGAGGATGAATACAAGCATGCTCCCAAGCTTCCCACCACCAGTGCCAAATAACCCTGGTGAAAGAACATTGGAAAAAGAGGTGCGAACTATTTTCTTCACTTTGATTACATAAAGTGCAGATAGAAGGCCCATGAAAGCCCCTCTTCTGGAGATTCTCCCAGGTAAGACATCTATTCTGAACCACAAGCCATAAGAAAAAATTGCACTTGGGCCAAGCCGACTTATTCCAAACTTGTTTCCACCACGATATGTCAATCCTGTCAAAAATTTGTCTTTCCAACTCTTGATAGCCTGAGGCAACTGAAAACTTCCCTTTTGGATTGGGACCCCAGGCGAGGGTATCAGCTCCTCTTAAAGAGTTACATGCTCTGCCAGCAAGAATCCTAACAAGAGTATCCCTCTCTCCCTCAGAACCCCCAGGGGGCCAATCTTGGGGTTCTTTCCATCTGGCAACCTCGCCCCTTCCCACTCTTAAAAACACCTTAAAATCCTCGACCTTACTCCATCCTGCTGCAAGAAAACTGTCACATAAAGGTTGAAGGTGGGGGTATTGAGATAGAATAGGAGGAAATCCATCCCAAGAATCCTCCCAAAACAGGGCATCCGAACCGCTATTGCAAATCCAGAAAAGACCATTTTTAACTAACTGCGCCCCTTTCTTCAAAGTCTCCCAAATCATGGACCCTCTTCCAGTCAGGCTGTACCTTGGTACCTCTTTCCCATTCACCCCACCAAGATACTTAACATTAAGGATTTTAGCCCAACCTTGATCTTGGCTTATGCACCATCTCCAAAATAGCTTAGCAGCAAGAGCCCAACCGTTCAAGCTTGTTTTCCTCAAACCAAGGCCACCATCCTGCTTTGATCTGCAAACACAATCCCATTTGACCAAACTCCATTTTGCGGAAAGTAAATTACCTGTCCATAAAAATTGCCTGGACAGGGCATCATAGTCCTTAATGAAACCAGCAGGGGCTGACTGCACAAGACACCTGTAGATAGGAAGAGCTTGGATCACAGACTTCAAAAGAGTCATCCTACCAGCAGTTGAGAGCCATCGGTGAGTCCAATGACTCACCTTGCTTCGAAGCTTATCCAAAATCTCTTGCCATACACCCCTTGATAGCTTTTGGTCTGAAAGAGGGATGCCAAGATACACTAAAGGAAGCGTTCCAATTTGAAACCTCAAGATATGTGCAATCCGAGCTTGAATAGAAGCGGGGGTATTGAAGAAGAAAATATGTGACTTTTCTTCATTAATCTTCTGTCCTGAGGCTTTCACATAAATATCCAAGGCTCTTCGGAAGCTAGCTGCCTCCTGAATTCTTGCAGCACCCATCAAAGACGTATCATCCACAAATTGGAGGTGAGAAGAAGGAGGAATGCCATGCCCCCACTTCCAACCTTGAATCCGTCCCTGACTAACTTGAGACTTGATAAGTCTTCCCAATCCTTCTGCCATCAGGATGAAAAGGTAAGGGGAGAGAGGATCCCCTTGCCTAAGGCCTCTGGCCGCACCAAATAAGTCAGAAGGTTCACCATTAATCAGGACAGCATAAGAAGGTGAAGTGATGCAGCTCATAACCCAGCTAATCCACTCCTGACCAAAACCAAAGGCCTGTAAAACTTTCTGCAAAAAACTCCATCTGACCCTATCATAAGCTTTGGCCATGTCCAACTTTATGAACATAGCTTTTTCCTTGGAGGCAGCCATAGAGTGCATAGCTTCAGCCGCTATGATAACCCCATCCAAAATTTGTCGTCCTGTAACAAAGCCCCCTTGCTCCTCGGATATTAGGTTATTGAGCCATGGCTTTAACCGTTCAGCTATCACTTTTGTAATTATTTTGTACATCACATTGCACAAAGCAATAGGTCTAAATAAATTAAGGGAGTTAGCTCCTTCCTTCTTTGGGATGAGAGCCAGGAAAGTTGCATTCAAATCCTTAAGCATCTGCTTGTTGTGAAAGGATTCCTGCACCACTTCAAAGAGGTCCATCTTGACAATCTCCCAAAAGGCTTGAAAAAACTCTATAGGAAAACCATCTGGTCCCGGGGCTTTACCCTTTTTCATTCCAAACACAACAAGTTCTATCTCAGATAGAGTAATGGGCTTAATAAGAGCCTCATTCATTTCAGGAGTGACCAAGGAGGGAATGCAAGCCAGAACCAAATCCTCCTCAACCCTAGCCAGATCAGAGTCTTCTGAAAACAAACTCCCAAAAAATCTAGTAGCCTCCAAAGCAATCTCCCTATGAGAGGAAAGCAGAATCCCTTCAGCCGTCGTGAGAGAATTGAGAACACTCCCCTGTCTTCTGTCCTTCACAGTGTTGTGGAAGAACTTAGTATTTCTGTCCCCTTCTTGGAGCCAATCAATTCGAGCTTTTTGTTTCCAGTAAATCTCTTCTCGGAGCTCCCATTCCTCTAGATTCTTTACGGCTGCAGCTTCTTCTCTATATAGCCCATCAGACAAGCCCTGTTCTCTGATTTGGCGAGTAATATAGTCCACCCTCTGCTGCGCTTCTCTCTTAGCTCCAAAGAGATTTCCAAAGCATTCTCTGTTCCACCTTTTCAGCTTAAACTTAACATACTGCAGTTGCTTGACAAAAGAAAACATAGCGGTGCCATAAGCAGGCTTCCCTTCCCTCCACCAAGCAATGATATAATCCTGAAGAGAAGCATCCCGCAACCACATAAGCTGAAACTTAAAGGATGGATTCTTTGTCCTCTGAAACTTAGAAGCAGTCAAAAGAATTGGCCAGTGATCTGAGCCCCTCCAGTCCAAAATTTCTGAACTAGTAATCCAACTGTCTGCTATCCAAAAACAAGAAACCAAAAACCTATCTAATCTTTCCGCTATCGCTTCCGCCCCACATCTCCTATTGTTCCAAGTGAACAACCCATTGGAAGGTGTGATGTCCACCACCCTCAAGCTTTCAATGTTACTCCTTAAAAGGCCTGCCGAGGGATCGAGCTTGGGATTACCTCCCCGCTTCTCTTCCAAACTTAAAACAGCATTGAAATCTCCTGCCAGAATCCAAGGGAATAGAGGGGCAAGAGAGCGGACATAGCCTAAATGTGACCAAAGCAAAGTTTTTCCAATAAAATCAATCGGAGCATAAACATTAGTGAAGAGAAGAATCTCACCAGTTACACAACATGTGGCCACCAAGGAAATAGCAGATTTTCTAGAGACCCACCACAGCGGGACCAGTTTGCGAGGATCCCATAAAAGAGCCAACCCCCCAGAACATCCTTGAGCGCCAATGCACTGGCAAAGACATCTCGGCCAAATCTTAGCGGTCGTATCATGCATCCTATCAATGGATAACTTAGTTTCCTGAATAAAAACCACCTCAGGCGAATGAGACTTAATAAAATCCCGAATAGCTTTTTGTCTAGGGATGCTATTCAACCCCCTTACATTCCATGAAAGAACAATCATTTCTGATGAAGAGGGAAGTGGGAATCAATGGTCTTCACAGAACTAGACTCCACTAAAGTCTCTCCCACTAATTTCACCTTTTCCTGGTCTTTCTTTCTTCCCACCTTAAGAGTCTTCTCTGGGGTGTCTTTTCTAATGGCTTTTTGATGAATACCTAAAAAGGAGGGGGAACCCTTGCTTTTGCTCTCCTCCTGCCGAACATTACCGGTGCAAGCCGTGGTTCGGGCATGAGCAGAAATCTCCTGTAGTTCCTTGGCTCCACTGGTTTCCAAACCCTCAACAGGTCTCACAGAAATAGTTGAGTCCATCAGTACACCAAGCTCTCCCTCCTGTGGATCGATTAGAGCAACATTGTTCTCCTCCCCACCTATTTCCTTTGCTTCCAAGAGCTCATGGCTAACCGGCATGTTAGCAATGGTTCCATCAAACTGTTCCAAGTCATCCAACCCATCAAACCTATTGAAAACCTCATCTGTCTGTCTGTCCTTAAAGGTCCTCTTTTGGCCGCGACCCTTGTTACGCCCTCGAACAGGGATAAAGCCCTCCGTGTCCTCCCTCATAGGGGCCTTCCCTTTATCTTGGGTGTGAGGAGCACCAGCCGGCCCTGTTTTTGAATTCTCTGTAAGTTTTGATTTGGGGCACACCCTCTGCAAATGTCCATATTCATGACAAAGGCGACAACGAAACGGTAACGTTTCATAGTCAAGTTGTTGAATCCATGAACTTGACCCCAACCGAATTTCGATAGAATCAGGCAAGGGCTTATTCAAATCAATTTCGACACATACCCGGGCATAGGTAATTACCTTCTTCTCCATAGTTTGTCTCGAAGGACCAACTGGTTTTCCAAGCTGACTTGCAACTAAACTAAAAATGTCCTCCCTCCAGAATTCTAAAGGAAGCCATGGTAATCTCACCCAGACCAGAACCCGCGAAGGAAGCTCTTCTGTGGGATTGAATCCCACGTGCCAAGGCTTAATGAAGAGACCCACTTGATTGTAGAAATAGGGCCCTCCTTCGAAAACTTTATTCCTGTCTGACATGCAAGAGAAGACCACTTGAAAATAGCCATTGGCTGCCAGCAGAACATCCATATCCCCCTCCGGAGACCAGGTACGCCGAGCCCATGATTCCAAAAAAGACAAGGATACCCGAATCCCTAGAAACTTACAGATCAGAGCATGCTTTGATAAATAGTTGATATCATCCACAATAGCTTCAGGTTGGATCTCAACAACCGGCCGATTATCACTCTTGGCAAGGCACCCATTCACCTTTGAGGGCCTAAAACCTCCAGACAGATATGAGGATTCTCCCATGCCTGTTCCGGACTCACCAAAAATAGGATTTGTATGCAGTGGAACCGAAGGAATGCTTCCCACCACCGCATCCTTAAAAGACAACCCCTTACCACCAGGGGTGATCCCGTTCGGAGCCATGCAAGGCCTGAAACCAAAGAACCCCAAAGCCCAAAACGCGCCGGAGAAGAGTGCAGAAAAAAAACCCAACCTCCCTCCACCAAGCTTCAACCACCACAAAAAACTGCATCCCTCTCACAGACACAAGAACACCCCCCAACCACCACGAGCAGAGCTCAAAACGCACGGGAGGAAGCAGGAAAAAGTTGCCAAAACGCACCAAAAACAAGCAGAAAACGTGGCCACCCAAGCCACAAACCCTGCGCACCAGATCGCCCCCTCCAAACGGCCCCCAGCACAGAAGAAACAAGGCTCAAGGCGCGGCTAGGGCTGAGAAACCCTCTTTAAATTCCTTATTTCTTTTTTAATGTAAGTGGGCATTTTGTGAAGTGTTAAAAAATTATAAATAGCATTATATGCATATGGATCTTTTGTAGTTATTAGATTGTGACTTGGTATTAATGTAATATATTTTTGGTGGTAAATGATGTGTTTTAACATCTTTATGAGATTGCTTGTTTTCCTTTGTCTATTTGAACTTGATAATGATTTTTTTGGAATCCTTTTATGGATTGTGTATTGCTTTAATAGTTAGTAATTGGTTGGTTCTTGACTTAATCCACCAACTACGTTTTTCTTGCTTGCTTGTTCTCATTTTGTCTTGGTCTTGTGGTCATATCTTCTAGTGATCCAACTTGAGTTCCATGTTTAATGGTGTATTTTAAGAACAAATTCCATGTTACTGAGTAACATGAAGGTGCACATCACAACATTTATATGTGATTTCCATAGCTACACTAATATTCTTACATAGTGTGGTCTATGTTATTGAGTTAGTAAGTTCTTAGGTATATAATATTCATATTTGTTATATTATAATTACCTATCTATTTCTTGTTATGTTGCTAGTTGGGTGAATCTAGTAGTTGTAATATTTTTTGCTTCATAGTTTAGAGGCTTTCCTAGCTTAGTGCTAGAATTTATGTAATTATTATGTGAAGAATTTTCTATCTTGTGTATTATATTTTATGAATACTTGGTGTTTGAACTATGTATTATATTCACAAATGGTATTATTCAGAGAATGCCCCAAAAAAACATATCTTGCACATAATCCACATCCAATTGGGCAACCAAACCATAGTGTTATAGAAGATCTATAACATTAGAAAGAAAGACAAGCTACTTGAGAAGCATACAGTAGACATAGATAACCATGCAAGATTTGATCACCAATGACCACTCGAATTGCCATTTTCACTTGTGCTATTATGACCCTAATATGATATATTCCTAAGTATATATATTATATATTCCTAAGGATAAGCAAGTGTGGCATGCTTAACTCTGATAAAAATATTAGTTAATACATTAATACCTCTTAATTAGGATGAAGGGGTATATCCCTACAAAATTTAGCATATAAATAAGGAAGATAATTCTCACATATCATCATATCATCAATTATTCAATTCATATCATATTTTTTTTATTATTGGAGGTAACCCCCTTGAACTGGTCTACTACAATTCTAATTTTTATAAATATTTCCAAGAAATATCATAACAAGTGGTATCAGAGCTACGATTTGGGCCATCATTTTGTTTCAACCGTATTTTCCAAACCAGTGTGAATTTTAATCTAATTTTTTTGGGGTTTTGAGGTATCCCATAAGTAAGTTTTTATTAAAAAAATAAGGCTTTAAAAGTTTCTTTTATAAATTTTATTGTGATTTTATGGTTTTTCATTAATTTGCTCTATAGGCTGCAATTTTTGAAATTTCTTTTAAAATGTTTACATTCTCGAAAAGATTATAAAAAATTAGTAAGGTTTAGTTCTTTTTTAAATTAATATTGGAAATAAAATGAAGTCTTTAATTTAGTGGTCAAAGTTTGGCCAAATTTTTTATTAATTTTCCCTATAAGATGCAATTTTTGGAATTTAAAAAAAATTGCATTTTTGAAAATATTGTCAAAAAATAGGTAGGGTTAGTTCTTTGAAATTTATTTTTATACATAAAATATATTCCTTAATTTAGTAGTCTAAGTTTGGTCCAAACTAAAACATCAAATTCTCTCTCTCCAAATACTTTCCTAACTTCATAAAGCTTAAAATAAAATAAAATCCATGTCATCTTTAGGATTAGAGGACATTTCTACACATACAAAATATAAGGACCCATTTTATTTTACACCACCTAAAATTGCTAAAATTGAGGAAAGAATTCCCCAAGGATATGAAACAACAATACATTTCATTAAAGATAAATTGTTTGACCCATTTACAAAATCCTTACATGAGGGTTTAGATAGGTTTTCAAAGAAATTATTATTAGAATTAAAGCCCCAAAGAAACCTCCGAAGTGGGCACAACCCTAATAAACCAAATCAAGGGATAAGAGAACCTTTTTTATATCAAAAATTATACCTACAAACAATAAGCATTCATAAATTTGTTGGTAGAAATGTGATTTCATGGATACGCCTCATTGAACAACAATTTGAACTTCACAATATACCAAATAATGTCAAGGTTGACATAGCTTTACTAAATTTAGAATTAAGACCTTACCAATAGTACAAGTGGAATATGAGTGATAGGCAAGGACAAATGTCTAGTTGGAAAGAATTTAGTAAAGAACTAGCAACCTTTTATGAGCAGTCATGCACTAAAAGCTATTCTACCCAACTAAAAAATCTAAATCAATCAAGGTCTTTAGTTGAATATAATGTTGAGCATTTGAGATTGGCACTTAGAGCTCCTGAGGTCACACCTTACCAAAGGCTACAATTATACATCAATGGTCTTAAGGATGAAATTCAACATGATGTTCGCTTCTTGGAACCTTATACAATCAGGAAAGCTAGGCAACAAGCATTGCATATTGATAAACAAAACACCAACAAAGGTGAAATTATGAGATAACTAATGAAAATGTGACTAATTCTACTAGCAAAAATATGGACAAATTATTTAACCTAAGAGAAATTAATAAGCTCTCTCCTCAACAAGAGATTGAGAAAAGAGAAAAAGGCCTATGTTGGAATTGTGATAAAAAATGGTCGAGTCATAAGTGTTCTAGTAGTGAGAAAAAGGATGAGGATGAAGAAGGAGAGGTACCTACAAAAGAATCAAACATAAAACTTAAGAATGAGGATTCCAAGGAAAAAAAGAGCACTACTATCTCCCTACACGCATTGAATGGAATAAATACACCACAAAAAATCAAGGTAATTGGTAATATAAAAAAGAAAAATGTGAAAGTGTTAGTAGATACTGGTAGTACACATAACTTTATTGATAGAAGATTAGTTAATGAGCTCAATTGTTTTGTTTATCCATTATTTGTTTGATCCATTTTTGTTTCCATATCATCTTTGGTTATAAGATTTTAGTTTACATTTCATGGGATGTGAAGTAGTATGTGTGCTATACACTTCTATGATTGCAATATATCTATTGAGTTCAATTTTCTAAAAACAAAGCAGGAGAATTTGATATTCTATCTTTCCTACTTTCTGGTTAAAAGCATACCCCATTTAAACTTATTTTGAAAACAAATTATTCATCAAAAGAGTGAGTTGTACCTTATAAAATTCAAAGAGAAACTATTTTCCATAGAAGTAGTTTACTCAACTGTTGGTGATTGATATGCATTTAATTTGGATAATAGAGTTAAGAATTTGAGTTTTGAGAAAGTGCATAATTTGTTAACCAACACATAAGTTTAGTTATTATCCCAAAAGGAGTATCTACCCATAGCAATATCACATAGTTAAAGTTTATTAGATAGGCCTTTCTTTCAGTTAAGTTTACTTTTAGTCAAGTCTTTTATATGCAATCTCTAAGACAACTTAAAATTCTTAATTGCACATACAGTGTTGGTACCATCCAAGAAATTACAATTATGTGGTCGACAAAACTAAATGTAACACTTCAGTCAGTAGGTTTCTTGATAAGGAATTTGGTGGTCTATTGAGTTGAATCATGCCCCTTTTGCATCAATTTATTGGACATAAATGGAGTTAGACACCCCAAATATTCTTTGTCTTATGGAAAGTTAATATCTTAAGATCAAAAGCCTTGATTTATTTCTCAATTGGAATTGCTTCCCCACTTTGATCATTTGGAACCTTTGGCTTGAACGCAATAAGAGAATCTTTGAAGATAAAGCGATATCGGTGGAGAGAATCCGGACCTAGTAGAGAATGCAACATCTGAGCTTGGGGATACACGTAGCGGATAGCTAGTATGTCAGTGTTGATGAGGTCAAATAGGCAAATACTTGACCTTGATTTAATTGGAGGTCATGCCAGACAAGTTTTGGCTCTTGCTCTTAAGAATTGTGTTTGGCATTGTCCTAACGTTGGTTGGGTCAAATTCAATTTTGATGGAATTGTTAAAGGTAATTTGAGTATGGTTGGGGTTGCGACAAATCCCAAGGGGAAGGGTCTAAAGGTGGACATGGCTCCTAAGAAATGAAAGATAAGGGTCTTTAGGGGGAGGAGGTTGTAGCAGGTTTAATGGCAATGTTGGATAAGGAAATTGAAAACCTCAATCTGAGGTTTGGATGGAAAGAATGTGGGTCCTTGGGGTTTTGGATTCACCATGCTATAGCTAAGCTCTTGCTTGATCCTAGCTATTCTCATGACCATTGAAATATGTTTAACACGGCTCAGTCCCTTGTGTGTTCTTCGATGTTGTCTATGGCCACAAGCTTTTACCTGATACATGAGGAAATTGGGGATGTTTTATTTCAGTTGGAGGCTCATTTTGACTATTTTCTAGGCCATTTGCATGCTATTAAACGTCAACTTTGCCTTTAGTACATAGTAGAGGAAATTGTGAAATGCTTGAAGATAACATAGTAGAGGAAATTGTGAAACGCTTGAAGATATTTCTCCCTGCGGTATTTTGGTGGTGTTTGATTGTCATGATGACAAAGAGGAACTAGATGCGGCGGTTGTTGGTAAGGATGTCGGTTTGGTGGAGAAGGCAAGTATTGTAATTTCTTCTAGTCTCTAGGTTTGTGAAAAATGCAAGTGTATGTTGGTGGTGCCATGAGGCCTATGTAATTTGCCTCAGCTAATCTTTTTGTTGCAATCTATATGGTTGGGTAGTATGTAAAGGTTCTAGGTATAGTCTTCTAAATAAGGTTTTAGAATATAGCAATCATTTGGTCCAACTACTTGTCAAACCTATTCTGTGATGGATATTTAGACAGTTTCAAATCTTTATATATCAGAATAAAAAAGTTTCCTTTAAAAAATGTGATTTTATAAAATACATTACTATTTTACATAATAATAATAGATGGTATAAATTGATTTTAAAATGTAAAAGATACATATAATCAAAATAAGTAGCTGCATAAACAAGTGTAAGAATATGATTATACCTCTTATTCATAACTTGTAACTTCGATAAAACTTTGTATTCGTTCATTTTAATTTTGATAATTGAATGTCTATTTTCACATATTGATAATTTATTATCATTTAAAAATAATAATCTAAGCAAATAATGTATTTTTCTTGTGATACTAATATTTGTTTTTAATTCCAATATCAAATTTGTTTATCAAAAAAACTTAAATTGTTTGATTAAATCAATTAATAAAGTTTTTTTTTTCAATTTGCATATTCAAATTTAAAATATTTGATTAAGTCAATTGTCAATGGTTTTCTTTTAAAATTATATGACAAATTTTAAAATAAATAAATTAATAGAATAATCAATATTATTAATCATTTAACTAGTTACTATCAACTATACTATCAACTATACTATATGGTAGAGATTAGTCACCACACAGCACTTTTACAATTGTATGCAAACAAACACTTGCTCGCTCAAGATGTCCAACAGAAATGGACACAATTACCCGTTGTATGAACAGCTATCATTTAGATCTTGTAAGGTATTTATGTTAGTTTACCAGTGATTTATACATAAGTACCCTCTAATTACTCTTATTTTTGGTCTTATGGGCTGTTGGAGATATCAATATAAACATTCTTCTACTGCAGAAACGGCAACACACCTGTGTACAATTTATCAGGGTTTGGGCAAATGTAAAAAAATTATCACTAAAAAAGAGCCAATCTGGACTCCCATTATACTTTGTCCAAGAGAGCAAATGCTATAAATAATAAAGGAAGTCATTTCTTGACTTGTAGTGGAACCCGCTGCCATGTTGGACAAACGCCTTTACAGGTGTGTTCTTATGCCTACTCCATACGAGGAGTCTACACATACACCTTAAGCATCACTATTAGGGATATGAAACACGGTATTCTAGAAAAATACTTGAAAGAATGATTACTATTACCCGAGAAAACCTAAATGATACAAGTTCTTATTCCTATACTATCAACAAGCTTTATTTAGGAAGCCATCCATATTCATATAACTGTCTTCTACAACCGTAACTCCCCAAACATGATTTTAATATAACATATTTGTAATACTATTCAAAGGTGTTGTTGACAAGTTTTTTCTGTTTAGACTTTGTTGCTAAATGATTATTATCGTTTGTCCCAGTGGATTATTTAAACTCTTAAAACTACTATTCCTAAGATTGCCCAAGTATTAGTGATAGTAGATTTCCACAAGCCATGAAGATTATCGCTAAAAATTTCTGGATTAGATTGTGTCCAAATTTTTTTGCATCAACGTTTTGAATCACCAAATATTTCACATATTTCTGTTGCACTGTCAGAATTGAAGCAAATATTTATTGTTTACTTCATATTCAAGCAGAATGTATCATGCAATAGTAATCATGATAGAGAAAATCTAGGAAATTCGTTATTTCTATCTACCATGGTTCTGAGAATATTGATACTACAATCAAAGCTAAAAATGTGCTGAAAGATGAAGACATTCTCAAGCACTCTTAAATTTAACACTTGACAGAATATCTGAAGAAATACAGATAATTATTACAGGGATAACAGCAAGATACATCATGCCAAATGGCATTGTTTACAGTTTTGGTTTTAATAAAACAAAGGGCACAGGAGACGAAATGCACCTCAAAATATCTTAAAATTACATTTGACATACATACAGAAATGATCAAGGAAGAGCAACTTCATTAACGACACGTAACCATTGTTCAATTTCATCTTCATCCTCATTCTGATCTTCTTCATTCCTCAGCCACTGCTCGAGCTCATCTTCTTCCTCAATATCATGCCTGAAAAAGCCATCTGACAGGTCTTGCCGGCCCCTGTCTAACTCATGCCCCTGAGATATTCGCAGTAATGGTCTGTTCTTTCCAAGTGTATCTACCATATCTGCATTCAAGTTTAGTCCTATGCCCAACCATCTTAATCTTGAGAAATAAGGCTTTTTAAACCATGAAAATGAAAGTTTTGTGATACCGCCACTATTATATATATCCAATAATCTTAGTGTGCATCCATATCCTTGTCCCGGAATCTGCATCGATGCCAGTGCTATGACAGATGTATCACTAATACGAGGACATTCCCGGAGTCGAAGTTCCACAATCTGCACCCCACTTTTGGCTAAAGCTAGAATTGCATTATCAGTTAAGTTTGGAATATTTGACAAATCAAGGTTTTGCAATGTTTGAACAAGGGAACCAGCAACTAGAGAAGCTATGCCCCTGTGAGTTACCCTTTGACAGCTTCTCAAAGAGAGTGATACCAGAGGTGCATTGCCACTTCCTAAATAGGATAAGCCAAGATCACTGATATCAGAACCATTCAATTGCAATGTTTTCAATTTTGTGAGGATTGAGACGGCCTTGAGGGCATCATCCCCTACACCCCTGCAACCCTTTAAATCAAGAACTTGTAGGTGTTTACAGTATGCCAAATTAATAATAGAAAAGTCAGTAATCAAATCACAAGACCTCAAGCTTACGTGAGCTAGAGAAATGGGAGTTGCAGAAATATCATGAAATACCAGATCTGTCAGCTGAGTTGTGCGTAACAATTCAAGCTTTTGCAAGTTTGGACATGCATGTAGAATAGCCCGGAAACCTGCATCTGTAATACGGCAGAAACCACCAAGCCTTATACTTTCCAAATTTGAGCAATTTTCTGCCATTAGAAGAATCCCAAGATCATTAACCCTTTTGAAGGATGTAGGACAAAACTCTTGGCTTCGAACCAATGACAAGTGCCGCAATCTTGAACACCCACTGGTTTGTTGAATGCCCCAGTTTGTCATGTCCACAGCTGCATGGGGTTCTTCAACAGGTTCATCTCGAAGATCCAAATGAGTGAGGAAGGGTAGATTTTTTGAGATGATACCCATAAGAGAGTCTGAGATCCAATCCAGAGCTAGACACAATTTCTGTAAGTTTGGAAAAACTCTGTTCTTATCCTCTTTCATTTGAATAGTCGAGTGGCAAAGCAGAGATTTGCTAAGATTAGAATTTTTCAAATTAAACATTTCTTTCATATCTTTCTCTAATACGTAACCAAGATCAAGGACTTTAAGTGTTGGTGTAGCTAGCCCCCAAATTGCAGCAAACTTATGATTATCAAATGGTGATCCATCAAACATCAGGCAAAGAGACTGCAGAAACCATACAGCCATAATCGGTTACAAGAACAAGGGATGACTTCAAACCCAACACTTTGAGCTCAAAATAACCATTATCTTACTTTGCATTAGACAATCTCTACAATATATTTCAACAATCTCCAAGTAATAAATAGCATTGACAACAGAAACATTTATGTGAGAAAATGGCAACATAAAGGATTATAAACTCTTAGAAAAGTGTGTGTCGGAAAACACGAGTGTCGGAAAACACATGTGTGTCCTGTAAGTGCAAATGCATATGCAGGTGTGTGTGTGTGTGTGTGTGCGGGCATATGTGCTTGTGTGTGTGTGCATGTGCACATGTGTGCTTGTGTGTGTGTGTGCATGTGTGTCTGTGAATGAACACTCTGGTTGATTAAAAAAACGTGTACTTGGATTTGGCATTTTTCAGAGGAATGATCACAATGTGTGTGCACACGTGTGTGTGTGCTTGGGTGTGAGAATGCATGTGTGTGTCGTATGAGTATCCACCCTTTTTCTTTCGTTGAATTATCACACCAACCCAAGAGGAATAATTATGTGTCTGTCCTCAGTGCATGTACCACATATGTGTCATGAACTCAAAAAATAAATCTAGACATCATAAGAATTATTTTGAATTACTCACACCAACCCAATGTTTCTTCTACATTATAATTATGTGTCTTCCTCAGAGCATTACCACATATTTCATGAACTCAAAAAATAAATCTAGACATGAAAAATAAGAATTAAAGCTTACTTCTAACTGAGAGCAGCCTCTGAGCAACTGTTCAAGCCCAGCTGTGTAGCTCAAAATATCTGGTCTGTCATCTATCCAGCCCAGCTCAATGGATAATGATCTAGTTCATGGTCAGTAGAATCCCAACATTATCAAAATTGAATTGAAGTTAATAACAGATGGTTGGACATCATTCACTAAATTAGTTACTGTATTTTATCATTTCTTAATCTGATATGTCTAGCAAATCATAATTGAAATAGCAGTGGTAAAGTAAATCAACAGTGAAATTATCCGGATGAAATCAATTAGCAGTAAAGCATGCTGACAAATTAAAACCATCCCTTGAAGCACAGACGTGACAAGCAAGTTTATAATTGATGTTAGGAAAAGCAGAACCATGATAACACTATTTGAATACAAAACTTTGATGACAAAGGAACTTTGATAAAGATTAAAATACTAATATGGAACATGTAGTAATCATATGTGAATTTGAAGAGGAAAAACGAAACAAGATGAACTGAAAATTTCAAATTTGACAGTGATGGGGAATACAGAAATTATCGTCAACAGAATAGACTGAGAAGTTAGAAGAGTTACAATTCTCATAAGGTGACCTTCAAAGAAGGTTCAACCAAAATATGCCCCGGACAACAAGAATTCGGTTTTTGACTGGGGCCTCACAATCCTCCCTTATTTCTGGAGACTAGCCTTCCCTTACCTTCATTCCTTTATTAAGGGCAAGCAGAATGGTTGGCAGTTGGAAATGGAAACACAATCAGAAATCTCCCTTATGTGACAGTCAATAGTAATAACCTGCAATGCACATTAACATGTATAGAGCCATGTTGCACGATATGGAATCTGGACCAAATGGGAAATGGAGTGCAACATTAAGGTTGCATAAATAAAAATTTACACCTGCAGCATCTTTTAGTTAAAATAATGCTAAAAAATTGTACAAAAGCAAGTATAATATTCAAACCAAAACTAGTTTGAATTAGCATTGATATACCCACCGCAGTGTTTTGCAATTTCCTCCAATCTTGAACAGAAGTTCAGCACTAAAACTGTCACAGCTCTGAAGAGAGAGTTCTTCCAGTTGTGGGATGGCAAGATACTTGATGGATGAATCATCAAGTTGGGCACAATCTAATTTTAGACTTCTAAGAGCCACATTGGAAGGAATTAAATGCTGCAACATTTCAAGTGTAGCAGAAAGGTCCTGCAATAAAGATTAAAAATGCATGGTTCAGGTCCATAAATTTAGAACTAGAACAATCTTCCCCAAATCAATTTTAACTTTCAATTAAGGTCATACAACCAGTAAAATATTAAACAGTTTTGGGCAATACAAAATTTCTCAAATCCTGTAATGTATTGGCAATACCATGTGCCTCTCATCAGCACTACTTTTCCCGAGGCCTCCTACAGAAGTTCCCCTCTACTCCAAGGTGCACTTAAATGTGATTTAATCTTTTACCAATTAACTTTAATGCCCAATAAGATCCAAAGCTGTTTATTTTACACCAAACCATGGCTCTTGATGAAGATAAACAAATACTGTTACCATATCCACACTAAAGACAGGCATTGTAAAGTATTTTACTTAATTCCCCAAATTATTTTATATCTATAGCTAATTTCATACAATAAGATATATTAAGACAAATTCAAACAGTTTATTTTGAACAATTCTCATGCCTAAGACAAATTTTGAATATGGACCATTTGAATCTGATACCTTGTGAATCTAAATAAGCTTTGGATAGATTTACTGTCCTTTTACATGGCATTGGATTAGTAATTTTTGTTATTGCATCCCCTGAAGGCACCTATTTTTAACCTGTCATCAATAGGTATACTGATTTGTGAATTGCAAAGTGCAATATGATGAAGGTTTTTTTCAGTTTGATTGTGAAAGTATAACAATGATGACTTCAAGTCTAATGTCAATGGCATTCATCAATGCTACAACTCAATGCTAGAATGAGGTGTGTGTAGCCGAGAATTATAAAAGGATATCTTTGATATATAATAATCTAATTTTCAAAAATGAATAGATCATATTTAAATCATGTAATAGAAGTAAATAAATATATACATGAATAGATTTATATATAAAATATTACTATCCTTTTGTATGGGCTCTTTAAAAAGAGTAAAAAGATAGAACTGCCTAAAGTAGCTCAACTCACATGTCAAACACATTGTACAGGATTGTGCATGCACTCCAAGCTCAGCAGCAGGCTTCTGCACCCTACACATATGGGAAATCTAGGTGCATCAGATTAAAGAGGGAGATTAAAGAGACTTGGCAAAGTTTGGTGCAGAGCAGACACAAATGAGAAAAGGAGGTGAACCATTCCATCCTTGGCAAAAAATGTCACGCTTCGGTAAATAGCAAGCAGTGACTTGTCCAAATTCTTACTGATCCCTGTCAGTTATTTTGAGGGAGATTTTTGTGACCATATTAAGGGGGTGTTCTGGTTGAGCTGAGAAGAGTGTTCTGACCTTGTGGAGACACAAAGGCGTGGTGCTTATGTCAGCATGAATGGCAATGACAAGCTTCCAACACATTGGGGTGATGAACAACAATTTAGAGAAAGGGAAGAGTGATTGAGCTGGAGGATTCCAATGTTGATTCTGACATCTCCACTTCAATTATATTTTAATGGATTTCTATGCCCCATGGTGCACTAATTGCCAATGCCTCTCACCCCAATTAGATTATGTTTCTTCAATGCTTGATGATGGTGATAAACAGATTGTGCTTACAAGAGTCAGTGCAGATAAATGCAGTAGGATTGCATTGAAATGAAGTGAGTTCATATCCAATGCTGATGTTTTTCATCAAAGGCTTAACCTAGAAAACATCTATCTCCTCTTCTTGATTAATTATGTAGCCTCCAATACAGATCTGGCTGCTAAATGTGTAGACACCATTTCAACAGAAAGCTCAAGTAAATGCAGAGTAAGTTTTAATAGGTAAAGTAATGCAGGTGCTGAAGAATAGCAGCAGCGTGTTCAAGTTAGCAGCGAAGGTGCTGTCAAATGGCGGGCACAAGGAAGTGATAATGTGCAAGTAGTTTCTCAAACAGCCCTACAACCCAAATATCTAAAATGCCCTTGTTGTGCTAGGCAAAGCCCTCTTTGCAAGTGGCATATATGACCATGAAGAAAGATTTCCTATTGCCACAGCACTGCACTTTGTCAAAAATTCTCTGCGAGTTTGATAGGTACACATTTTATTTGGCTTGTAAATCTGGTGTCAGGCAGTGGAGTATGCTTGACCTGTTATAATTCAAAGTGGTGCTCAAATGGTAAAAACTTAAGTTTTAGAATCATAGTTAAAATCTTGAATGCATAGGGAATACTCATGTAAATCCAGTAGATGGATGGGTCTGTAACCCTGAATTTTTTATTGCCATGATATTAATTCTCTGATTAAAAATATACACCCAATGTATTGCAAGGTACTGCAAAAGAAACACAATACTTATGTTTCCCTTGTTGGCTACATCGGTTAGGTTCATTGGTAATCTATTTTCAATTTACATGGTATCATGCTAATTCTAGAATCGTTAACTACTATGGAACATACTGAGGACTGATAATTTAGTTTATAGGTTGGGACTTGATTGGAAATTCTTGAACTATTTCATGTTAATCACGGATAAATTGTTAAAGATATCAACTTACATGGCATGTGATTTATAATCACGTTATCTTGTAAGGGGATATATATATATATATAGAGAGAGAGAGAGAGAGATTAGTTAATTGCATGTCTAACTGAGTGATGAGAATATTACGATGACTTATCAAAACATATGGGTTATAATTCTTCTAGTATTCGTAATATGTTGAGAATGTTGGTGTATAAGTTGTATAACAGCTAGATGTGTATATGATGGTATGGGTGGATAATATGTTGAAAGAGGTTATGCTGAGGCTCTTAAATGTTATTAGACATACGACTGCAAAGGTCTGTACATACAGTTGTGTTTCTAACTGTGTATTTAGAGGTTGAATTAATGCCCTGGTAACTGTAGGACAAAGCAAACCTATCTTTTGTAGGAGGTTATTACTCAATGACTAGTCTACGAGTGCCTAGTTGTGTAAATAAATCCTTCATAGCGATGTCCTAACTTTGTACATAGGAGCCAAGGACATACATTGCATAATCTAGCTAAAAGAGGGAAATGATATTATTTTAGTACTATTTTTATCAAGAAGTTTGTGTTGACACTGTAAGTTTACTTTTAAACCACAGAAACAGGAGTCAATGAGTCTCGAGTTTAGTCCTGAGTTTTGGGGGCTCAGACTCGGACTCAACCGTCAGTCTAGCGAGTCCAGGCTGGACTGTCGAGTCCATCGAGTCCAAGCAGCAGGACCGGCAGCAGTGAGTCAATAAGTGTAAAAAAATAAAAAAAATACATAAAAATCTTTTTTCTTCTTTTTTTTTAAATAACTATTTCATCTCCCCAAAATAAAAGCAAGAGTTTAGCTTTACTTGCGAAAAAAGCAAGAGTCGGAGAGTCAATAAAGCAATAGGCAACTGGCAAAATAGGAGGAGAAAAGAGAGCTGTAAGTTCATTGTAGGGCAACCGGCAAGAAGTTGAAGACAAAACCATCATCAGATAGTATTTGGGAAGCTTCATACCAACAAGGAGGTGCAATGAGAGCTCATTACCAGCGATTGGAAGGAGTTTGCATTGCATTTCAAGCCTAATCTAAGAGGTAAGTTTGTTTTTAATTGGGTTTTTTGTGTTTGTTTTTTTTTTTTATTCATTGTAATTTGTAAAATCATTGTTTTTTGAGTTTGCATTTCTTTTTTTACAAACCCTACTTGCAACTTAAATAATTTTAGAAACCTTGCTTGTTATTGCAGCCACCTTCATTTGCAATTCAAACCATATTTTCACAATGTCTCAAACCTCAAGCAAAAAAGACCCTACTTGGAAACATGCTGAAATCTTTCCCGGGCAAAAAAAAAGAGAGGCAAAATGTAAATATTGCAAAACACTTTTTCATGGAGGCATAAACAGATTGAAATACCATATTGCACGCATACTCGTCCATGATGTAGTGGGTTGCATTAATGCACCTCTTGAGGCTATTCGTGAGGTGCAAGTGCAATTAGAAACATTTGAATTGCAAAAAAAAATGAAAAAGAGGTAGAGGGAGGAGTTGGCAAGCATTGGTGGTGTTGGAGATGCCTCTTCATGCCTCCATACCATCCTAGTGCTAGTGCTTGTGATAGTGCTTCTGCTAGTGCACCAACTATGGGTACTCCTAGTGTTGCCACTACTACTAGTGGTAGTGGGAGTGTTAGCATTGGCCCTAGAGTTCGTAAATCTAGGGTGGATTCATATTTTGTACCACATAGTACTCCTAGTTCCCAATCGTCACTTGAAAGCATGGGTTGGAACAAGGATGCACATGATGCAGCAAAGAAATCAATTGAAGACTTCTGGTACTATTGCACCATTCCCTTCCATGTAGCCAGGTAATTCTTTTTTGTTTAATTGTTTTAAAATTTATAGTTTGATAGTTGATTCTTAATATCTTTGCCTCATGAATTTTTATATTTAGAATCTAGATGTATCTGATTGTCAAATTCAAATTTAAAGATAGAGCTTTTCATTTTACAATACTTATCTAAGTATCTTATTAATTTATTTATGACATGTTTTAGGTCTCCCTTTTAGCAAAATATGGTTGATGCCATAACCATATGTGGGGCGGGGTTCATTGCTCTTAGTGAAGATGAATTAAAGGGCCCACTTTTTAATCAAAAGGTGGCAGATGTAAAAGCACAAATAGAGGACCAGTGCTTGCAATGGAGGAGTTTGGGTTGCACCATCATGACCGATGGTTAAACCGATGGGAGAAATAGGACGCTACTTAATTTTCTAGTTTGCTCCACAAATAATTGTACTTCCCATGCATTGAGTAATTTGAAATTTGAATTTGATTTAGTGATTAATATGGCTGATTTATGTTTTTTAATTTATTGAATAACTGGTTTTGCTTCTTTTTTCAGGTGACACCGTCTTCATCAAGTCCATTGATGCTTCCGCCCATGTCAAAAAAGCCACATACCTCTGTGAGGCCATAGAGGAGATGTTAGCTGAGGTGGGTGAAGAGAATGTGGTTCAAGTGGTGACTGATAATGCAGCAAATTATGTTGTTGCTGGTAGACTATTGATGGAGAGGCACCCTATTATATTCTAGACTCCATGTGCCACCCATTGCCTTGACCTCATATTGGAGGATCTTGGCAAGCTCCCATGGATCAAAACATGTGTGGATGCGGCAAAAAACATTTGCAAATTTGTATACAATCACACATGGATCCTTAGCGTAATGAGGCAATACACGAGGTTAAGGGAGTTGGCTCATCTTGGCATCACTAGATTTGCCACAAATTTCATCACGTTACAATCCTTGATTCAGTCAAAGGCATCTTTGAGGTGCATTTTTGTTGGTGAGGAGTGGACTTCCTCATCCTATGCTACGACCACTGCAGGGATTGATGTGACTAATTGCATTTTTGATGATCCAGGGTTTTGGGCACCACAGGAGGAGATTGTGAAGGTAAAATTTAATTCTTCATTATGTTTTAATTTTTACTCATATTTTACTTTTATTTGTTTATTTTCGTTCACACTTACTTAAGTTAATGTTTCACAATGTTTGCACTTTGCAGTTTATCGAGCCCTTGCTAGTTCTACTACGAGTTGTTGATGGGGAGAAGCCCACAATGGGCTACATAGATGAGGGCATGGATAGGGCCAAAGAGGCCATTAGATCCATTTATGGTGGAGTTGCGGAGAAGTATCGTCCCATTTAGGAGATCATTGATAGGAGATGGCACCACCAACTTCATAGGCCCTCCATGCAACCGCATGTTTCCTAAATCCGGCCTTCCAATTCAACCGTGATTTTCATGCAGATAATGAGGTTCTTAGTGGGCTCTACTCGATGATAGAGCGGATGTTGCCTATTGTTACTACACAGATAGTGCACAAGATAGACGCCTTCACTAAAGCACAAGGAGAACTCTTTGCACGTCAATTGTGCAAAGATAGTAGGATGACATTATAGCTAAGTAAAAATATATTTAAGGGCGTAATTTTCCTCTTTTTATATTATAATTTATTATTAAATGTTGAACTTGAAACTTGAAACTTGAAAATTAAAGTTGGAAATGAGATTTAATTTCGTTTCTTTTTCTCATCTCAAATAGATGGTGGAATATGTTTGTTGCCGATACACCAAACCTTCAAAATGTTGCTATTCGTATATTGAGTCAACCATGCAGTTCATCTGGTTGTGAGTGAAATTGGAGTATGTTTGAGCACATACACTCCAAGAAGCGCAATAGACTGTCAGTGGAGAGGATGAATGATTTAGTATATGTTCATTACAACCTTCGGCTCAGACACAGGCAGATTTTTGACCATGACTCTGTTAATGATATTGCAGCTTCAGGTTCGTCCTTCCAGCCACGAGTGAAGACATAAATAAATGTAGCATATTGGCTATTTATTTATATGTGACATTTAATGAGAATGGGCGCATCTCTTGGCAACAATATAACTTTCTCTTGGGCCGACTTTCCTTATAAATTATATTTATTATTTGTAATTATATTATTCTGTGCTTGGCCGACTTGCATCATAAGAGGAGGTGTCTCTTGGATTTGTATATATAGGAGTTCTATTTCTCATTTGAAGACAATTAAGCAAGTTCGATATTATATTCTTCTATTAAGAGTGTGAATTCCTTATAGAGCAGATTGCGAATTCAGTCAAGGGCAGAGATAGTTATTAAAGAAGTGCAGATTGTTATCTGCCATTGCATCTTGTTATGTGCTGAAGTTTGGCCTTGTGATTGGCCTCATTGTAAAGAGAATTGTTGCTCTATTTATATATATAAGAGAGATCTTTGTTGCTGGGTTTTTCTCCCTCAAGAGGAGGGTTTTCCCAGGGTATCTGCTGTGTTATTGCGTCTCATTTTGAGTTAATTTTCTGTGCATATAATCTGATTATAAAAATTTACATGGTATCAGAGCGGGTTTGAGAGGATCGTGATCAGATTATTCCTAATCAGCAATACCTAGTTGTTCATCTATCTACATTAGTCAAGATGGTGAACGGGTTGAAGATCCAGGATAGACTCAAGGGTGCATCTAACTTCACATCATGGAGGTTTAGGATCATGCTTACCTTGCGTGAAAATGACTTGGGTGAGTTCGTAGAGTCCAGCATACCTGAACCTGAGGAGGAAGAAGCGAAGTTACAATGGGTGAAGAAAGATGTTAAAGCAATGAAGATATTGGTTGATTCCGTCAAGGATCATATTGTGCCTATCGTCTCTAAGTTGAAGACAGCGAGAGATATGTTCAAAACATTGGAAGAGATATACGAAATCAACAATACCAGTTGGGCACTTGCACTGAAGCAACAACTTCATCATGTGAAGATGGTGAAAGGTGAATCAGTGATTGCATACTTTATGAGGATTGCAGATTTGAGAGATCAGCTCTCTACAATTGGGCATATGGTTGATGACAAGGATCTGACTATGCTCGCTCTCAATGGGCTGCCTTTGTCTTGGGAATCATACATTCAGGGAATCAATGCAAGGTCAAAATTGCCTAAGTTTGATCGCCTAAGATCTGATTGCATTCAAGAGGAATCAAGGTTAGTGGCAAGAGGCGTTGGTCAAAGTTCAAAGAATGAAGATATTCATGTTCTCGCCTCCCATACTTCAAAGAAGAAAGGAAAAGATGGAAGGAAAGGATTCTTCAAGAGGAATCGGGACAAGGGAAATGATGATGCACCTCCATTTAAGAAGAAGAGGGATATGTCCAAGATTCAATGTTTTAGGTGTGATAAGTTTGGGCACTTCGCCAAGTATTGTCCAACTAGACCTAAGCAACAGGTCACCGTTGCGGATGTTGATGATGCCTCTCCTCAAAAGGATTCAAGTGAATATTTGTTATATTCTGCATTATCAAGCAGTGTACCTTCCGACACCAACACTTGGATAATCGACAGTGGTGCTTCACGACACATCACCGGCTTTATGGAGCACTTATCAAGTTTGGTGGAAAAGGAGTCTTCTGAACAAGTCATCATTGGAGATGATGCTAGCTACTCCGTGAAAGGAATTGGGACCTCTACACTTCATTTGGATTCTGGCATCTCACTTCAGTTGAGTAATGTTCTTTATGTTCCTAGAATCAAGCGCAATCTTATTTCTATTTCAGCCTTGGAAGATAAAGGATATCAAGTTGCCTTCTCCAAAGGCAAAGTTCTAGTATGGATGGAGAACACTAGCTTCAAGGATGCTCAAGTAATTGGAGTTAGACATGAAAACCTTTACAAGGTCTGCACACGTTCTTTACAAGCTTTGGTTCATGACTCTTCAAGTCTTTGCGATCTTTGGCATCGGAGATTGGCTCACTTACACTTCCAAGCCTTACCTATCATGGAGAAGATGGTGACAGGCCTTCCTAAGTTCAACCAGGAGCACGAAGGTACTTGCAAGGGCTGCGCATTGGGTAAGAATATAAAAGCCCCTTTTCATAGTATAGAAAATAGATCTAAGTGTGTTTTAGATCTTATTCATTCTGATTTATGTGGTCCTATGTCTATTTCGTCTTCGAGTGGATTCTTGTATTATGTTTTGTTTATTGATGACCACTCTAGGAAAACTTGGATTTAGTTTTTGAAATCTAAAGAATCTGAGGAATTGTTGGATAGGTTTAAAGAGTTTAAAGCCTTGGTAGAAAATCTTTCTGGTAAAAGAATTAAAGTCCTCAGATCTAACAATGGTGGGGAATACACCTCTGGTAGTTTTCGGAATTTTTGTATTGATGCAGGGATTAAGAGGGAGTTCTGTGTTCCCTATAATCCTCAACAAAATGGTGTTGCAGAAAGAAAGAACAGGACGATCGTGGAAGCAGCAAAGGCCATGATCCATGATCAAGATTTGCAAACATTCTTATGGGCAGAAGCTTCCAGGACAGCTGTATATGTTCAGAACAGAAGTCCTCATAAGATTTTGGAGAATATGACTAAAGAAGAAGCCTTTACAGGGAAGAAGCCTGAAGTCAATCATTTGAGGATATTTGGATGTCCTGTCTATATTCATGTTCCCAAGGAAAAGAGAACCAAGTTGGAGCCTTCTGGCAAGAAGGGAATATTTGTGGGCTACAGTGAGACATCAAAAGCTTACAGAATTTACATTCCAGGTCAGAAGTTGATCGAGATCAGTAGGGATGTCACATTCGAGGAAGATGTTGCATTCAGAAGATCCAGGGGGATTCATATGGAGATTGATAATGAAGAGTCCTCAGGATATGGAAGTTGACCATACTCCTGAGATTCAGGGGAGACTTCAGAACCAAAAGAAGATATTGATCCTGTTGAACCCTTGGAACCTACTGATGGGCCTACTGACATTGTTATTGGGAGAAAGAGACCTCTATGGGCCAGTCGTACTATGCAAGAGGTTGAAAGCTTTGCAGCTCCTAGAGGCACATTCAGAGAAAGCAAAAGGCCATATAAGTTCTCCAGTTATGTTGCCTTAATGAGTTAGATTATAGCATCCGAGCCTACCTGTGTTGAGGAAGCATCTTGTCATCAGGTTTGGAAAGATGCTATGACAGAGGAGTATCAATCAATTCTTAAGAATGATGTTTGGGATATTGTTCCTAGACCCGAGGGCAAGTCTGTGGTATCTTCTAAATGGCTATTCAAGATTAAGCATGCTACAGATGGAAGCATTGAAAAGTACAAAGCAATATTTGTGGCTCGTGGGTTCTCTCAGAAAGAGGGAGTTGATTATGAAGAAACATTTGCTCCTGTTGCTCACTATACTTCTGTCAGAACCATCATTGCTATTGCCGCATCTAGAGGATGGAAGATTCACCAAATGGACGTGAAGACAGCCTTTCTCAATGGAGTGATTGAGGAAGAGGTTTATATAGAGCAACCTGATGGATTTGAGGTTCATGGAAAGGAGTCACATGTTTGTAAATTGAAGAAGGCCTTGTATGGTCTTAAGCAGGCTCCTCGTGCATGGTATGAAAGAATTGATCGGTACCTATCAAGTTTGGGCTTCTTGAAGAATGATGCTGATTCAAATCTCTACTTCAAGGTAATCAATGGTGATGCATTAATTTTGGTCTTATATGTTGACGATCTGATCCTTACTGGAGAAGATCCCCTGATTCTTGAGTGTAAGAAGGAGTTGACTTCAGAATTTGAAATGAAGGACCTTGGGCTCATGCATTACTTCCTTGGATTAGAAGTTTGGCAGAAACCAAATGAGATGATTCTAAGTCAAGGAAAGTACACCATTGATATACTTAAGAGATTTGGTATGATGGATTGCAAATCCATGTCCACACCTATGGAGACCAACTTACATAAGTTGAAGGAGGCTGCAGCTAATTCAGACTTGGTGGATCCTACATTGTACAGACAGCTTATTGGATCCTTGATGTATCTAGTTAACACTAGACCTGACATTTGCTATGCAATGAGTGCACTTAACCAGTTTATGTGTGATCTGAGACAGATACATCTTGTTGCAGCCAAACACATCCTGAGATACTTGCATGGCACAGTTGGATATGGGATGAGGTATACTTCAGATGCAGACTTGGAGTTACATGGTTTCACTGATTCTGATTGGGCAGGTTGTGTCACAGATCGGAAGAGCACCTCTGGGTTGTTGCTTCTTTGGGTTCAACTATGATTTCTTGGCGAGGAAGCGATCACACAGGGAGTATATTGTGTTGTATGGCACTGTGTAAGCTCCTTGCAAGATTGTTTGGACAATCAATGGAGCCTACTATCATTCACTGCGGATAATCGAGTTGTGTGAAGCTTTCTGTCAATCCTGTGTTTCATGACAGAACCAAGCACGTTGAGATCAAGTACCACTATATTAGAGATATGGTATTGCGGAAGGCTGTACAGTTGAGGTACATCAGCACTGATGAGCAGACGGCAGATATTCTCACCAAGCTCTCGCCAAGATAAAGTTTGTGAACTTCCGAGATAAGCTTGGTATGGTGGAGAATCCAGCCTTGACTGAGTAAGAGTCTCAGTATCGTGAGCCTTGTTAATGCATTTTCCTCTAGATAGAGGAATTTGAGGTGCAAGCCCTTGTTAATGCATTTTGCTCTGAGAAGGAATTTGAGGCAAGCCCTTGTTAATGCATTTTCCTGGATGGAGGAATTGAGGTGAAAGCCCTTGTTTCCACCCTCGAGTGAGTCATGGTGGATGTCATGTGTGAGACTCCATGACATATGTTGTACTTGTGTTTCACCCTCTGAGAGAGTCATGGTGAAAGTCACGTTGAGGTGACAACATCACGCAAGTGATGAACACTTGTACTTACCATAGTATGGTTGTAGCCATTATGGTTAATATCGTGTTGAGGCGATATCTAATATCACGTTGAGGTGATATTCTTCTCTTCACATCTGGTTGTAGCCAATGTGATGAGCATCATGTTGAAATGATTTGTGTTGAGCAGTTGGAAGTTCTCTCCCTAGCTGAGAGGGAGTGTTAATGATATTGCAGTTTCAGGTTCGTCCTTCCAGCCACGAGTGAAGACATAAATAAATGTAGCATATTGGCTATTTATTTATATGTGACATTTAATGAGAATGGGCGCATCTCTTGGCAACAATATAACTTTCTCTTGGGCCGACTTTCCTTATAAATTATATTTATTATTTGTAATTATATTATTCTGTGCTTGGCCGACTTGCATCATAAAAGGAGGTGTCTCTTGGATTTGTATATATAGGAGTTCTATTTCTCATTTGAAGACAATTAAGCAAGTTCGATATTATATTCTTCTATTAAGAGTGCGAATTCCTTATAGAGCAGATTGCGAATTCAGTCAAGGGAAAAGATAGTTATTAAAGAAGTGCAAATTGTTATCTGCCATTGCATCTTGTTATGTGCTGAAGTTTGGCCTTGTGATTGGCCTCATTGTAAAGAGAATTGTTGCTCTATTTATATATATAAGAGAGATCTTTGTTGCTGGGTTTTTCTCCCTAAGAGGAGGGTTTTCCCAGGGTATCTGCTATGTTATTGTGTCTGATTTTGAGTTAATTTTCTGTGCATATAATCTGATTATAAAAATTTACAGACTCCACCCCGATCAAGCTAGAAGAGGTTGATCCACACTCTGAGTGGATCACTGAGGCTACAGATGCAGTCTTTAGTGATGAGGACCTTGATTGGGTGGACCAAGTAGATAGAGGCTGAGGTTGTAGCCATGGCTGAGGAGGAGGCTAGAGCACAAGCAGACACAGCTAGTGTTAGTGAGAGTGGCATGGGGACACAGGCAGAGACTATGGCTGCAACTGCTACATCATCCAGGACCCTTAGACGCCTTCGTAGGAAGGATGTTGGCTCCACTATGCCATTGACTTGTAGCTATTGTTTTGATATATCATATTTGTATGGAACATTTGATGTCATGGATTTCATATTCCATGAGTTTTGTATATATTTGACTATATTTATATATCTAAGTGTGTTATTTCCTTCAACAACTCAGCTACAATTTGCGTACTTTATACTTATATGATCAATGTATACTTGTGTAAGTGCTCAAGTTTGCTTCTATTTAATGATGTTATTGTGTCTTTAAGGTTTATTTAATAAAGGGTACTTGAAACAAGTTTTAAATCCTTAAAATTCTCTAAATTTCAAGGGTTTTTTCATTTTGTCGAGTCTACGTTGAGTTCGGGCATTGAGTCCCAAGTCCTCAGTCAAGTCACCCTAGCTGAGTCTGAGCCAAGTCCGAGTCTCGTAACTATGTTTTAAACACATGGGCTACAAATGAAATATATACCACTACATTCAGCAAGTATTCAAGACAACATTTATGCTATCCTTGAGTGGCAATATTGTATTATAAGTTATAACCATGATAGAGCCGGTGGTTATATTTTAATAGTTAACACTGAAGGATAGCATAAGGGTGTATGGTATTCTTATAACTGAGGATTTAAGTCAATAAATGATATTTATTTTGTTATGTATGGTATGTTGGCATTTTAATTAGCACCTCTGGAGTGCTTATTGGAAATGGACAGCTATGCACGGTGTGTGATGACTGCTCTTCAAATTATGGAGGGGAAGCTCCCTCTTGTTTGTTGATGTTTGCGTAAAAGTAAAACAAACTAAGTATTCCTATCTTTTCTACTCAACGGGCAGGACACAAGGGTGCATAAACACAATGCGTTGCAGCTAAGGTTTTCTCTAGTTTCTATAGATCTTAGCTACAACTAAACTAGCTTTTAATCTATCCTTTCTCCTCAAGGTAATCAGAGCATGAGGGCATAGGAGCGGGAATGGATTGGTTGGATCGCTTGGTCCGACTAACTTTCAGAATGTGTCTGAGGCTCTAAACTCTCAGATTTATGCTGGAATAATGCTTTATGCAAGTAATCACTCTTACGGTAAGATGAATCTCAGACTTGCCAAGGAGGAGGAACCCCTGTCCAAGGTATAGGCTGGGATACAACTCACTAGAAACAACAAAGTATGATGAACTGGCTAACAGGATTCCTGAGGAGGTGACGACCCTTGTCCAAAGTGTATGCTAAAATACAACTCATTAAACAACATCAAACAACAATCATTAACAACAAAATACCCAAGGAGGTGACAGCACCTGTCCAAGGGGGAGATTGAAACAATAGATTGTAAGAACAAGACGTTGAAAGAACTCGAATATTTAGATCAAATTGCATGTGTTTTCTGATTTCTTTCTTCAAACTTTCTCAACGAATTACAAAGGTTTGGAACAGAAAAGGTACGAAATCATACACAATTGCTTATCAAAACCGAACAACTCTCATCCAAGAGTGAACAAATATGCACTTGCAAGCTTGTGGCAACAATGGCGCAGCAATTTTGCGTAGTAAATAAAAGTTACAAAATAATGAGCAAAGACTCTTATTTATAGAAACTCAAAGGAGTAGGCAACCCTAAAATCTCCTTGAGTTAACAATCAGTTCTTGCCAATCAATCTGCAAGATTTATTCCTAAAAAGGGGGATCAAGGAGTTAACTAGAAATCTACTTCAGTTAACTAAAACTAAACTAAAAGTGAACTCAAATTACAAAAGTGTCTCCAAAATAGACATCCACAACTAGTGGAGATAGATATCCATAATTAGTGGAAGTCAAAATAGACATCCATAATCAGTGGAAATAGACATGCATGAGCTGTGGGACAGTGAATTAACTTGGAAAGAAGCATCAAGTTAACTCTTGTTTGTCATTAATGCTATTTTGGAGGGTAGGACGTCCTAACTAGGTGTTTTGACACCTCATCACCTCTAGTCAACAGTCCCTCTAGCCAGTTGTTGACTTCTTTTGCCTCTCGCAATCTGCTTTTGATATTCAATCTTCTTTGTAGCTACGTCATCCAAACTTGTTGACATGGGATGTGGAAGGTAGTGTGGTAGTATCCGGTGGCGGCTCTGTGTTTGGAATGACTACCTTCTATATTTGGCTATCCATTGAACGATGATGTCATTTACGCCTTCCAAGGCGTCCAACTTGACTACAAGCTTCACTTGATGCATGTCCGTGTTGAGTGTTTTCAGAAAGTCATGAAGTATGACCATTTTGATCTTGATTTCAACTTGAGAGTACTATATTATGAAAAACTTGACTGTTGACTATAAACATGGATATGTTCAGACAACTTCTGAAAACCCCTAAAAATAGCCATTCGTCGAGAAGTATTTTTCTGGAAAAAATATGACACATGGGTATTGTTCGTGCTTCAATGCTGAATAAACCCTATTCGTTTGATTTTCAGGTTTGTGACTTTTTTCAGAAATCCCCAAAAATAGGGGCAGCAAGGTTGTTGTTTCTGGAAAAAGTTGTGCTAATCACACCCAATTGGTCAAATATGTGATTGCCTGTTGTTTTTTGGGACATGCAAGAAGATCTAAGACAAGAAAAGAGGAAAAAGACAAGAAGAAGATTGGAAGTTATCAACTGTCTTTCTGGAAAAATTATGCCTTTTGATGCAACCTCTGATAAATTGTCCTTATGTGCAACTGATCTTCAAAAATATGAAGAACAATGAAAACCCCTCTGTCAAATCTTCAAAAGATGCCTTGGAGAGAAAATGACTGTTCTTGAGCTCCACCCTACAAAGATAAACAATGAATAATGATGCCTAAGCTTGATACATATTGATTGATGTTGAATGCATCAAGTTTGGGCACCAACACATGATGGAGTCTTTCTGCCTAATTTGGAGTTCACAGCACTGATTTCCACTAATTTGGGGACGTTTTAGACATGAAAGGCTTCAAAATATCTTAACTTTAGTCAACTGAGTCTTACTTTGACTTTAGGCGTCCCTTTGAAGAGTTGAAGATATTTTCACTCTTTTTTGTGGTGAAGTGTCTCTATTTGATCCTCGATTCCGATTGCTCAGTTGATCTTAAGGTGTTGCTAATAGATCCATCGCTGAGATGGAACAACTCTGATGAAGTGTGCTTGGGAGTTGCAAAGCTCAAAACTTGAGTCTGATGCTTCAAATTCTTGGGCGCCTTTTCCCAGCAAGGGCGCTTTTAACCTCAAACTTAGTTTCTTGAGTGTTCTTCAATTCTTCCATTTGACCCTTCGTGCTCTGATCTGAGATCACCGCTGACTAATGAGTCTAATGATCTCGCTAAAACATGGGATGGATAACTAGTTCAATCCCGGAAAGGATGATTGGTTTTGCGAATCCTGAAAGTTGATTTAGGTGCCTCAAAAGCTTGGGCGCCCCTGGCCTACAGGGGCTCTTTTGACTTTTTGTGTTGTCATTTTCAATTTGCAACCTTTCACAAATAGCCCTAGTTTGATCTTCGTCATCAAGCGTTTGATTTATCTTTTGAACTTGTTGACGGTGCCAGTGTTGAGTTTGATCAAAATGGAGGTCATCCTGGAGGTCACTGAGCTTACAAACTGCATCTGATTGCCCAAAAGGTTGGGCGCCTATTTCTAGGAAGGTGCAATTTCCTTAACACTTAGCCAATTTTTCATCTCTTTCATCTCGCCTTTGCATCTGGTGCTTTCTACTTGATCTTCGTTTGCAAATGCTTGACAGGTCCTGTGAACGTGCAACTGGATTGATTGCGGAGCTAAAAGGATGATGAGCAAATGCTTTGAAGAAAGCAACTGCTAAAAACTTCATTTGGTTACCCAAAATGAGGGGCGCCCCTGGCCCGTAGGGACTTTTTTGCCTTGATGCCCATCAGTTTATCCTCCATTTTACATGCTCGAATGATCAACAACTGTTGTCGTTCGATGCATCTCGTAGACTGACGAACAGGTTAGTTGCGAAGCTGAGCTAATGCCGGGGAGATCACTTGGAGATAGGCTTACTCAAAAACTGACATCTGGATAGCCTCATTCATGGGCGCCCCTGGCCAACAAGGGCTCTTTTTTATGTTTTGATTGCTATCTTTGATGTTTTTTGCTTTCAACATCTTTTGTCTTCGCCTCTGTTGTCGGTGATTGATGAATCAGGTGAACCTACTTGATGATGTGTTGGAAAGCCAGCATAATTACAAAGGAGATGACTATCTTGGCAGAACTTGATGACTGCGTTTGACCTCTTGAACTCATGGGTGCCCCTAGTCAGCAGGGGCTCTTTTGACTGCAGCTTCATCATTTCCTTTAAGATTTTCACCTCTTCGCGCTTCGCGTTTACCGTTGTAGCTCGACTGACTTGATCACCGTTGTCAATGACGCGAACGTGTTCACCGTAGCAATTGCTTTCACCATGTTGTATGTACAAGTGCTTGAAAATTTCACCCAAGGCATGAACCGCATACCACCCTTCTTGTAGCAAGGCGTGCATCTTCCAGACTTAGAATATTTTCAGCATTTTTCAACCTTTGAAAATCCCCTCCGTCGCAAAGCATCCTTTCGAGCGTTTTCGCCATGGATTCTTCATTGAAGCTTTTGAGGCTTAGATTTCACCACCTAGTATTGGCCATTTTGCCATTAATGGCTACGGAGGTCCTAGCTTTCTTCCTGAAAAATAAAAATAGACCCACCAGAGTAAAACAAACTTTTTGGTGATTTTGACTTGACCAGTTTGATCGTGAAGTCAATTCATCCTATCAAAAACATTTTCAATCAATTCTCAAAAGGTCCTATTTTTAGGGGTTTTCCTAAAAACAGGGGTTTGAAACCATAATTTTCAAATTTTCAAAATTTTGCAGGGATCTACCTTGACACAAACCCACAAAAACCTTGTGTTTTGTTTGACCTAAAACATACTTTTGACAACATTTTTACATGATCTAGATCATTTTAAGAAAAATGTCTCTTTGAAGCAAAAATTTATTTTGGGTACAACATGGTGAAGGGCAAATGTTTCACCCTACTTGGTAAAGTGAGTCTTTATACCATTGCAAACTTGATTTATCCAAGAGCAATAACATTAAGAGACCTATGATGATGAGGTTGTGATTATATCTAACAAAACCTTATATTCTTTCGGTTTAACTAGCAATAAGATAGAATCATAACTTCAACACAAATAATTGTTAATACACTTAATATTAGTAGAAACTAATGGATCACTGTGATAGTCTAGTACAAGATTTAAAGGTTTGTACATCTAGGGTAATCATATCTAGCATCAATAATTTGCATAAGGAAGTTGCTTTCTATTTTCTTATTGACAATATTTTATCCTAATTATGATATTTAATCTACTAGGTTATCCTTGTACATTATGTTGAAGGGGTTTCTCATCAGTTTAATATAGTGGTTTACCATTTAGGACAATAGAAACCAATACGTATGTGAACTCTAACATCACCAAATCGTGTTGTTGTATGTTATCATATTCTAAACCTAAATAAAACCCTATGTTAGTAATAGTATGATGTCCAATGAGCTAAATGTATAAACATAATAAACATTGTATGTTATAATCAGCACGGGACATTAGATAATCATCATATGTTGGCATTGTGGGAATCAGAATGGGGGTTGTAGAGATCTAGTTTGACTCTATATTGACGGGTCTATGAGAAGACTTGAACCAGGGATTACTTCAGTTTTGTAAGTATTATGGGGCTATATGATAATAGTCACAATATTTCTATGCAAACAAGGAGAAATTTCTTGTTGGTGAGTAATCAACCTGGCCTCTGCATTAATAAGATAATGCCTATAAGAGGTTTTGGGATGTTCGTGTTGAATTATGAATAATAATGGTGGTGAAAGCTATTTCGAGATCTCAATGTCCTTGGATGAAGTGCTTCAATACAAGTTGCTAAATTGGGAACTTGGTTGGGTTCCCCTACATACAATTAAGCATTATTAATTGTTGGGAATCATTAAAGGGAACCTTGTTGGGGTATAAAAAAGTACCCATGAATTTTGAGTTTTGTTATTAATTAGTAAACTCAGTGAGTTGTGGATTGTTTTGGAATGGGTATTTGAGTTACACTATTTTATCTTAAAACCCTTCTATGTTTTTTCATCTATAGCATTCTTTCTATTTCACTTCCATGAAGAAGTTACTAAAGTGATTATAAAAACCTAGTATAGGAACCTATGTGAATGTTCCTTGAGAGATTAAGGTGAGGATAATTACATAAGACTTTGATCCTATTCGGAAGCAAGTATGTAGGGAGTCCTTGGGTGAAGCATGCCCCTATGACCCAAGTCTACAGGAGAGGGGTTGAGGGACTAACTTCAAGGTTTGGGGTTTTTCCTAAACTTGATCCACCCTCCCTCTTCAATATGCTTCAACTCAAAGTTGAAATTTGCATTAGATGGTTGTGAAATCGGCATTCCAATTTATGTCCCCGATATATGGATGAGAGCCAATAAAAGACAATATATCATCATCAAGCTCATCTACTCTAAGGTTCGTTGTATTTGGCTTTCAGAAATCTACTCCAATCTTGGATGAACTTTTAGACTCATTCCCGGTCTATCTCTAATGTGAACGTGCAAGAACACCTTTGGACTTACCTAAACAGAAATATTAGAGTTTTGTGTGCTAAACATTATGGCATAGAATCTCAGCTCAATGATATGCATGGGAAGTATTAGTCAACCTCAAGACACTAGTGAGATCTATTCTTCCAAGAAATAAAAGAATGATAAACGTGGCCATGAATGCATTAAGGAATCCTACTAACTTTGTATTTAAGGGTGATGTTGAATTAAGCCATTATGATGTGAGGGTGTAAACAACTCTTAATCTTTATGGAGGTTCAACCTACTCTAAATATGTATTGGATCTATCCTAAGTTTAGGATGGAGTTCCATATGACTACCTTTGCCAACTAGGGGTCTTTGATGGTAAATATTACCACATGTAATATGGTGCTTTGTCCTTATGTCTTTTGGTGTATGATTGTATGCTAAATTTTTTTATTGGTAACATACAAAATGTTATGTCTTCAAAAGTAGAATATTGTCTAATATTATTACTATGGGTTTGATTTCTATCTATTAAATATTGTGTTTCTAGGTAACAATTAAATAAAGTGAATGGCCTTTGAAATTACTCTATGAGTTGTATTTGTTTATGTATATGTGATCTGATAGAAGCTAGCTTCTGTGGGTTCAATATGTTAATTGTGTGTTGGCAAATTTGTTCCCAAGGCCTATAGGATCATGTGTCTTGGTTAATGGATCCCAATATGTGGCATTGTTCCTAGATTAACCAATCTAAGGTGTCACCACTTAGGATAATATGTTTTGGATGAATGTTCTTATACCAAGCTAAATGTCAAAATGTTGAACTGAGTATTAAAGTATTATTGTAAT
Organism: Sequoia sempervirens; assembly: GCA_007258455.2. Taxonomy (NCBI): domain Eukaryota; kingdom Viridiplantae; phylum Streptophyta; class Pinopsida; order Cupressales; family Cupressaceae; genus Sequoia; species Sequoia sempervirens. Next base: position 43,091,527 of record VDFB02193867.1, on the reverse strand, counting down.
ATTTAATGGTCATCTTAGTTGTTAGTTTACTTTAGCTAGTTTTAGCAACTTTCGGTTTAGTGTTTTAGTTCATGATTGTTTTTTTAGAAACATCGTCTTGTAATCTATTATTTAAAGGAGTATTCCTCTCCTTGTTTAAAAACAATAATCAATTACCATTTCATGGTATAAGAGCATAGGTTCATTTTTTTGGCAAATTTTTTGCAATAAAAATTCGTGGTTTTTCCTAAGAAATTTTTGGAAAAAAATTTAAAAGCTTTTTGTTCAATTTTTTAAAAATCGAGGGTTTTTTTCCGAGGAAAATCGCAGATCTGTTTGCAACCAAAATTCTAAGGTTTTTTTGTGTTGAAATTCACGGGGATTTTTATGGGATTTTGTGAGTGACTTTTCTTTGAAAATCGCACCATTTTTTTGTGGGATTTTCGTGGTTTATTTGCAACAAGAAATCGCGTGAGGGTTTATGTTTTTCGCGCATGTGTTTTTCTTAAATCGCAAGCTCTATTCGCATCTATTCTTTCGAACGCGGGTTTCTGAGAAACACGACATCTTTTTAGAGATTTCTGCATGGATTTTGTGAGATTTGTGAGTATTTTGCGACCTATTTTGCTGAAGAATGTGACCTCTGCGAGTCGCGAGGGTTCGCACAAATTTTTCACAGGTCTCCAAGCGAGATTTTTCTGGTTTTTTGGCGCATGCGACCTATGTGCTCGTTTTTAGAGCAACGGATTTCCTCCCACGTGAAGTTTTCTTGAAACTCGTGGGCATTAGTTTTTCTGATATTTGAAGATTTGCTATACTTAGGGTTTTTTGAATCTGGCTTTTCTGGGCGAGTTTTTCTAAAAACGTGAGTTTTAAAAATTGCAGCTAGGGTTTTCTGAATTTTTTGAAGATTTTTTTTGAAAAAAATCTCACCTTTTCTGTCGCCTAGGGTTTCTAGGCAAACTCTGATTTTTTTTCTCAATTTTTGGATAAAATCGTGGTGCTAGCTGATTACCTCATTTTTCATGCCTTTGGAAAACGGGAGGGATGGCATCTATGCATTCTAAGCAAGAGGAGTCTACCTCTTATGCATTGATGGCCAAAAGACCAACGGATCATGTCAAATCATCTATGTGGTACATTGATTCTGGAGCCTCTTGACATTTCAAAAACAGGAGAGACCTGTTCATGGAGTATAGAGTATACAATTGTCGGAAAGGGCTACATTTAGATCACATCTAGTGGGAGAAATTTAATATTTCTCAATGTATACTATGTGTCTGGCATGGAGCTCAATCTGCTCTCAGTGAGTCAGATTATGCGACATTGTCCGAAGTTGGACATCATCTTCAATTCCCAGGAGTGTCGAATTGTTGATAAGGAGTCCAAGAAAATTGTGGCAGTTGGGCTCAAAGATCATGGTTTGTATCGATTAGTTGATACTAGAGATTCTCAGGAACATACATTGGCTACAAAGGGTTCATCCATCAGCACTCTTTGGCATCAACGGTATGGGCATCTCAACATTGCCTACCTCTCTTAGCTGGCTCGAGAGAATTTGGTAGAAGGCTTGCCTGAGATTCAACAACAGACACATGATGTTTGCGGAGCTTGCCAAGCAGGGAAGCAGCACCGTACTCCATTTTCAAATGGAAAGTCTTGGAGAGCATCCAAGGTCCTTCATTTGGTTCATGCGGATGTTTGTGGACCAATGAATATTGCATCGGTTACTGGTGCTAGGTATTTCCTCTTGTTTGTTAATGATTTTAGTAGGAAAATGTGGGTGAGTTGGATTATGCAACACTATCCGAAGTTGGACATCATCTTCAATTCCCACAAGTGTCAAATTGTTGATTAGGAGTCAAAGAAAATTGTGGCAATTGGGCTCGAAGATCATGGTTTGTATCGGTTGGTTGATACTAGAGATTCTCAGGAACATGCATTTGTTGTGAAGGGTTCATCCATCAGCACTCTTTGGCATCAACGGTATGGGCATCTCAACATTGCCTACCTCTCTCAACTGGCTCGAGAGAATTTGGTAGAAGGCTTACCTGAGATTCAACAACAGACACATGATGTTTGCAGAGTTTGCCAGGCAAGGAAGCAGCACCGTACTCCATTTTCAAATGGAAAGTCTTGGAGAGCATCCAAGGTCCTTTAGCTGGTTCATGCAAATGTTTGTGGACCAATGAATATTGCATCAATTATTGGTGCTAGGCATTTCCTCTTGTTTGTTGATGATTTCAATAGGAAAATGTGGGTGTATTTCCTCAAGGCAAAGTCAAACGTGTTTAATGAATTTCCGAAGTTTAAGGCATTAGTTGAAAAAGAGTCAGGATGTCAAATCATAACTCTTAGCTCAGTTAATAGGGGTGAGTTCTGTTCATACCAATTCACCGACTTCTGTGGTAAATATGGCATCAAGCGTCAGCTTACCACACCCTATACCCCTCAACAAAAAGGAGTTGTTGAGTGGAGGAATCGTACAAGTACGGATATGGCCCGTTGTATGTTGGAGAACAAAAATGTTCCCAAGAAGTTTTAAGCTAAGGCAATGTATACTGTAGTATACCTTCTTACCCGATCTCCCACATAGGTCGTCAAGAAGATGACCCCAAAGGAAGCATGGTCCAGGAGGAAACCAAGAATCAATCATCTCAAGGTTTTTGGTTTGATTGCATATGTGTGGATTCCAGATGCAAAGAGGACCAAGTTGGATTCCAAGAGCCAAAAGTTGATGCTAATAGGATACAGTGACAATCATAATTCCTATCAATTGATCAATGTAGACATTGATCGTTTGACATTCAGCAAGGATGTGTTTGATGAGGAAGGTGGGCCCTTTTTCTCTCTTCTCCCATCAAGAGTCCTGAGGAGCAGCCTCTAAAGACTAAGGATTTGGGTGTTAAGCTTCCATTGGCTCCACCTGAAGGGAGGGAATCTGATGATTCTGTGATTGTGCAATCTCCAAGGCATGACACCATTCTAGTAGATTTCCCTCAAGATAACTTGGATCAGCATCCAAATGACTTCATTCCAAGTAGCCCAAGTCATGATGATCATCATCCTAATTTGGAAGAAGATGCATCTCCTCCTCGTCCTAGGTGGTGGGCGAAGCTCATTGGTGATGTTCACGATGATTAGCTTGTTGAGGGTAGATCGCCTAGAGGCAAGAGCAAGAAGAACATAGTGAATTTTGCTCTTATGGCCCACATTCGGAGTGTTTATAAGCCCCAAGATTATTTGAAGGTGAAGGGTAAACCTAAATGGGAAAAGGCTATCGATTTTGAACATCATAGTCTTTTGAAAAACAACAAATGGGTTATGTCAGATCTTCCACTAGGGAAGAAACCCATTGGTTGCAAATGGGTCTACAAGGTGAAATACAAAGCTGATGGAACACTGGATAAATACAAGGCTCGGTTGGTGGCTAAGGGGTTCTCGCAGAGAGAAGGCATTGACTATGAGGAAACCTTTGCTCCCGCAACAAAGATGAGCACCATCCGACTTGTCCTAGCTATGGTAGTACAGTTTGGTTGGAAGGTCCACCAAATGGACATGAAGAGTGCCTTCCTCAATGGATATTTGGAGGAAGAGGTCTACATGACGCAGCCTCCTAGTTTCAAGGTTGCAGGCAAAGAGCACAAGGTATGCAAATTGTTGAAGGCTCTTTATGGCCTAAAGTAGGCACCCAAGGCATGGTACTTGAAGATTGACAAGTACTTGGTTGCACAAGGGTTTCAGAGGAGTCCATTAGATGCAAATTTGTATGTCAAGAGCACTGGAAGTGATATCATCCTTCTTGTTATCTATGTGGATGATATCATCATTACTGGTAGTGGGTTACATTTGCTTGAACAGATCAAGTCAAATTTGTGTCAGGCATTTGATATGACAGACTTGGGTCTCCTACACTATTGTCTTGGTGTAGAAGTTTGGTAGATAGGTGGCGGTATCTTCATTTCTCAGTCAAAGTATGCTAGGAGTTTGCTAGAGAAATTTTGGATGGCAGATTGCAAAATCTCATCCACTCACATGACTGCTCCTAAGGCAAAACATTGGGTTGCAATGAAGCAAGTGCTGAGATATGTGAAAGGGACACCTAACTTTGGCATTTTGTACAACAAATGCAAAGATCCTAGGCTGGTTGGTTTTACATATTCAAATTGGGCAAGTTTAATTGATGACAAGAAGTCCACTTCTGTGTATGTTTTCAGTCTTGGTACGAGTGCAATCACATGGACAAGCAAGAAGTAGCAGGCAATAGCTCTTTCCTCAATAGAAGCAGAGTATCAGGGAACAGTTAAGGCAACACGTGAGGCGATATGGCTACGAAGGATGCTTGTTGACATGCAAATGTCTCAAGCAAGGCCTTCACCCTTGTTTTGTGACAACCAAGGGTTGTTAAAGCTTGCCAAGAATCTAGTCTTCCACGAGCGAATGTAATGTCCCCTTCTTGCTCCTACGCAGTGCAGAGACTCAATAGCCTATTCCAGAGTTCTGTAGGCTAGATGATGTGGTTAGGGGACTCAGTTGCCAACATTGTTGTTCAGTGTTGGGTTTTTCAGAGGGGTTTCTATTTATAGCAGTGGTCGGTCTTGATGTTTCCATCTTCAGTTGGTCACAGTTTCCTCATTGGTCTTTAGTTTCGCTTAGTTTTGGGCATTTGACATACACTTACTATTTATAGCAGTGCTATTTTTAGTAATTCACCTTTGGGGGAGTTGGTCCCAGGCCAGTGTACTTGCAACAGCATTATTATCCAGTATTCAGTTGGAGAGCCTAAGGTTGCAGTTTAATATTTGTTTTATTTGGCCACTTAAGTATTTCATAAAGTTACGTTATAAAGCTAAATTATAAACTTTATTTAAAGGGGAAAAGTGGTCATGGAAATGTACCATGCACCTAGTGAGACAACTTCAGGTTGTTTTAAAAGTTTATTTAATATATTATTTCCTCCTTATGTTGGGACGCCTAAAAGAGAGATGACATGACTTTTTTAAATATTAAATATTTCAAATGGAGGATAGGCGTGGGTTTTCTAGAGTGGAATTAAGTGGAGTTTGGAGTCCATTTGCCCTAATGCCTTATAATATGAAGTTGGCTCTCATTTTCACATTCATGCTTGGACAACTTAGTGAAATGCTGCCAGATTTTCTTCTAGTTGCCTGGGCTGCATTGTGAGGACGAAATCCCTCCATCGTATTGGCTGGTTTCGGTGGTGAAATATCCACCCTAATCAGATATTGGTGTTGTTTATCAATTGAGATTTACAAGAGCTTCATGGTTCAATTATTTGTGAAGAAATGATGAAGATCCTTCAATATTTTTAGGGATTTTTGGTGTGATTTCAGCTGCCTTCAATTTTGGTGTGAGTTTTCAAAGTTTTGGAGTGTTAAAATTCAATTTCTGGGTGTTTGCAATAATGGACCTGAACCGGGTTTTTGACTTGCTGCTCGAAAAAGAATGGATAAATCAACATGGGTGTTGAATAGTTGAAAGGGCATTTTCAAGGCGATTCTAAAGAGTGTTAGAATGCATCTTTTGGTGGAGATTGTAATTTTCTAGATCAAATCGAACTTCTGAGGAAGGGACTCCATCTTGCTGCAAGAATACCCTGCTTGACCAGCACGTGTGAGAAATGGAAGTGGGACCTTGAGCGCTGGAAAAAGGAGACTCAGGCGATTTGGGAAGCAAGGTTTTTGAAGGTCATTGCTTGAAGGGTTGTTTGTAGCTTTCAGGAGCCTCTTGCTGCTATTCTTTAAAGGCTTTTCAAGATTGCAACTCTCATACCAGGTCTGATTTAATATTGTAATGTTCTGATATATATCAAGAAATAAAAGCTTATGTTGTTGGTTACAATCTCTATTGAAAGGTTCCAGTATTTAGTGTTTTCTGTATATTGCAATCTGCACTTTATATCTTATACTCTTGCAAAACGCATTGGAAAAAAAAACACAAAAACAAACTTGAAACAAGCAACCAGCAATCAGAGATTTCAAAAAAAATAGGGGTGCTATCTTACAGCGAACCAAGTATGTTGAGCATCATTGCCACTTCATCTGACAGCTTGTTGAAGATGGATATGTGATGTTGCAGTATGTTCCAATTGAGGATCAGACTGCAGACATTCTCACCAAGTCCCTCAGTCCAGATAAATTTGTAAAATTTCGGGGTAAACTTGGTGTAGTTAGTAGAGTGACCACCAAGGGAGGGTATTAAAGTATTATTGTAATATTTAATGGTCATCTTAGTTGTTATTTTACTTTAGTTAGTTTTAGCAACTTTCAGTTTAGTGTTTTAGTTCACGATTGTTTCTTTTAGAAACATCGTCTTGTAATCTATTATTTAAATTTTAAAGGAGTATTCCTCTCCTTGTTTAATAACAATAAGCAATTACCATTTCACCGAGATCGATACAAGAGCCAACTTTTTGGAATCACAACTAGGGTTGAAAAAGGGACTCTATGAGGGCATAAGTAGAGGATAATTGTTCTCTTAGCATAAGCTTATCCCACGCATCCTAAGGTGATCATCAAAATTGTAAAACATACAACCTACTTATAGATAAGCTTACCATTGCTCCAACATAACATGATAGAAGTTAAGGAGAATGATCTACCAAAATAGTATTTAGTTGTATCGTAGGGTTAGTCAACTTTCACTAGTAGCATATAGGTGATAGATGCCAGGAGCTACTTGATTTCATACGATTAGATGGCTTTCACCAATAGCATGTGGGTGATAGATGCTAAGAGCTACCCGATTTCATAGGATTTAGATAAGCTTTAGCTAGTGGCATGCAAGCAATGGATGCCAAGATTAGATAAGTTTTCACTAGTGGCGGGCATGTAGGCAATGGGCACCAAGTTCTACCTATCTCAGGAGTTTGGTATGAGCTTTGGTGTATCAAAAGGAATGTGTGCACTTCTAATGTTGCGTCTCCCTAAGGTATGGTTTTCAAGGTTTCAATTGTTATATCAATCAAAGTGATTAATAGTACAAACACTAGTCTTGGATGAGGTCAAAACATAAGACATCCTAATTATGTTTATTTAACTACAAGATGACTCAATTGTTTAGTGGGCTATGGAAATATTATTAATGATTGCACGTGTTGTGTGTTGTTGCATTTATGCCCTTGTTGGTGATGACACGAGTAGTATGGGATTCTTGTCTCATCATCACAACAAGTAGTGAAATAGTAAAAAGGATGGAAACCACATTATAGTACCATTCCGCTTTTCAATTGGGATATACTTAAGGGCTCATGAGTTACTGAAATAGGTAAAGGGGAAGAAACTTGCAAAAAGGTTGCAACCACTTCCTTTTGTCCGACTGGTCACTATTTGCACATGCAATGTTCAAGTTATTCACATTTCGTATATGTGTTGTATGCATGAACTAACCACGTGGTGTACATGTGTTGTGTACATGAGCTAATCATGTTGTGTATAACTGACCCATGGCTAAGCTAATCACATTGTGTGTATGTGATGTAGGCATGAATGTAGTCACATTGTGTATACGTGATGTCCCTATGTGGATTGTGTGGGTTCATACTTCAATATTAGCATGAAACTAACATTTGATTGGAATTCATTGGCTATCATACTACTGTATAGGTATCAAATTGGAAGCCTAAGCTCAATTAACAGTTGTGATTTAAATGTGAGGTCGAAGATCTCATCCCAAATGAAAGGATGAAGTCTCTCTCTATTGTTGGTGTACGAACTACAAAGCCTCTAATTCTCGTAAAGGGATACGTAGGTAGGGCCTTTTCAAATGATTCCTCAAGGATTACGTCAGGGTCTATGGGTTTGTTTTGTTGTGTGAGCTCATCCTATTCAGTGAAATATTGTATAATATTGGCATAGAGCTACTACCCCTGCTATAGTTTGGTAAGGTCATTAAACTGACTCTTCTGAATTGGAAAGAAGTTGCTTGGTCAATTAAGAGGGTATTGAAGGTGTAATGAGATTGGTTATAATCAAAATAAAGTAAAAATTGGCAGTAACCAATTTAGTTTTGATTTGATATAACAAGTCTGGTGACTTGATGTTACAGTTGACTGTCTGATAATTCACACTAAGAATCTTTAATTTAGCTCCAAAACATTTTTCAAATTTATTCTATTTTACTTTACTGTGGCACAGAGAAAGCATAAAGACCTGTATATTGCCATTTTCTACATAACCCTTTTGACCCATTCTAAGATATGGAGCTGTGCTTATTTGTGTTTACTTCGAAAATTTTATGCACATCTCACACTATGTGACTCATGAAACCATATAAAAGAACTTCAATAGAAATTTTTCTGATAGGCAAGAAGAAATGTTTGTATTATATTCAGGAGAATAATATTACATTGATATCATCAGCCATTACTTCAGATAAAATTAGAGATAAGACCACACATAACAGTGACACCATCCTCGGTACAAAAATTCAATACACCAAAAGCCAAAAAAGTTCTACAGCCATTTGTTAGCACTGCTAGTATCCAGACCATAACAAAACTGCAAGAGATCATCATTTGGCTGCTAATTACAAATTCCAATAATAACACTTATTCTGCACAGAACTCGATAAAACAATTACCAGAAAGTTCTTGTAGGCTTGTTTATATGGTGTCATTTCCTCATGGATTTTCTGAAGATTTCAATTTCAGCTGGAGAACTTATTTCTTTTCTCATGGCCTTGCTGGTCTCTGAATAAAACACTCCAACTCCTGAATTTTCTTTCCAATGCAGTAACAGAGTTGTTCATGGCCAGAGTATCATCTAAATGTTGCTGGTATGCCATATTTGAGCCTGTTGTACTTATATCTTTTAAAATCACTGTGTTTGTGTACATTCTTTCTAGTATTGTTACTCAACCAGCTAAGACATATTTCATCCCAGAGCAAAGTTCAGCCACTACTTTATGAAGGACTCCGTAGCCCCTATTATGAGCAGGGTCAAACAAGAACAGACTGATCACCACAACTTCCTCTTATTCAAACTAAACTTTTTATCTACAGAATCCACCCTTAGTCTGCCATCCTCAACTTTTCCAGTCTTTTCAATTATATTGAACTTTTCTGTTGCTTTGCAATCCTCTTTGCACCCTGGGCACTGGGGCAGCCACATTTTTCTCATGCACAGTACCCGCCCATATTACTCCTATCAACACTTTTTCTCACACATCTGTTGCTCAAAATTACAACAGTTGGAATGGAGGTGACAGTCACCCTACTGTTTAGTGCTATGTCAACAACACCACTTTACAAATGGCATAAATTCCATAACAGCTACTATTTAAGTTTTAAGATTTGAAATATGTCTACCAGAATGGTACTGTCAACTGTGAAAATCAAATACACTGAATTATTTAGTTAAGCATAGATCCTCCACTGTCCTTTCAGCATTCATATGCACTTATTACCAGATTAACAGATCTAATCATGAGGTTCCACTTACCAAGAGCATTCCTTAGAATCATCGCTCCTGCTTTTTTGAAATGGGTCCTGCAATTTGGCCTCCTCACCAGTTACCATTTTGAAACCATGTTATGTCTCCAAATTTGTAATCTCAAGATTGAAATTCAAGGCTTTGCTCGTCAAACCATCATCTACCTTGCTTTCAAATCTTCTCTTCTAGCAGAAAATTATGGGTTTAAATTACTTCATGAAGAACTTTACATGTATAGCAATAAGATGGAGTTTCCAAAGAATACTAGTCAAGATAAAGAAATTATTTAGGAGGGAATTAGGACTTGAGAATCAATATTGATGGTTAGATCAGATAGAAAAACATTCCAGGGCCAATGCCCTCACCACAGTTTTAGTGATCAGCTTGGTTTTAGCACTGTTCTTGGTCCATAATCTCAAGACTGATGCAAATAAGCAAAGCATACACTATACAAGGTTCAGGAAAACTCTTATGTTTGTTACTTTTCCTGTGTTTCTCTCATCTTTGGAAGTCCTGTCAGTGTTCAACTTGACAAAATGTGTTACATCCCAAATTGTGACGTTACAATTTACCATTACTAGATAGAGTAAATGTGAATTCTGGAGGTGAATTAATGATGCTTGTACCTTGTTTTCAATATGAATGTTGTTTCATTTGATGTTATTCTTGGCGAAATACTGCATAAAGGAGAATAGAAGGTTATAGATTTGTGAATAATCTAACTTTTGAAATGTTTCATGTATTCTGCTTTGTTTTGAGCATATGACTCCCGTTGTCGTGTCATGGTGTGCAGGAAACAGGTTCATACCTCCAGGCAGAGGAGAGATATCACTCGAGGAAGAACTTGGTCGGGTAAACAGTAACAAGTACCAATTGGGCATACACACACATACTATAGACTGAGTAAGCTAAGTCATTGTTGAAGTTAAGGGTAAGTCATCCGTAGGCTTGTTTAGTATCATTAGGAGTTGTATCTACTTCTGAATGTGAAAATAAGTGATGCTTGCCAGTATAATCTTATGTGGAGTAATGTTTCTAGTTAGAGGTGGGCATGTGTATATGTATATATACATATAAATACAGAATGTACAAGTGTCCATAAGTACATTCATGTCGACACAACGTATTAGAGCGGAAGGGACATGCCATACGTGTGCATCGATATAAGTGTATTTATGAATACTTATACATAAAGGAAATACACAAGTATATATACACATATACATACCCACAACTAACCAGTTGTATGAGTATATTATAACGATATTACCTCGGAAATTACATATACACATATATATACATATACATGAGTACGTATAGAGAAAGTATGCTGACTGGTTCGTAGTATACGTACGTATAATCTAAAATGTAAATGTATATACATGTATAGATGTTAAGGTAAATATATTTATATATTTAATATTATATTAAAGTACGTATTTAATATAGTCTTTACAAAATATAAATATGTATACGAGATTATTTAAATTATTAATTTAAATAATTATACATAAATATATAATGTAAATTAAAACTATATTATATAAATATTTTAATATAATAAAATATATATATAGATGTATTTTATTCTAAGTTACCGGATTCGTACCCACAGGCCTCGAACCCAGTTCGGGTGCGAACCCGGTAAGGGTTTGCTGTGGGTACGCGCTGGGTACGCACAGGGTGCGTGCCCAACCCTGTGGGTTCGCCCGAACACGGGCGGAACTGGTACCGGGCAAACCCACAGGGCTGGGCACGCACCTTGTGCGTACCCAGCGCGTACCTTGCCCAAAGGTATGCGGACCCGGGGGTACCGGCCGCGTACCTGGGCGAACCACTGAGAACCCACGGCCCAGCACTTAAAAAGTGGGCCCAAAAGTTTAAAAAAAACCAGTGTTCCACGGGGACGCTTCCCCAAAATGCGAAACGGGGATTTCGGGGGGATGGGGGGAGAGGGCGCCTTTCCAGGGAGATGCTCCTTAGGAGACGTCTCCAAGTCTCCAAGTCTCCTTGGGAGACGTTTCCTCGGAGGAGACGCCCAGGAGTTTCCTGGGAGACTGGAGATGTGTTCCATGAAGGTTTGTGGCTTTGATGGTCTTAATTTGGGTTTTATTGTTAATGCAAAATGATGTACACCATGAAGGTTTGTGTGGTTTGGAGGTCTTAATTTGGGCTTGGCGGGCTCCGCAGACGATGCGCCTGCCCGGGAGCGCGGCACTGACTCGGGGACTCTGCTCCCCCAGACCCCCGCAAGGGGCGCTGCCCCTTGACCCCGCTGGGGGCGTTGCCCCCAGACCCCCGCAAGGGGCACTGCCCCTTGACCCCACTAAGGGCGCTAACCCTCAAACCCATTAGGGGCATTGCCCACAAACTCCCATTGAATTCATTTGATTTTCTAGGTACTCTCCACTAGTTACCTTCAATTTTACAAAAACAATTTCATTTGTCAAATTTTATTTAGCAATTAGCATTCAAGATATCTTCGTATTTAGATTTAGTATTTCAAATTTTGCTATGTTATAATTTTACTAATTAGTAATTTGAGTAATTTCCTATAGTTTCATTTGAAATGTAATTCTTATACTGTTATACTGTTATACATCCTTTCAAAACTAGTTTTTCAAGTACTATAAGTATATTTATAACTATATCAGCACCACCACCCCACCACCCCGCCGTCGCCGTCCCCCCGCCGTCTCCCCGCCGTCCCCAAACTTAGGCCCTTTGTCCCCCCGTCTCCGAAACGCGTTTCCCTGTCCCCCCGTTTCCCCAATCCCCCAGGCCTGTGGAACACTGAAAAAAACAATTTTTTAATTTCTATTTTGCCTCTTAACCCTAAAACGACCCAATATGAGGCCTTTCAACACTAAAACATTTCATTTTTACCTCTCATTTTGCTCTCTCCATATTTTTTTTCCATCTTAGCATTTTGAAGGGAGGTGATTGCATTTGAAGCAGATCGATTGTGGAGTGGCAAATAGCTTCATTCCAATTTGCGTCTTCTGTCACGTAAGGATCCTCAATACAGGCAGGGGGCAGCGAGGCTTTGGGATGTAGCACCCGAGTCTACTAACTTGGATGCAACCATTCAGGATCTTGCTAGAGCCACTATGGATGATGTGGGTGATATTGATGACATGTCACATGGTGTTGGATCCGCTTTGGGTTCAAATGATGATGATTTTGAAGTTGAAACCGCTCAAAATCCAAGTCATGATGATTCTGACAATCCTTTTGATGATTGATGAGCACTTGAACAATGAACATTGAATCATGTTTCAATGTTTCATGAACTACATTTTGTAATTCAGTAATTTTATTTGAATATTTTTCAACTATCAATTGGCATTTAATATTTATCTTTGGCATTTGGCATTGATCAATGATCAAGTATCATACTATGAAATGATTTAGTTTTACAATTCTCTATATTTCTCTTATTTTTTTGTATATGTAATACATATATATAGATTTATAATATATTAATAAATTTTGCCCGTACCCACGTACCGGGTTCTCGTACCCAAACCCGTCCTCGAACCCGAACCGGTAACTTAGATTTTATTAATAGATTTGAAAATCAAATGAAATTTAAATCAACATTTTATTAAATATTCATTAGAGAAATGAAACTAAATCACGAATTTGGAAAAATGACGTTTTTCTCTAAAAATGAATATTTCTTTGAAATCGAATTATTTTGACTTCAATATTGAATTTAATATCATTGTCAAATGCGTCATATATTTCCTGTTGGACTATATCGAAATTGTAAGAGTAAAATAAATTCGAAAAAAGAGTTCAGGCCGTTAAAAATGGCGGAAAGAGTAAAAACGCGCAGGAAGAATCGCGCAACTAGGGCCAGGCAACCGAAAACGGCCGAGTAAATTCGTGCTTGGCTAAAATGGAGATGTGGACTCCATACAACCTGGGAAATAGTCTTACATTAAACCAACGCTTATCCATCGCTGTTGAATCGCGCTAAAACCAGGAGGTGTCACGATTTTACAAACTTGACATGTGCAAAATGAAAATATCTCACTGCTGTCAGTTAATGGAGGTCGAAATCCTCTCCTCATAGCAATACTTTTCTCCTTTGAAGCATTCCAAGCTCCGTTGGCAGCACAGATGCCATAAAAAGGGGAAATAGTTAAGTTTTCCAACACTATATAAAGCCTGCGAATGTTCACTCATAACACACGAAAATACAAATCAGTAATTCGTTCTGTTCATTCAAGAGTGAAGAGCATTTTCTGTTGAGAAGGAATTTATCAATTTGAGAGCATTATTTGAGTATTCGTCATTAGTTAAGAAAGACTTTAGTCTTTAGTTTGTTAAGAGAGGTATTCTGTAGTGTTGAAAGAAGCATTCTCAGTGTTTGAGAACAGCAGCTTGAAACTGTTAATAGCTGAGCTAGGAATTCACTAACACAGTCAGCTGGAAGTCCTATTGGTGGTAGACTGGAGAAGAAGAATTCTCTTATTTCAACCAACTGAAGGAAGCTTGTATCAGACATGTTAATTATTGTCTTAATTATGCTTACTGCTGTTTTTGTGTTCAAAACTTAGACTGTTTCATGTCTTTTGATTACAATGAATAGAGAGAGAATATTGGTGTTCTTAGTAATAAATATCTAAAGGATAAATGTTTATCAGCAAAGATAATTTGTGAAATAAGATGATAATTGCATGTTCTCTTCTATTAGTTTTGCATACATTAGTGTACGGATTACATTAGGCATCGAGGAGAAAACTGCAATTATTTTATTGACTCCATATATGGAGTATATGCTTGTACATAGCTAATTAATACTAGGAATGAATCGAGAGCAATTAAGAAGCTACAGGTTACAACTAGATACAAGTTAACTTAGCCAAGTTAATGAACCTCCTAGGATGAGAGTAACCTGTATAAGGGAGTTAGTTGTAGGTACCTATTAAAATGATCTCCATTCTAGTAGTTAGACTATTGTAGGAAGTCTAGGGTACGGACTACCCCGATAGATCAACCTACGCATAGTGTAAGAAAGCCTTAATGCAAATCGGCCCTGAGTAGTGCATATGATAAATGACCTTCATTCGAAGTACTGAATGATAATACTTTGGCCAAAGTAGTGAAATGTACAACATCCACTTAGGTGTGAAATAGTTGAGACTACACTGTCAGTTCATTGTGATCCCGAAGTACATACTAGTTCAAGAGTTGCCGTATGCACAGGACCTAGTTATGTAGGAACACAACACTATGCTTAGTTGGTAATCGTTAAAGGATACGCCACCAATCTCTTCTTCGAAGGGAGGGCCATCTATCTAACGATAGGTGTGTGGGGGACTGCATTATAAGTCCGTGGTTGGCGGAAAAGCGCCCGAGTGATGTTTCTCCTCCTCAGCAAGCGGCCGATGTACCAAGATTTGAAAGGACGGACTCCTAGACCTTCTTACTCCTATTTGTTCTAAAGCTCATTGGAGCTATGTTAGTTAAGGTATGTATTCTTGTTTCATGTACTTGTGAAGTTATTATATTGAGATGGAATCGTTATTGTAAATTGATAAAGCAACATGTTCATGTATTATCAATAAAGAAAAGGAAAAATTTTATTGCAATGTCATGATAACACAATTACATACTTGTAGGATGTAAATTATGAAAATTTTAATTTTACCGAAGGGTCGGGTTGTTACAAAATGACTAAGTTATAGACCCATCTCTGAATGAGCATATTAGCCTTATTCAATTGTTGGAGAATGATGAGAAAAAAAAATTAAATACTGATAAACCTATGTAAGAGAAGCAATGCTAACACTAACAGAATCTTAAATACAGAAAAAGGAAATAATGGTGCACACAATATAAAAAAATTACCCCATGAGGTCCTTTCAGGAGAAAATCCAGAAAAAACAGCATTTACTTACTGTATTAACTCAACCATTCACAGTACATAAAATATTCTGCTTTTGTACTTAGCCCTGATCGACATGCAAGTATGTATAAATTGTGGGCACATCAATATAGGAAACTGTGAAGCAGTATTCAAGTACAATGGGTATCAAACCATGGGCTGACAATCCACCCATGAGGCCCACAAAATTTCCTCAGAGGCTCCTGCCTCTGAACCCCTCGTGGGGAACCACAAGACCCTCATACCCCCAAGCCAGGGCAATGCCCCGAACCCTCCAGTTGGGGCAGAGTGCACAATCTATAAGGGTTGTAAAACATGCAAAGTATATAACACATTCAACAGGGAAAGGACCAAATCTGGAGCCCACTGGATTATAGGAAACCTCTCTCCCACATATACCTTAACAGATTTCTAACTCAAGTCCTGTGATTTGAGGGTTTCCTCAATGTTGGCTTTCACTCTATTCTAGGCTTGTTCTGCTGATTTTTGTTTACTTTTAAAAATCCTGAGTAAACTAAACCTAAATGTTTCAGATGATGGTACCATGCTCCAGGTTTCAACTACAATTCAGAAGTGGGGAGATAAAATGTTTAGAAAGCTAGTTACAAATGAATCACTTGGCTCAGTGAACATATTAGAGTGGTTTTCATAGTATGTACAATTGATTGTCATATTTCATAGACTTCACCAGTAAAAAAAATGCCAAAAAGAGGCATCCCCCAACTTCATTCTCTTCCTCCACATCTTCCTGACTCTCTATTACCCTTTTCTTTGAGGATTATTTAGGTAAAATCCCTATCTCAGATTAGACAAAAGCAACAAATTTCAGACTTACCCACAAAAAGGTTCCTGATTAGAGCTCCTTGCTCTTTCACAAAGGTTTCAAGGCCCACTTTGACAGGGTAAGATCCAGAACCTGTATATTGCCAGCCCAGACAACCCTGCTCACTAAAGGGCTGCTCCTCATTAAAATGGGCATAGGGTCATTAAACTCAAATGTAACTCATTCTCAACTTATCTTGGAAACCCCTTTGGCATTCATCAGGGAAAATCCATTCTATACTTTCAAATTCTGTTGCCAATGCTGAAGTCGAAAATTTGCCAACAACCTTCACTGGAATCCATCCTCCTTATTCAAATTTTATATTTAAGGTTTTTAAAAAATATTACCTTCTGGGTGCAGTAATTGACCTACACACCTTCTCAAAAGTCAAAACAGAATAGAGTTATCAATCCTGGATTCTCAGAAGATGTAATTTTCAATTAAGACCACTCCCAACCCCAAGTTAACTGAGATTGGAGAATCCTTTAGAAGGTCTCAAGTCATGCACTTTACATAGATCTCTAGAGAGAGGAAATCCTTGTCAATAGCAATTCAAGCCTGTGGTCTGTTGTGTTCAAAACACCATTTCCAAATTAGCTTAACAACAAAGTCAGTAATTTAGCATTGGGATTCCAGTGCCAGCTACTGTCTCCCATCAGCTTTGTCAATGGGTCTTCCTCTAACATGGCTTTTTGTAACATTTGTAATGTCACACCTTTTCTGACATTTTTAGGATTTTATTCATTTTAGGTTAAGTCCCATTCATTAGAATCATTTGCTGTTGGGCTTTTAGTTTTTTTCCTTGTAGCTCTGTCTTGCTATATTGACCTACTCCTGTTATTCATGGACATTAATATTATTTATTTATTTCTTTCAGCCCAAGGCCTCTTACTCTCATTGGTCTGCAGACCTTCTCCCAACCAATAAGGTGTGACATGACACCCTCCTGAGTTCCTTTCCATAGAAACTGTTTTTGAAAACTTTTGAACTCCTTGAGAATACCTATCAGGGAAAACAAGACCAAAAATACAAAGATCAGAACTGCCTGCAAAGCTGGTTTAGTTAGAACGTTCCTACCTAGCAGGGGAAGGAGCCTTGCTAAGAGGAATCCAACTTTCCACTAAGCTTATCAAAAATATAATTCCAGTTCTTCATCTTGTGAGTTCTTTACACCAGGGGAATTCACAGATACTTTTTGGAGAAGGATGCCCACTGAAAAATTGGAATCTGGAACATCCTCTTTGAATTCTGAAGTGAGCATTAACACACACAGAGAGATCTGTAATATCTTATCTCTCACCCAATCAAATGCAACTACTCACATTTGTATTTGTTTGTGCCATCTCTTTAATAGTTGTTTTTGCCATTAGGAAGGCTTATCAACAAATTGCACGGATGTGACTGGCTCACCCTAAGTCAGTATAACTGATTAGCCTTCTGAAGATATATCTCACAATTGCTCTACCATTATGATAAATAGATATGGGAATTGAGGTCAAACTGGCAAATGCCTCTTGAGGAAAATATTATTCTGAAGATGGCCCATGAATTAAGATTGAAAACAATAAAGAGCTGAACTGGTTCTTGATCCATTCAACCCAGTTAGGACAATGCCACCCACTATCTGCAAGCTGTTGTCAATAACACCTTGTTCCTCCAAGATAATCTTTCCTAAGGTCTCCTTTGGTCTGTTGGCAATAAATTTTGTTACAATCCAATAAACCATGTTGCATAAGGCAATCACTTAAAGCCATCAAAAATCGCGTCCGCTTTCTTGAGGATTAGAGACAAGAAAGTTGGGTTCAATGCATGTAAAATTTCACTTGATTAAATAAATCCTTCAACAGTTTCCAGTATACCACTTTTGATGAAAGGATGAAAAACACAAAATTCAACAGAGAAGTCATTTGGTGCCAAATTGTCAGTCTCTTCATACTGAAAGCCATTTTGAATAGTTCCTCCTCAGAGATTTTGTGCAACAACTTGTTATTCTGCTGCTTGTGCATGTTCTAAAGATTATTTACAAAAAATTCCTTTCTGCTTAATCGTAGTTTCTGATGACAAGTCTTCCATCATTTCCAAGAGGTCATCCCTTCATCCTTTATTTGTGTAACTTGTTAATCCTTATTCTGATTATTATAGTTCAATAGTAGAGAGTAATTTTTAAAAATTAAAATCCTTTCTTTCAGTCATTTCACTTCAAATTTTTGTATCTTGAAGATCTCTTCATTGATTCCATTTCATCTATCTGAGTTGTCAGTTATTCCAGTCATTCTATGGGTTTTGGATATCTGATTAAATAACTTCCCACAAGCTTTTCAAAGTTTTTTCTATTCTCTTCTTTTGAAAAATATGTCTCTAAATTCCGTTGTCTAAATCTTGTTTAATAAACATAATTTTTCTAATGAGAATATATATGAATGTACAGAACTTGGATCGCCGTTCCCTCTGCCATTTCTTCATTTAATTATGTCCTTATAAACTGTTCAATAACAGCCACTCTATCTGAATGACACATTTGGTGGTCACAGATTTTAAACTAAGTTACCGGTTCGGGTTCGGGGACGGGTGCAGGTACGAGAACCCGGTACGTGGGTACGTGAAATTTTTTTTAGGGGTTTGGGTACGTATGGGTACGTGTGTGTATATGTATATATATATATACATACACAAAAAAAATAAAAAAGAGAAATATACAGAATTGTAAAACTAAATCATTTCATAGTATGATACTTGATCATTGATCAATGCTAAATGCCAAAGATAAATATTCACAATCATTGATCATTGATCGAGCAAGATTCATCATACATTTACCCTGGCAAACACATTCCCAGGTTTGAGATATTTATGAACTCATTGTATTACTTGTAACTGCTGTTCATTCTATTATCTGGTGTTATAAATCAATGTATTTGCTGCTACAAATAGACTGTGAGAAGTTGTAAAAGATTATAACCTTGTCTCAGATTGAGTACAGACTTTCTTATATCTGCTGTTAATTTTCTGAGGATTAACTTCATACATCAGCTCTAAACATAACACATGAAGTTCTTGCAATAAGTCTGAATATGTATTTTTGAATATGCGTGGTAAACTCAGTCCAATATTGAGTAGTATGTTTCAGATTTGGGTTATCAGATTTACTGTTAGTATCTATGGAGTGGATAGTAATGTTGTAATGCTGATTATTTGTTGTACTATTATCTACTGCAAATTTTTGAGGTTGCTGTCAATTCTGGTCGTTGTATATAATGTATCTGCTGCAAATATAAGCTCAGTTTGTATTGCTGTGGTCTGGCATAGTTTTGGAATACTGTGATCTGCTCTTTGTTGGTTATTCTGAGTATGTACAGGTCTGATATTAATTTTTGAGTAGGTATCTATTGTGTATCAATCATATTTGAAAGTTGGAATGGCTTAGTATTGATTCCCAGATTTGCCTCTGCATTACACATTGAATTATCACAATGGAAATCATCACTATGAAATGATCAATGATCAAGTATCATACTATGAAATGATCAATGCTGTTTTAGGGTTAGGAGGAAAAAAAAAAATGTTTTTTAATCAAGTTTGGGCCCTTTTTTTTTAACTTGGCCCATGGGTTCGCCTGGGTTCGTGCTGTGTACGCACAGGGTGCGCGCCCAGCACTGTGGGTTCACCAGGGTTCGCGCACCCGCGAACCCTGGCGAACCCACAGTGCTGGGCACACCCTGTGCGTACCCAGCACGTACCCACAGACGAACCCGAACTGGGTGCGTACCCGAACCGGGTTGAGGGCCTGCGGGTACGAACCCTGCAACATAGATTTTAAAGGTTAATGTGTATATATAATATAACCAAAGTCTGTTTTTGAGAAATATAAAATTCTACAATAATGTAGTCCCTAAGACAAATTTCACAAACCAGAAATCTGTCTATATCTGAGCTTATAAGAACTGCCCCAAAGCTTCTGTTGTTCCAAGTGAATCATTTATCTCTGCATCAAATTTCTATCAAGGGCTTCAATTAAATCTTTTGTCTGCATATTCTTCCATATGTGGCCAGCCTCCTTTCTTTGGCTAACTTCTGTGGTAGTGATAAGCACAGCCAATAAAGACTGGATTACCTCAAGAATCTACTCATGCAGGAACTTCATGGGAAGAGAAAAACAAAAGTAGACATACAGATGGTTTCATTGACTTTCCATTAGTGTGATTGGAACCTACAATGCAGCAATACATACGCAGACCCCACATTGCTAGAGGAAGACCACTTAAAAAATTATTATGCTCTTCCAGACTAGTGAAGACTACAATTGGGTATCTTTTCTCACACAAATATGCTTCACTTTTCAGCTCCTATTTAACTGCTTTCTATCTATCCAAAGCAAATGTGGTGGCAATGAATCCAAGAACCTGCAGAAAAGAGCATGAATACTGATAATTTCCAAAATCAAATTCACCTTCAGAAGATATGAAGCAGTGTGACTAAAGGATATCGATTCACTGAGTCGCCCCCACAAGAAGAAATATGCAGAAGTGTGACTATTGGGCTTTTAACAATCACAGTGTTATATTGTTTCCTCCTCAAAATAACATATACCCAAATTGGAGATTCCATGGCTGCACTTTAAACTTAACCATCCTAACAAGCATGGGTAGCATTTGAACCCTTAGCCTCACCAGCTCAAAAAGAAAATACACATCAACAAAGGATGGTGATACACAGACTGATACAATCATCCTCTACCACAGCCTCCCAAATAAGTTAATAACAGACATAGATTGAAACATAAACCATAGAAGCTATCAACTTAGATAAATATAATACTCTAAATTTTAAATGCTCTTTTAATAAAGCAGATCATGTGATACTGGAAGAATCTGCCAATCTCTGCTGTTTGACAGTAATAAAAAAAGTATCAGTAAAATAAACTGTGATAAAGCAACACAAACCCATTCCAGACAAGCTTTCATTATCATCAAGCTCTAAGAAACAACACTTATCAATTTATTCCAATTCAGAATACTTCTCACTCCATAAGAAAAGACCCTGTGTATTCTTTCCAATTCTGTTAACAGATCAACCATAAAACACAAATCTGCAATAGATATTTTATGAGAGTTTGTAATAACTCAGGATATCATATCCATGTACCCATAGGTAAAAATTATTGGAATTTTACAATTTATATGGCTGGGATGATTAGATTCAATCCTTAGGTCACATGTCCTCCAGAAACAGACATAAAGGTAAAGGTAAAAGCTCACTTTCTAGGTCATGGGCAAGCCAAACACCAATTGGGCATATCAGACCCACCTTCACACCCTAAAAACCCACTAGGAGATTTCCTTTTTCCATATACTTGCTCAAATTTTGTAAATTATGGTTTTGATCTCATGACCAAAACTGGAAGTAAACCAAAATTGCCAATCCATCTACTTCTAAAGTAATCTAGCTACAACCAGTGTAATCCACCTCGAATGAGAATAACCAGTGCCTTCACATTGCTAGAGGATTTCTCAGCTGCCAAGCTTCAAAATCATGGAACTGTAGCATAATTTAGTTTTACACATAAATATGGCACTGGGAATATTAAAAAATGGATCTATGAATCTCAACTTTGTTTTCAAATAATACAGTGAACATCATACTGCATGGCTACTTTCAATAATTTTTTAAAATTTGCTATCTTCTTCTTTGATTTGAGCCATAGTAGCACCGAAACTTGGACTCATCTCGGACTAGCTGGGCATATTTTAGACTCAGGGTCGGACTTGGAAAAGAAACTAAGCACAACTCAACTAATTAAAAATTTGTAAATTTTAGAAAAGCGATACTCTAGACTGAACTTTGAAGAAGCAGCTGCAAAAGAACGAGGACTGAAATGAAGCAGAGGTCAGGCACAACAAGCTTTTGTTTTTCAATTGTAAACTTTGCCTAACTGTTAGCTCTTTAGGCTTTAATTTATTTGATTTCATTTTTTTTTTATGTTTTTGTAACAAAGTGGCCCTCAAAAATATGGCAATTGGATAAATAGGGCGTTTCTATTACCTTTTCTGTTTAGTAAGTGTAAGAGGATTGTACTGAATATGTTGGTCAGCCTGCCAAGTCAAAGCAGAGAAACTCCACTCTGCGTGCTCAGCTCATTAATCAGCAAGTCTGGCAGAGACTGGCGAAGGCTCAATACCACGAAACTTAGAACGTGCTGATTATCTAGACTCTATAGTGTTTGCCACATTACCACACTTTTTTTAAAAGCACAGAGTATAGTGCTTCTTTGAGCCCTCGGTCCAAACAGCTCGAGATCAAATAAGAAATCTCAATTGGTACAAATCACAAATGTTACCAATGATAATGCTGTCTGAAGATGTAGATCAATAAAGTAAACAGAGGAAAGTCATTACGAAAACTCCAAAAGCAAACAGCCGCCATGTTTTTTAATTAAAGCCCCAAATAACAAACCATGTGCTGGCTGTTTAAACTTAACTTAAAAAGACCTTTAAAATAATGAGCGCAAAATTTCTGAAAAGCTGTATTATATTCATTGTGTTAACTCTAATAAGTGCATGAAACATCTTAGAAATAGCCAAAAACAAATGTGCAGGCTGTTTTAAATTTTCCAAAAAGTTTTATGGGGTTCATTATATTGACTCTAATAATTCCATAAAACACCTTTAAAATAACAAACAATGTGCAGGTTGCTAAAGTTTAACCTTAATAAATCCATGAAATGTCTTTAACATCACAGACAATGTGCAGGTTGTTTAAGCTTTACCTTACCAAACACCTTTTAATATAATTGGCACAGCTTTGAAAGAACATCTAAAAAAGCTCTACTGGGTTCATCGTCCTAACTCTAATAATTGCACGAGAATTTTGGGTAGAGGAAAATATGCAAGTTTCTGTTGATCTGTTCTTGGATTTTAATTTGGATACGGGTAGCAATGATTGAGATTAATGAGGAGAAATGTTAATGTTACTAACCAGAAGATGAAACGAGTGGAGGAAGGAGAATGTATGAGCTGCGCAGGCGTTGAGGAGCTTGCAGGATCCACCAGCTGCGCATATAGAAGGTATATCCAGCTTGCTCAATATGCTCTGCAGCAATGCCATGGGAAGCTGATCCAGTCCCCCACCTCCACCTCCACTTTCACCTCCTCCTTCCATGATCATGCTCTTCTTTCTCTTACCATCCGCCATGATGAACACGCTGAGGCAGCAGAGAGAATTTCCTTCGTGGGTATGAAGCGATAAGCCAGCTACTTCCTAATCGTAGTATTGGCATTGGACGGACAAGATGAGAGTCAAAAAGAAGGAATATGCGATTAAGTTACTTGTGTGGCGCGTCAAGGCAGTGATTAAACCAGCTCTTGCGGGTCGCACAGGGCTTGGGTTTCCTTGTCTCGCTAGGCATGATTTCCTCGAATCGGATTCTTTTCCCTTTTAGACGGACTAAACCTGAGAGACTAGAGTAAAATTAATAGGATGATACCATTTAATAGGATAATGCATGAATGTAAGATTTTAATAATGTAAATAGAAGTGGTCAATGGGAGTAGGAGTACTCATAGAGTAAATTTGACTTGGATATACCTAGTAATGGCATCTTGGTGTGCAATGGGTATGTGGTCTGTAATGGGTATGTGGTCTGTGTGGAAGGTCAATTAGGAAAAAAAAATGGTTTATTTCTTTATACATTTGTGTAGTACATGAGCTCAATTGGTAGGTCATTTAGAAAATGATTTTGTTTATAAATTGTTATTATTACTAATACTACTATTATATAATCAATTTTATTTTATATTTTTATTATATAATAATATTATTATATTTTTTTTTTGTAATTTTTTGTATTAATAATTATATTATATTTATTTTTTTGTAATTTATTGTGTGTAGTTATAAACTTCTCTATAAATTTCCCTTCAACTCTTTATACTTTTGGATTAGATGCCTTCACTAAATAGGTGATTGATGCAAACACCAAGAGGCTTGAAACCTATGAGTAGGGTAGGCAGTGAACCATATAAATAATTTATATATAGTATATTATTATAAATTATTTATGTATTATATAATTCAAATATAAATATAATAAATAATATAATAATATATAGTAAATAACAATCATCTTGTATGGAAAAGATGAAGGCTAACGGTCGAATGCCTATCGCTGCGGCAACCAAGGTTTCGCCTGGTCCGAGCTCATTCGGGAAGGATTCTCAGGGCAAGTTTGTTAGCGTCTGAGGCAATGACATTTGCAATGAGGTAAAGACTGGCAGGGTCGACCAAGTAGAGCATGCAAAGAAGAAAACAAAGCAAAGCGGCATTGATTTAGGTCTAGACGATGGGGACCCACCCTCATAGCAAGGCTAGACGAATGGGCAACCTGTTGCTCGCGGCTTAAGGGGAGATGGATGTATAAAGGGACCCAAGATTCCTGAGAAACGATGGAATCAAACTAGGCCCTCTCAAACATCAAAGCAAATAGGCAAAATCTTGAAAGGAAGGGGAGGAGGGGATTTTATTTCAACTCTTTCAGCTAAAACAGTCACGTTGGAGTTAGATAACGAGCTAGATCAAGAAGTGTCCTTTAATGAAAAAGTTATTTTCTGGGTTGGGCTTGATTGGGAGATTTAGGGGTTTTTGGCCAAGCCTGACTGACCTTCACCAGTGGATTTATAATTAGTGGAAGCCTGTTTTGGAAGGGTATGTTCAAATCTATCCCATGGCTAAAGGTTTTTTCATAGTTATTTTTGAAAAAGAGAATGATAGAAATAAGATTTGGTGTGATTACCACTGGGATTGGGAAGAAAAGTATATATTGTTGTTAAAGTCGTGGCATCCGGCTTTTAACCCAGCCACAGAAGTTTTTGAGAGGGTTCCTCTCTGGGTGAGGCTTCCTAACCTTCCCTTGCACTTTTAGTTTGATTCTTGCTTGGAGGTTGTAGGGAACTCCTTAAGAAGCTTTCTTATGGTAGATGAGGGTTCTTCAAATCTGTTGCACTCAACTTTTGCTCAGATTTTGGTGGAAGGGGATGTGTCCAAGGAGCTTTCGGAAGAGATCTAGATAAAAACCTTGAAAGGTTGTTGGATGCAACCTCTGGATTATGAAGGGGTACCCTTTAGGTGCAGAATTTGCTTTCAAATAGGGCACTTGGCTGCTCAATGTGCCAAACGCAGAACAAATAAAGTTGCTTCTTGGTGGAAAGATGTTCCTCCCCAGCATTACACAGTGGAAAAAAAGGAGGAGAGGCAAGAGAACCCTCTTGTGAAAAGAAGGGAAGTGGAGGGTCAAGTTTTTGGGGATCTAGTGCAGAAAGAGAAGGCATTAGTGTCTGATGGTAGAAGTGAGGGTCAACAACAGACCAGTGAAACACTGACACAGGAAGGGAGTTTGGTTGGGAATAGAGATAATGTTGTCCTAAACAGAAGTAAAAAGGTGTTGAACTTCAAAAATGGGGTAGCAACACCATAGTGTCAAGAGAAAAAAGGTACGATGAGATCATAGGAGAAAGAAGTTGGGAAACGGAAAGCTGATGGACAAAATCAGCAAGCAACTGGCAATCTAAACGAAGATTTGAGGAGCCCATAAGGCAAAGAATTGGAATGGCAAAAGGACACTGCAAGGGTGGAGGACGGTTGGCAAACTGTCAAGGGGAAGAAACCAAAGAAAGTCATGAAGGAAACATTCGCAATGGTAATCTGGTCTTAGACCAGGGGAAGACCAATTTGTGCCCCTAACCAATGACATGTTAATAGGTCTCTATTTAGGGGTATTTAGGTTGTAGGCCATTCTGTTAAGATTGTTGATAGAGATTTTTTGTAACTCTTGGAAGGGACTGTAGGGTGGATAGATGGCAGGGCTAGGGGTTCTTGGAGTAAAGCTACATTGGAAGATTGTTGGGGTTTTCTTTTTAAATGAAGTTGTAATGTGATTTGCTATGTAATTTTCTATTATCATTAATAAAAATCAACTCTATTACCGATAAAAAAAACAATCATCTTGTATGAGTATTATTATATTTAAGACTTTATATATAATTAATATATAATAAAATAACTATAATTATTATAGAGATGATATTTTATAATAAATAATATTAATATTATAGTTATTAATATATGCAATATATTTATTAACAAGTAAAAATATATAGTATTAATAATATTATATAATAGATCATATTATATAAGATGTGAGCCTTACATGTACAATATATAATATTATATAAGAGATTATATAAGCATATCTCTCCCCCCTCCCTTTTCTCTTCCTTTCTTTTTATCTCTTTCTCTCTCTATATGTTTGTCTCGTTAAGTGTGCAATGGGTATATTGAAGAGGTCTTAAAGG
This sequence comes from Sequoia sempervirens, assembly GCA_007258455.2. Classification (NCBI taxonomy): domain Eukaryota; kingdom Viridiplantae; phylum Streptophyta; class Pinopsida; order Cupressales; family Cupressaceae; genus Sequoia; species Sequoia sempervirens. Next base: position 43,065,031 of record VDFB02193867.1, on the reverse strand, counting down.
TGAATTATCATATCCTTAATCAAATGATATGCCACCTTGAGCATAACTCCCTAATGACACATGTCATCCTTGGATTGTTGACATGAAACAACCAATCAAAAGTTAGTTTCTCTTTTCTCTCTCTCTTTTCCTTTATATCTCTTATATTTCTCTCTCATGCTCTATCTCTCTATTTATCTTCTCTCATGCTCTATCTCTCTATTTATCCTCTCTCTCTCTCTCTTTCGATCGATATCTATCTATCTAAATTTGTCTTTGTCTCTCATTCTCTATCTTTTGAGTTTCTCTCTCTTTATTAGCCAATAGGCTACGCATAGTGTGAGATTTGAGTATAAAACAAGTCCCACACCTACAAACCACTATTGATTCATTGGAAAACAAGTTTCAGCTACTATTTAATGGTAAACCAACAACAGTTTAATGGTAAAATACTCTAAAATATCAAGTAAAAGCCCCCAAAATCTCACTTATCACATAAAAGCTAGATAAATATTGATTTGACAACTAGATGGGAAAATTTTATTTCCATTTGTAGTATTTTGTATCAATTTGATGGCAATTTTCTTTTTTCATTTACATTGGTTTATGTTTTAAATCTATATACAAATATTTAATAATTAGATAATACGTAATTTTTTTAAAAAAATCAAGATTTGTATAAATTTATTCCATTTCGTTATTTAACACTAATTATTAATTGTTTAATCTAGCTACATGCATATAGTTTTCTATCAACATAATCCTTGAACCTCCTTTAGGTGAAAGTGTTAGTATATATACCTATCTTTATATAGAATTGTCTCCCCCTCTATCTCTCTTTCTTTTTCCTAATCTCTCCAAAGATCAATTAAACTATCAAATTTTGTATATATTAATTTAATTTGATCTAGATATAAAATATATTAATTATTAATTATAATAATTTCATATTTATATTTAATAATTTTTATTCTAGAATATAATATATAATAATAATATAACCTATATATACTATTATATATAATAAAAAATATAATTATATTATATATAATTTAATTTGTATTATATAAAATATATAATATATTAATTGTATTTTATATTATATGATAAATATAATAAATATGAATTATTAATTATAGTAATTTTATATATGTGTTTAATGGTTTTGTTAGAAAACGTAATATATAATAATAATAATAAGTAGTATAATTATATTATTTATGATTTATTTTTTATTATATAAAATATACATTATATATTAATTATGCTACTTAACTACATAGGATAAACAATCTTGTAATGTTAAAACCTAAATGTGCTCATTATTAGGATCTTGGCCGTAATTTTTATTTTAATAAACATACTCTAAAACCCTTGTCGAAACCTTATTTTTAGGCTACAGCTCGCCAAATTGGAGAAGTGAAACTTGTCAGTACCAACAAGGAAGAATTTGGAGGAGCAAAAGCCAATATTGGCGGGAAAGTAGTAAAAAACAACTAAAAATAGCCAGAAAAGGCAAAAAATATGAATGGTTGAGATTCGTTTAATCGTCTTGCATACTTTATTCAAAAATCCTCACCGTCCATAGACAAAAGAAGCTCTAGGAACTTCAAATAAGGAAATGCCTTTGGCATAAAGATATTAAAATTTTATAAAGTTTGTAAATCTCCTATATTTTTTTTAAATAGATTTTTTTATCAAAATGTTTTTAGGTTTATCTAACCTCTCAAATGAGGTGTTTAGATTGTTCATTTAAGGTGTCTTCATAATTGATGTACACATGTCATTATATGTCAAGCATTACATGGTGTAGTATCATTTTGTATCCATTGTGCCCTCATTGTAAAATAGGCAAGTTCTCATTTTACCACTCTTAAGTATTATCCACCTATCAATTTTCCACCTAAGATGATGCAAGCTAGTTCTTAATTAAGCTAAACATATTTTCTTCCACTTAATTTAAGCTTCTATGTAAGCTTTTTCATCATGGTCCTATGTGGAGTTAAATTATTTGATATAGTAGGCTTTCTTCTAACCAATTTACTTTGTCCACATGGGAATCCTTTTTTTTCTTTTACATACTTTTTTATTTCATCTTTAATGTTTGGACACTCATACATATTGACGTCTCGTTTGTTCATCCACTTATCACTTTGTTTCATCCATGTGTTCTTCCTTCTATTTAACTATTCCTCAATAACCAACCTAGGTCGGCAAAGATTCTCCATATTCTGATATTTCTTTAAGTAGATTAATAGTTGAACCATTGTCAATGCTTCTAAAGGAAAAGTGCATGTTTTGATTAATAAAATATTGTATGGAATGAAAGTCTTAGTTTTGAGGATACTAATGATTGAGTGTTTCTAGAATCTTTTGTCTCCCTCCATTTTTTATTTGACATGTTGGTGCTCCAAATTTTAAGCCCATAAAGAATCACTAAATTGAAAAGTAAATCAAATAGGATTCTCTTAGTTTTCCAATCCCATGGCTCTACACTCCTACATCTATTTGGAAATGAGTATAAATTTTTCCAACCCCATTATATTTTCTTTGCTTTACATATTTCTCAACTAAGCTTGTCGTGAAAATCGAGCTCAAGGTGCTTGTATTCTTCCACTATTTCTAGCAGGCTTACTTCAAAAAGGAAGTTAATTTGTTTTTTTTTTGTAACAATAAGATCATGATTTTGTTGGTGTTCACCTACATCCTAATCTCTTGATACAAGAGCTCTAAATCCCTCAAATGCTCTCCCAAAATATGAGTAGTTTTGCAATTAGGATTAAGTCTTTGGCATATAAGAGTAACTTGACCATGTATCTATCAAACAAAACTCCCTCACCACCAAGCTTGTTTATCCACTCTTCTAACTTGTCACTCTTATTTGATGCCAACATCACTACCAAATCACTCAAATATTCTACCACTTGTTATAATTCTAGCCCTAACTTGTTCATTAAGTCTATGAGTAGTAATTCTAAGCTCATCCAGAACTCTAAATTCATCCATCCTAATCATAATTCTCTCTAGGCACCATGTCAAAATCCTTTTAAAAATCCACAAAGCAATAAAAAGCCTCTTCACTTTGAATACATCCTATATTTTTTATCAAGTACCTGAGGATGAGGCAACAATCAATAGTGGAATGTTTTGATCTAGAAACTACTTTCTCCTTACCACTTTTTCCCTCCTTTTTTCCCATCTATTGCTCTCGCATTCAACCATGCTCTCAAAAAAAAACTCCAAGAAGAGGGTTAACCATAATAATATCATACTTTCATAGGTTACTATTAATATATTTGTTTTTCTAGAGAGATATAGCAATGCTAGTCACCCAATCCTTCAAGAAGCCCTCTTGAATGTCATTATTGAAGATGCATTTGATGTTAGTTGTGAGGACCTCTTTACTCTATTTTAAATATTCTATTTGTAGCTCTACTATATCTTGTACTTTCTCCCTTGCAAGATTCTTTATGCCCTGATTGATACCTTCAATGGAGAATAGCTCAGTGGTGATGTTGATTACTAGAGGGATATTTTTATTTTAGTCAAATAAATTTACATATTCTAGCCATTATGAATCTATGATAGTATTTTTGTTTATTTTCTTTGTTGATGCAGTTCCTTCCAAAACCTATTGAGGTTTTATTTTCCAAGAGTAATTAGTTCTTCCCTTCTTATGTTCACATACCTCTCCTTTTTAGACCATATCAATTTCTCATATTCCTTCTTACTCTTTGTATCCATCCTGCATTCTCTCAAAGAACTTCTTACTCTCTTGCACTCTTCATCAAACCATGGGTTTGTCATTAAAGTATTTGTAATTCATCTTTAGTTCTAGCTCTTTTACACATGCTTAAATCCTTATTTATTAAGTGAAACAACATGTTCATTTATTGGTGCCTCCTCTTTCATTTCTTGACTTGGGTGATGTGGATCTTAATAGTTGTTGTAATCATAATGATTGGGCTAATGTGGACTATTTTTGGCTCTTCCTTAATATGGGGTATGTGGAAATTAATAATCATATTTATTTGGTACATATGGACAATAAATGAAAAGAATGTAAAATTTTTGGATTCATGGATTTTAAAGATTTGGAAAGAAGGATAATGATGGTGATTAGTTCCTCTATGCAAGTTTTAATGTCAACTTGTGTGCAAGGTCATTTAGTTGGGAGGATTTTTAAAGTAAGATTTCACATGTTTATGTGGAGGCAAAAGGTGGTTGAGATAATTTCACATGTTTATGTGGAGGCGAAAGGTGGTTGGGATAGTGATGTTAATGGAAGTACAAGCTATTATTGTGGTGTCATGTGGAGAATGATTATAAGATATGGTATCATTAACTACGATAAAAGGTGGCAATTTTATAAAAGGATATATGAAAGTTGGATCTCTATTTTCACAAATTTAGAATCGGATTCAAGGTGAGACTAAAATAACTATAATGTGATTTTTGTAGGAGTTAATAGTGAACTTGCAATACCCTAGGATCAATTATAAGATAAAAAATAACTTCTACAAAAGAGAAATGGAAAGAATACCTTGCTATGATTTAAGAGCAAGATTACAAGATTGAATATGTAAATATACATATGAGGTCTTTATTATAAAGGAAAGTTGTGACATAGGATTAGACAAGATCATGAAATGTGTCTTAGTCATGTACAATGAGGTCCAACTACCTTGACAACAATATTAAATGACTTAGGACACAATCACTAAATGTCAAAAGATAAGATAAGATCTTATGACAACTAACAACCTTTAAAACTATTCCCTCCTAGGACCTAAGTAAACTCAACATGTAAATATGACCCACTAATTAAATAGTTAGGTAAAATACCTATTTGCACCAACAATTTCTCTATTGGTTTAGCGTTGGTAATAATAAGAAGGATAATATGGGAGGCTTGAGGCTTTGTACGAAACCTAATTCATGCGAGGCGTATAGACAAAATATTGAGCTCTAGGAAATCTTTGAAAAAGGGGGTTGCACACCATTCTCATGGTCATGAAGGAGTATAATGATAAGACGATATTGACCATGCCCTTGAATACCATTTCATATAACCATGTCATATAAGCTACATTACTCGAATAATTTTGCCCCATACTATGTAACATCCCCTTTACCATCATGCAAAAACCTTTCCCAAAGTTGATCTTTCTCTTCCTCGAACCATAATGAATTACTTTTCTCTCTACTCATTTTTCAAATTAAGGGCTTGATTATTTGATGTCCTTGCATTGATGTTACCTATTATTAAGACTTCCCTCGTAGCACTAAAAATTGAAATTCTTTTCAGCAATGCATAAGGGTCTTCACAGACTAGGTTCCTTTTCTTGTGTGAATTTGAATCTTTTAGTTCAAAGTAGTACATAGCCATCCTTATTATTAACTCATTTTTTAAAATTTTCAACCACTATTGCTTATTTAGGTCTTCTCTCTCCACTTATGATTTTGTGCCATGATTATTTGATTAGCATAGTTACACCTCCATGCCCCTTATGAACATCAATCATTTCATTCTAACTAAAGGGTAAAATCAAGATAAGGAGTCAACTTTTAATGGCAGTGTTGGGCTTAGAAAAATTCTTGATAGAAATGGGTATGTATTTTGTAAACAATGAGTACTCATTAGAAATGGGTTCCTAACCCTAAACTTATATCCATATGGAATGGGTACCCTTTCTATTTGTTTAAATGGATACCCATTTCAAAATGGATACCTATTTTAGTTTTCAAAACGAACACCCATTTTGGTTTTTAAAATGGCTACCCATTTCTTATTACGCCATATACTTGTTCTCTTTTAGAATGGCTACACATTTTGGAGCGATTACATGTTTCATAAAATTTCAAATTTGAACCTGTACTTTTGCTTTTGTTTTGGGCTTGGAAACCCAACTCTTAGCCTTGGACCTACAAGTACAATGCCATGTAAACAACAAGATAAATTTTGACTTTGGTAATATGGCTAACAACCTTTTTTTAGAATTTTCATACCAAATAAACCCCATTACAAATGACAATGTCTAGTTTTCAAATATGTATTTTTACTATTGTACATATTTTTTTAATATTAAATAATTTTAAACAAAGGGACTCATAAACTTGAAATGGTATATGTAACTATTTTTTTAATAACTTCTAATTTAAAAAAATAAAAAATGATGTCTAAACAATTTATACATCATTTTGGGGTGTGAGGCCTAGCTTGAGTGGCTAAAGCATCTTGTTGCAGGTAAGAGGTCATGAGGTCCAGTATCCTCCCATCCTTGTGGTGCCTAAGGGCGTGTCGTGCAAGTGTCACTAGTCATGTGAAAAAAGTTTACAAGGCACACTGCAATTTATAGGGGGGCTACCTGATTCTTGCAGTCTAAAAAAACTATACATCATTCTATACATTATGAAAATAAATATTTTATAATTAGTTTAGCTCAAACTATGTTGGTTGTACACAAGGGGTTTTAAAAAAATTAGGGCAATAAACAATTAATATAAAAAAATTATAAAGAATATTTTGACCAGACTTTACCATCATTTGCACATTTCCACAAAATTAATTAGAAAAATAATTTCATTTAGGTCAAATTATGTTGGTCAAGTACGCATGCATGTTCTGGCTAGAAACATATGATTTTAAAAAAGACACTTTTGTACATGTCCTATGAAAAGCCAAAATTTATCATTTGAGTATTAGAATAAATTACATATTTGAAAAATAGAAAAAAAAATCCTACATTTCATATTTTCACACCTTGTTAATATTATATATGTACAACTGCTTCAAATTTTTACTCCAACTATGAAAAACTTTGATTTTGAGGAAAAAGACTTCCACTTTTTGGTCAAAAAGTGGACCCAACTTCTTGCATTTACCCTAAATATTTTTAAATATATCCTTCAAAATTTGGGACTTTACATTCTTTATTTTAATGTGTTTATGTAAGAATGATATTATCTTTTCCTTTTTCTACATGGTCCCCAACTCAAGTCCTCTCCTCCATAGATAACATCTATAATTCCAACTTGTCATGGTCAAATATTCCTAAGGGGACAAAATATTTATTTCATATGTCATTCAATCATTGATTTGGTCCTTTCCATTTTATAACCATGGCCATTTTATTGAATCTCTTGGTGCCTTCACTTTTCTCATTCTTCCTTCTCTCTTCTTGTTTTACTATGGTTAAATCTTCATATAGAGATATATTTGTCTAGCTTTAAGAATACTTTTTGTTCCTCAACATCATGTTCTTGTCTTATGTGCTTCTCATAATAACTCTTATATCCATGCCCCTTCCTCCTCCTATACATTTCCCAATCTTATTTTCTTGGTGGAGATAAATGATATGTCCATTGAAGTTGGCCTTTAAGAAAATATCTTTGTAATGACCTCCATAGATTAAAATTAATTAATGACACAAAATACACATCAACAAGCATATAAAGAATGACACGCGTCCAATATTAAAGAAAATAGACAAGAATTACATGAAATAATTAAAGTTGGAGTACAAGTGATAATTAAAAGACAATACATATGGGGACATTTCCCTTACAATAGACCTCTTGGTCATTAACAAGACTATACAACATGCTGAAAACTTGAGCCTTCCTGACAGGATCCTTTCGACCTTTGAAACTCCTTTGACCAACTTGAGGGCGAGAACATTGTGGGAGTGTGTTTTCGCCATACCACAAAGTGATTCACTTCCCCAAAATTCTTCCTAAAGGAGAATACCCAACCCAACACAAGGAAATCTAGCAATGCATTGATTGGAGTAATGGAATAGTGGAATGATACAAAACTACAACTAACATATCATGAATGTCAAACATAAACAAGGGACATATTGTTTAGTTCACTTATCAGTCACATAAGACAACATAGCAAATCATCTTCAAACTATCAAGGCACTATCTTTGCATATGAAAAGATTGCAATACCAACACTAACATTTTATCTGTATGTACACAAGCAAGTGTAAATATAACTAATTTCAAACTTCACCATTCATGGGAATATAGAGATTTTAGCTTTATATATATATATAAATTCACATACGTTCTTTTACTTGATTATGAGTATACATTCTTTTGCAAAGAAATATCAATACTGTCTTTTATTTTCATGCCACAAAAATCAAGTTTTAAGAATTCAAGAACAAATGTTTCTTTACTTACATGGTATATGCATACTAATAGTAATATTGATTCTATGATAATAACATGACCAATGAAGATAAACTTTGTCTTTTTATCCCAATCAAGCAATTAAATTGATAAGATAATGCTTATATGCAAAAGTTTTCAAATGTCATAAATTAAATGGTTCCGGATATTAAATTCTAAAGGTCATATTACCATAATTATTATGATTCAATGCTCACAAGAACTATATATAAGTTTCTTGTCTATATGCTATTGTACTACTACAAAGGTATTGCCTAAGGTTAAAATACTAGTCTTGAATATAACTAAGTGGTCTTCTTTTGCATGATGACCTATTTCAACAAAGTTATTAGGCACTAGAAGGATGAGCCAATATCTTAACGACTATGAAATCAAAGTGAGGAAAGATAAATTTAAGATTTAATAATGTAGAATAATACATGGAAACATAAATGGAATACAAATAAAATAATAAATCAATAAATAAAAATAAAGGTTTACTAAATCAAAAATCTAGATAGCTTTCTATTTCTGAGATTGAAGTTAAGAAAACCCCCAAATATTATCATCGATAACGAGGGGATTCTACCTAATGGTTAATTTTTGGTCGACATGCATACAAAGTGATGGAAGCGTATACCGACGTAGGATGCTTAAAAAAGGGTCTCAAAAAAATAAAGACGTGCAAGCCGATTGTGAGGGAATAGTCATGAACAGGGAGTTGAAGCTCATATAACGAATGTCAACTGTTGGGAATTAGGCAACGCTTGGAAATAACTCAAGGCAATGGCCTGAGCGATGCTTAAGCCCCAAAATACAAGACTCGGTGGACTGAATGCAGAGTTTTATTTACCGAAAGAAGACTCTCATAGAAACTAATATCACTTAACATTAAATGGATTTGCTAAGGAACTATGTCTATCAGTGATGGTGCAACCCTTTTAGCTTATTCTAAACGCTTAGCAAGCACCTCCTTTAGATGTTTTCCCATGATAAAAGAGTTGCACAAAGAAATTCCTATCGAAATAAGATTATGAATCATCCTATCACAGTTTTGACGCAGCTTTTGGAACTTCCTCTGACTACAGGCACATTCCATCCAACTCCAGCAGAATGAAATTTACATAGGGACGCACATATTTGAGGGTTAATATACAAGATGCCTTGAAACCTTGCAAGGCTTAGTATAAACGAACACCGTTTTCCTCTAGCACTCACAAAGATCTTGCACCTCGACGACGAAGATAGAGTTCAAGAAGAAGATTAAATGCATTATCATTACAAGAGCAAGGGGCTTATGAAGTCGTGTCGAGGACAGGTAAATACCCATGCAAATATGTAAGCAAGACAGAGTACATGAAAACGCCTCATAAAAATGATTCTCAGGGCACGCTTGACTGCAGATTATGTTTCAAAAGACTTTAGGATTGGGGCCGAACCCTATTGAGAAGGCTGCGGCTTAATGAAGACACCTTGAAGCTTTTCAAATGCAAAATGCAGGAGTAAAGTTAAATCTTGTGGGCTTTCCATCATCCTCTCCACCCTTGCCAAAGGAAAGATTTGAAAACAAGTATACACATTCTTCACAAACACAAAGCACGTGTTCCCGGGGTAGATATGTATGCAAAATGAGGAAGCACAGATGCGGCATACTGACCTTTTCGGACTCAGTCAAATCAATCCTATCACTTCCACCTTTATTAGTTTGATGCTACATTCTTGATAAGGAGATGAATGAAACCAAAATAAATGCATAGATTACTTCCATGGCAAGAATGAAATCTTTGAAATTACATGTCAAGAATGCATGCCAGGAAGAGTCGAAAGATTAATCGCTGGTATAGGCTTTAGAAAATTTATGCAAATTCTCATGAAAAATACTAAAATCAAATCCCAAGATGTTAAAGCTGTCGATTCAACTCAAAAACACAGAATTCGAAAGGTAAATCAGAACTTATAATGGCTTTAGAGCTACCAGATTTTTTTGAAGTCGAGGCATCATGATGGAAGTCTTCAACTGACAAGAACTCTACCAATTATGTCGATAACGAGCTCCAAGTATGCCAGAGAAGCTATTTCGTGAAATACATATTTGTGCAGGTCGGCCCTTGTGGTCTTCATCTTTCGTCAATGGCTTAGCATGCACACAGAGTCGATTCCATTGAAGAACTTTAGCTACTCGCTTTTTTTGGAACTTGGGAGTCCAATTTAAATATTTCATGAAAGGGTAATATCCCATTCCCTTCCTGCATACAGACCAGCCATCATGAGGTTTTTGTTGCATCCCTGGCCCATCTACCAATGTTAGATTAAATGGCCTGCCGAGACATAAAACCCCCTTCCCTCGAATAAAAGAATCTCCCCAGCGAAACGCCATTCCATATGATTAATGACAGCACTGGCTCTTTCCGCTTCTGGTACATCCACCACTTCCACTCACTTTCATGCCTTTTAGCTATTAATTCTCATGCAAAGGGAGTTGCTCTTTTCATGCGTTAGAATTGCATGCTTACAGTAAATTTTTAATTAATTAATTTTCTATTTTGATGGTATTTGAAGATCAATGAAATACTTCTTTTTAGAATTGCTTTGTTTTATTTATTTATTCATTTTAGAACATGCAGTATTTTGAGTCTTTTTTTTAATTTTAAAAAGACAAATAAAATATTTAGATCTATTTTATATATATTTGTTGCATTTTGAGAAACAAAAATCAAATGATACATAAAACATAAAAAACACACACACATATATAACTTAAACAATTATTTACATACATAAAAATGATTAATAATTTAATCATGTATTATAATTATTTAATAGTTGCCCCTATTGAAGGAAATGAGATGTGACAATCTTGTTCACCCTTTTGTGTTTTACTTCTCACCAAAGTCTTTTAATCCTTTACTAATGATATTCACAACCCTCTCATTTATGTCCTTTTATTCCTTTATTTGCATCTTGCATATTTCTCTACAAGTTCCCTTTGTGTATCTAATGACCCCTTCACAACTTGAGTCCAAGATTTGGCCTCCTTAATTTGTTCTCTTAGTCGATTTTATTTTACCTATATGCTTGCAATTTCTAGTCATATCTCTTTTATTTTTGGTGTGTCCCTTCCTTCTAGCATTTTTTATTTTATTTTATTATATTGTTTTTAGTTAGTCTATGTCTTACTTTATCCTTATTAGCTCTTTCATTTTTCCATGTTGTCTTGCAAGTTGTTTACTTGTTATTTGAGCAATTTATTCTCTCTTAATAGTTTACAATTGGATTATGTGACTTCTTTCATCTTGATGTCTTTATTTTGACCCCTTTCTTTTAAGGTATAAATTATTTTTTAATGAGCATTAACTAATTGTCATATAATTATGATGACCACATTAATTGTGTCGATGTGGGGCTATATAGATCCTTATTTTTTTGGTTATCTTTATCTCTTTCTCCTTTGCTTAATAGGTGACATGTGACCTCATTTTTCTTTGTCTTGGCTTGAATTGAGGCATTGACCTTACCATTTCCTTTCCTTTATCTTGTTATTGTATTGTTTGTTCTCCTTGAATTTGTTGAATTTTAATATTGCCTTTTGAGATGTTATACATTGTTTTTGTAAAAATAAGTGTAAACTTTCCATTCTTTGTTTGATTCAATTTCTAAGTTTACCTACACCTTATAATCCCCATGTACTATTTTGAATTCATATATACAAACCTTTCTACTATATTTGATAGGTTGTCCTAAGGGTATCTTAGCATGTATGTCCCCCATGGGTCACTTGTTGTCATTGCATGAACATTGAGATTGGGGTATGGATAGATAGTTGGGAGACCCCAATGGGTATTGTATTGTGTAGTTTAGTTTAAATGAAATATAAACCTCCTTGAGGTAGCATCCTATCATTGACCATTGTTCTTATTTCCCCACTTGGAACCTTTCTATTATTTCATTATTGTTGATTATGCATTCTACTGGCATTATTATTATTTTTGATACGTAAGTGAAATATTATATTGATATGACAAAAATTTACAGAGTGTCCATCATGTGGAAATCCTTCCAGCTTGACTATATCGGAGACCTAACCATCCTAATTATACTAAAGCATATGACCGCATAGGTCTACCAACATTTACACTGATTCATTACCCAGATTAACACAAAATATGGGAATACAATATAACAAAATTCCCATCAAACCAAGAACCCATATACATTGATGACTAGACAAGGAGCCATTAACAAAACCTAAAACCCATAAAACTTGCCCAGAAAACACCAGAACTGAATCTAGTTGAGGAAGCCATTAGCGACAGTGAATGTCTTGAAATCTAGAACCCTGCTATGACTGAAAGTCTATGAAAGATTCAACGCCTTTTGAAGGTAGTCCACCCTAATCGTCACCAACTGCTTGTGCTCCACCAGTGCCAATCCTTTTAGGTCAAATATGAAAGAATAATATTTAACAACCTGTCCTGGTACATAATATGAGGCCAAATGTTGTGGACGAGGCACCCCCATTCTAGGGGAGGCAATGAGAATGATTTCTTCTAAGCCCACTAGCAGGTTTGAGTAGAAGAGTTTCTTCACCAACACCTTCACATCCCTTTTCTACACTTGAATGTCCAATACGATAGCTAGGAATCAGGACATTAATATGTTTGTGTCCACCCTAAAGGTTTCTCGGTTCCGCAGAAAGCCCTTGCCCAAGATCATTTTCATAGCTGCAAGTATAAGAGGATCATATTTTTTCAGGATCCTCTTGAGACATTGATTTGCGATCTCCCCACAAAATGCCATATGATGAACCATGCTATCCAAATGAATTGGAGTGTCTACTCTAATGTTTGTCAATATTTTTGTAGAAAATTTCACTATGAATTTGGAGCATTCCCCCATCAAGTCGATATTTAGAGTTTACCTATGCCTCACAAATTCTCAACTTGGTTGATGATGAAATGCAATGAAACCCCAAAGGTCCTCACATATTGTGTTGATAATCACATTCTTGTCAATCCATTATTAAACTAGCATGTATTTACCATGTTGTGCAGAGAGCCAACCTGTCATCATTGTGGAATCACCATCTTGCACATATGTATTAAATCAACAAGTCCCAATGACGGTTATGAAAAGACAACCCAATCTCCCAAGTGCGGGCTTTGTAAAATGCCTTACACTTTCATCATTACACCAAAAAGAAAATCAGATTTGACATAATTGGTGAGGCAACATTCTTCCCACATCACCAAAGCATGCTCCACATCAGCCTATCTAGTTGGAAATCCATAAAATTATCTCCTTCAAGCAGACAATGACCCCATCAAGATGGAAAGTATACTACGCCATCTATCCCATAGAAGCATTGGCCAAATATATCCACCACTTGTTATAGATACATCACCACGACCAAAATTCCTAACCTTTCCACAACAATATGTGTGGAAAGGTGCCCTCCCAACTGCCCACTAAATCTGCATAGTATAATCAATTCACCATTTCTTTTATTGTATTTGTTACTTGATTTTTTAGCTTTCAGCTGAAATCAGGTAACCTAGTGTTGTTCTTTTCATGTTGTTTAAACATTTAAAGATAAACCATAAAACTGCTAATTGGGTGCTGTCACAATAGTGGTTTACAATTCTTGAGAGGAACAGATTTTAGCTGAAATCACATATTTTTAGAAAATATAATGATTTAAGCCTTAAAAAGTTCCATTTTAAGGATTCCAATTCAAGAGGGTTTGATCAAATCACCTTAGATCAAACCCCCTTGAATAGAACCTCACTAGCTTTAAACCATACCTATAAATGCATCTCCTTTACACCTATCAAAATGCTGATAAAAAACCACTTTTGATTTAGCTTTTGGGGGATCAAATGAATTCATTTAAAATTTATTTCAAATGATTATGGTATTCCTCAGAACAAGCTATCCAATGAATATAATTTTAATATGTTTTGGTTTTGTTATGTATTCATTTTTTAAGTTTTATTAAACATAGGTTTTTCATCGAAAATGAATTTCTTTGTTCTTCACATGTGGAAAAATAGAAGATTATCAAAAAAAAATTGAAAAATATGAGTGCACTAGATATTGAAGTCCTTGATCCAACAAAAAATAAAATAAAATTTTGACATATATAAAAAAGTTACTTAATTTCCGAATTGTAATTCATTTGACTTTGAAACTTGATTAAGGAAAAATATTCAATAAAAACTATCTAACCAAGTGGGAAGCACTAGATATCAAAGTTACAAATCTAAATTTGAAAGAATTAGAATTTTATCCTTCATGGAAAAAAAAGTTATGTTATACGGTGGCCACTTTTTAAAAATGTTGTTTTCTGAAAAAAATCAATTTTCGTGGGAGATGGAAAAAGAAGTGCAATTTGATTCCAAAAATTTTGAAAAAAATATTTTTAGAATCTACAAACAAAATTTTATGAGACTCTATTTTGCACCATCTTCATATTCCTCACGGTTTAGCCGCTATAGGTGCCCGAATGTGAAGATTTAGTTAAAAATAATAATTTAAGTGTCCAGTTTGGCCAAAAATTGTAAACCACTATTATGGGATCACCCAATTTCAACATGCATGAAGGAGTGATTGTCAAAGTAAATCAAATTACATTTTTTCATTTTAATGGTGCATTACAACAAATGAGAAAGAGAATCATGTACTCAAATGTAATTTCTTTTATTGATAATCATTAAGGTACATGTCCCTCACAAGCCAAGGGAATAACTTTCTTATTCAAATGAAAATATGAAACAACTTATACACGAATAAGTAAAAGAAAGAGAGAATGTGCATGTAAGAATGGAACTAGTCATTGCCTGTGAATGACTGGTTACAAGTTGCCCTGCTGCTGCCCCGAACCACTTGTGTCCCTCCCAGCTTCGTAGCGCTCCTCACCCTGCATCTGAAGAAAACATGGTGCTAGAGTGAGGCTCTAAGCAATGAATGATTCAATCCTTGCATACACACCTACTTATGCGTGTATTTAAACTGATCCATAAGTGCATTAAACCAGAACATTCAACATATGCATTTATTTTCTAACTGTTTGCTTCATGTGCAGATTTAGAACAAATCTGATTATTGTTTCATTATCAGATCAAATGTAGCATGTGGGGTAAATGTGGCTCCCACAAGGGTAGATCTCGGCATGCTTTGAAAGAAAAGGAAATTGAGCAACTTGATCAAAGATTTATCTCTTATCAATGCATTTAATCAATATGGAATCATACCAGTTGATCAAATTTCATTATCAAATTCAAAAGATGCATCATACTATGCTGATATGTCTTTCAATCTTCTTAAGTGGACCCTTGATCCACTTTATAATCAAGTGTTTTGAAGATGCATCAAGTTCAATTATGCATCTTTTAGAAAATGAGGAAGCATTTCAAGTTGTCGTCAAGCCCCTCTCACCATGACCCTATTGGGCAGTCACTCATCACATAGGAAAGTGAGTTGTTAGGTCACCCACATATGTAATAGGTGGTTGTCAAATAAAGTAAGAATGAGGAGACTATGCATGTTTATCACATATAACAACAGCAGGAGTAATGGTTGACTCATGGTCATGGCACAAGTATAAGGACAACACCTTTGCAGGAGTTTACAAGGTCAACAAGCATGGGGGTAATCCAAAACAAAGCATAACTGTCTTCATGGCAAAGAAACATGGCCATCTAATTTGCCGCCCCATGAGTTAGATGAATGAAATTTATATGATGTCCTTGAGATTGAGAACATGACAGGATTGAAAGCATTCTGAACATGAAAGATAAGGACAACAACTAAAGACAGAAATATGAAGTTGCACAAGGCTGAATTCAAGGCCTTCTCAACCAAACATTAAACATGTTTGCTAGCTAACAATCAATGTGTGATAGTTTGAGGAAAGGTAAAAGGCAAAGACATTCAAGAAACATCAAATCTAGTTGACATAGATATCTACATATCATGAATATGTCATTATAAGAGGTTTATGACAACAACAAAACCCTCATATGATGTGATCATTTCCAATTGGACAATCATATACATTGGAAGGATCAATGTTGGGCAACAATGCATGTAAAGGCAGTGAAGACAAGTTACAAATGACAATCAAGCAATGATGATTC
Source organism: Sequoia sempervirens (assembly GCA_007258455.2). Lineage (NCBI taxonomy): Eukaryota > Viridiplantae > Streptophyta > Pinopsida > Cupressales > Cupressaceae > Sequoia > Sequoia sempervirens. The sequence continues at coordinate 43,048,736 of VDFB02193867.1, read as the reverse complement.
AAGGAGATACCAATCATAGTGATCGTTTCATGATGACAAGGATGCAGTGGAAAGGGTGTCCCATTTTGAGGGTTTGGATAAAAAAAACTTGAGCTTCCTTCAATGTTTTGCAAGAGGAGACTTCCTTTAAGGTTTCTCTTGTATAGTCACTAGCCTTATATTCACAACTCATGCACAAAAAGGCTAGTGGCAGTCTCACATAGTGGTAACATGGAAGCATGGTCAAAGGGGCAGTCAAGTCCCCATGAGGAGTTCAATTTTGAGATTCAAACATGAATGGTATTTGTGTTACGCAGTGTCTATTAATGGTGATAAGGCACAAATTTTAAAGATTCCAGTGAGCCAGTGAAAAAGCAATAAGGAATAAGCAAAATCCAATGTGACCTTGTCAATATACTTTGGAGGAGACATCAATCATAGATGTCTTGAAGAACCATGACAAGGAGCAGAGTCATGAAGTGTGCAGTATCATTGGAGGAGGACATTGCTTATGAAATGTTGATGACAAAAGGATTCACAAATTTGAAAGTCTTGCAGTTGAGAAGAAACGGGGGGCCTCTACTCTCTATACTGAGCCATCAACTTATGTTAGTGAGTGAGGTCAAGGTTGCCAATAGTCTCAAGGACTCTACTATGCCCAAGTCACAGTGTTAATGACTGTGCAGGACTTTGAGGAAAGTCTAAATAACCATCATGAAGATAGGAGCAGTCATAATGCTAAAAGGCTAGTGGCAGTCTCACATGGTGGTTACATTAAGCAAGTGCTTGCCAGTAATGGCAATAGGTTGATAGGATTTTACATAAATAAAGGGTTTCAATACAAGCTTTATACCAAAACCATAGATGGAAACAAAGCTTTAGTGCCAATACCAGTCCACTGTCATCAATGAGAAATACTTGCTCAATGGAATCATGATATGAGATAGGCAATCATAATCTGTAAAGGCAGTCAATGGAAGTGATAGTCACAAATGCTATAAGGCTGTTATGGAGGACAACATAGAAGTCAAGTCTTTACATCATTAACAGTGCCTATGTCACCTCTTGTTAAAAATATTACTAAGAATGTATCCTCCAGTTGCCTTTACTGCAGAGCTGATATATACTTGCAAATGAAGCAAATATTGCTTAATGGTTTGAGCTATGTGGTTATTGATAGTCATTTCTACCCTTTTTTCCAATTGTCATCAGTATCTTGCAGTAGCTCTATATCCAGCTGGAGACATGGCCAAAGCTATAATGCAACAACACAAAAGGCTTATCAAAAATGAGTGATGCCTTGGTTTGGATCACCCTAACATAGCACACAGCTACAGGGACAATACTAACGGAGTGAATGGGACAACAATTCAATGATCCCATGAATGGCACAACAACAAGTAAAGCAGGCTACAAGGCAGTGTTTTATTGTGGAACAGTGGATAGGTGTAGCTCTTGTTCCAACTGTCCACCTCTCAGGGAGTCTTATTCAATTTTAAAATGTTTAGTAATGAAGCTGGTTATGGTCATATGACTTCCACAATCTGGTTGCTCATTAAAAATTTTGAGGCCTCTTCTAAATCGCGTTCAAGAATCAAACACAATTTTACAGAAGATGTTACTCAAAGTTTTGAAATCATTGGATATAGTCTTGGGTAAGGCCAAGGAACTTGTATGAGATATGGTCCAACATGCCGCAGTGTCAAGGAACTATTAAAAATTTGATGTAGGTCTCACAATGTTCCACTTCCTAAGCTCAAAAAGACCTTATTCCATACTCCATTACTGAGGTAATTGTCTCAGTTTGTTCCAAAAAGAAAAGAAAGATCATTCAAATGATAGTGTATCTACAGATTAAGTGAAGATGAAACTTCAGAATAGTGCGTCTTTTTCATGGGCCAAGCAAAATGAATATCAACAAATTGAAAAGGAAAATGCAGAGATTATAAAAGAAAGCATTCTACAAAAATGAAAATCCATTTATGCATCAAGGCAGGCCGTGGTATGGAGTGGCCTTTTTCTTGCAAATATAAAAACCCACTTGGGGTTTTGATCAAATGGAGCAACATTGCTTTCTTTTTACCAGAAAGATGAAATAAACTTGCAAAAATCATCTATTTCTTGTGACAATTATGAGCCTGTACAAAAATCCAGTGACCCATTTGGGTTCTTTGCAAACAGTTATGGAGTTCAACAAAATGAATGCTACGGGGAACCCAAGCAGGGTCTTTTCTCAAAATGCAAAAATAGACAGAAAATAACAAATGCAAGAAAACCCAGTTCACATGATGAGGGCCGAGCCACATTCCAGTTTTCTTTTCTTTTTCCAGAAACCCATCTGGGTTTTTTTTATTTTGCCAAGATTTATGAAAAAGAAGAAGGAAATTCAAAAGATTACAGAAGGGTTTTTAGAAATGAACATGAAGGACACATCTATCTATTCATGGCCACAACCAGTGAGCCTTTTGTAAGTCAGAGAAACAACAAAAACAAAATGGAGTGTCCTCATTGATAAATGCAGAAAAGAAACGAGCTTCTAAGCTTCATTTTCAAGGTAGAAACAAAGAAAAACATGGTTTTTTGTTGCTCAAAGTTAGGAGAAGAGTCAATTTAACTCACCTGGAGCTTTTGCTCACAAAAAATATTGCAAAACTTTCAAACTTTTGCTTCTAGCAAAGCTTCACAAAATTCTTGTGGCGGCTGTCAACAAATGAAACAACAACAGAAAGAGGAAACAATACAGATGGGTTAGAAAAATGTCCATGGCCGTGGCATGTTGGTTGAAAAACAGCCTCTAGATGGTGAAAAATCCAGTTTTTAAGCTACATAAAGCATTTTACCTACTGCTCGCGGTGTTTCTCATCAATGAAGTCAACAAAACCATGGTGAATCTACATTTTTCCTGTGTTTGCTCAAACCCTGGTGGCATAGCATCATTTTCCAGATTCTTCCAAGCGACCAAATGATGGTGTTTTTCCATCATTCGGGTATTATCATTAGGGTTTGACCCTTCTTTGCATATCGATGGGATTTTTTATCCCTTATTTTAAAAATCAACACATGATAAATAATGATGGGGTCGAACTTGTATTCTCCGTTAGGCATTTCATGCCTTATAAACTTTCCCATTTTAAAAGCTTTGCTAAGTCTTAATTATGTCATGTGTTATCACCTAGGCATTTTATGCCTTACGTTATTTTGACTTATGCTGAGGTGTGCAATACAATGTGTTGCCATGAGACCCTTAAGTGATGCCTTTCTTTTGCCAATACCATGGTGGAATATGCTTTCCAAGAGTCTTGGAGGACGACCTTATTGGCCAAGTGCTATTGATACTATATGCCTTTGCAAACCAATGAAGTATGACATGTGTGGGAAGGATGTAGAATGTGGTAAGTTGATGGTCAAAGTGCCTTAGAAGCTTTCAAGAGCTTTTTTCCTTAGCATTTCATGTTACATTTTATTCCATATTTGAAGATATCATGTAAGTGATTTTAAAATCACTTGTATTGGGCCTTTTAATGCTAATGCAACATAGAAAAATGGTAGGGTGGGGCATTTTGATTTATGCTCAATTGTAAAGTATTTTGCTAAGTGGTGTTTTATAAATCACTTAACAAATTCACTATCTTTAATGCTTTAAAAGGCCATGTGTTTTCAAAAAACACACATATTGCATGATGGAGAATGTGGTCAAGTGTTGAAATAGGAGCAATGATGACTTACAAAGGTGTGGAATGTGTGAGATATTATTTTGACTGATTTTGGTGGATATGATGCTAGCTGGAGGTATTTTGGTCACACTTTTGGGATCGCTATTGGCTTAGCTTGTTTTTTCTCCATGTAGAGGGCATTTTAGAGACTTCTAGAAGGTTCTTTTGGGGCCATTTCTATTTTATCCGATGATAATATTCTAGAAGCACATGTGTTGGAGGTTTTGGTGGGTGTGGGTTAAGTATGTTCATTTTTGAACATTTTAGGGAGTTCTTTCTTTTTTTAGTAGGAGGATAGCTACTCTCTTGGAGTTATTTTTCATGAAGTTGCATTGTAACTCAAGCAGACCTAATATACAGTAAGCACTTTGAATTGATAAAGTAGAGCACTTTTACCTTCTCATTTTATATTTCTCATGTATGTTGTTAATGATTGATCAACTTTGTTTTGTGAAATCTATTCTTTCCTTGCAAGCTTGTCTCATGTTATTCATCTATTTAGCAGAAGGTGTATGTTTGCAGGTTGTAAGTTGTGTTGTTAGTGGTGTTGTTAATTGTGAAATCTTTGTTTTCCTTTTAATAGCATTATTTATAGACCTTCTTATGAAATATTTATGCAAACTACATTATCAAGTGAGTTGTGTAAGTCCAGCTTTGTGATATTAATTCAAATATGATAAGCTGTTAATAGGTCTAGGTTGTTTTGGTGCATCACTTTAGGTTTTTTAGCATTAGGTTTATTTTCATGCAATCCTTTCCCTTATCTCAGAAGTTCAATAGTTAAGTGATATCAAACGGGGAAGCTGACCCACAATCCAGAGGTCTGCTTTCAAATAGGTTACCCACAACCTGAAAGCATTCCAATGTTGGTCCAAATCTACTAAGTCAAAATTGGAAAAGCTTAGCAAACAAGGTGCAGATTTGGTGTCCCAACAATATTACCATCTACCCCCATGTTGGAAAGAAAATCCACCTCAGTGTTCCCCTTGCGAAGGATATGCTTCACTGCCACCAAATCAAAATTGTCCATCAAACCTAGGGCCACTTCCAATCTAGCTTCCGGCTTCCAATTGATCATTTTATGAGAGCAAAGTGCATTGAATACCAATGAGTAGTCACCTTCAATTAATAGATTTTTCAACTTTAGGTCCTAACACAACTTCAAGCCAAGAATCATGGCTTGTGTTTCAGCCACATTATTTGTCCCCTTCAGAAGAGGCACTGCCAGCTTGCCACTACCCTACTATTCCAGTCTCTGACAATACAACCAACCCCTAAGATGCTCGGATTTCCTTGAGAAGCCCCATCAAAGTTGAGTTTATACCACCCAACCTCTAGAGGAGACCATTGAATATTTTTCTTAATCTCTTAAGCTTTTGAGCCACCTTCCTCGATGAAAGAAGGAACCAACAAACCGTGCAAGCTAGATTGCATTCTTACATCCCACTCAGTAAATTTTCTCTTCCTAGAATCCGAGCCCCCCACCCTAGAGTTAACTAGCTCGACTAAGTTGGCTTCAATATTGTTCTATAATGATTGTATTGTCATCTCCTTGTTCTAGAAAATATGCCTGTTCCTTTCTTTCCAGATTTCCCAAATTAGCATTGAGGGGATGGCAATCCAAAGGTTATTATACAGAGCTTGTTTGTGTAGTGTTGGCCATCCCAATAACAAGTCCAAGAGTTTGTTTGGAAGAGCAGTCTGTCATTGAAGTTTAGCGATCAATCACTACCAACAACTTTGAGTGTAAGGGAAATTTAGAAAGAGATGGTCTCCATATTCTTCATCTTGTTTGCACAAACTACATCTAGAGGGGCCCTAAAACCCCATTTTGGAAAACCTATCCATAGTGAGAACCCGCCCTTGAGATGCAACCCAAATAAATATTTCAGCCTTGGGCAAACACTCCTTGTTCCAACAAAGATTGTTTGGGAGCTTCACATCCTCGTCGTTGCTCTTAGTTAGTCTTTTGTATCCTTCCTTCACATTATAATTTCCATTTGAAGAGGCACTCCACCTTAGGATATCCTAACCCACCCTCAACCATAAACAATGACCAGACAACATACCTTCATAAACTTCCACTTCACCTAGCTCTAGGTCGAGACCCCTCACACTCTTCCTCTAAAACTTGGAACAACCATCAAGGGTTGTGACCACCATGTAGTCTCTTACCTTATCCCCCCATACCTGCTTTGTTAATGTCCTAACATTCCCTAGATCGCCTTTATCCACCAATTTGGGAAATCATTCTCAAGAATCTTCCTAGAAGGAAGGAACACTACCATCCTTGACTTCCCAAGTTAAATAATTCGACGCTAAATCCCTACAACTACATATGAAGTTCCAAATCCTAGACCCTTGGGGAAGCATCCTAGAGGTGAAGATACTATTCTCTTCCCTGTCCAAATATATTTCCCTTAGAATCTTTTCCCATTTAAACTCTCTTTTTTTTGTGTGGAGAGCCCAAACTAGCTTTGCTCCCAACACTTTATTCTGGAGGAGGAGATTCTTCAAGCCAACCCCATCTTTCTCTCTACCCTCACAGACCTGCTTCCATTTCACTAGTGGATACTTGTGTTGATTTGAATTTCCCTGTGATGGGGGTAAAATGTGTATACATGAAGGAAGAAGGAGGAGGCTGAAAAAGCCTTAGCTGTATTTTGTCATGTTTGTCAAAAAAGGAATAATGGTGAAGAATTTCCATACAATAGAACAAAAATTTCTTCTTTAGAAGAAGCTAGTAGAGATACCATTTTGAAACCTCTTCCTGTAGTTATGAGTGAGGTAGAATACACAAATGATCCTATTTACGTTATGGCCCAGAGGAGACCTTAGCAACCAAGAGGAATGCCCCCAACTGATTATTGGGCATCATCCCAAAGTCCTTTTCAACAAATTCCTTTCCAAAATAAACTTGGATGGTTTGGAGGTTGGCAACAACCTCCATACTACCCCCAATGGACACAACAATATCCACTAGCTCCACAATTGTGGCAATCATGGCGAGCGCCACCACTAGCATACCCACAATATCAGTCATTTCCTCCATATCCACCACCTCCAACAATAAATCCCTATCAACAATCCCAACAACTCTTGCCACCTATCCCATCATCTAATCAACCATCTAGTTCAACTCAACCTCCAAAATCCATGCATATGCCTGCACAACCATCACCCAATATGAATAATAAGGTTTCTCAACTGGTTTATAACAATGAGGTGGCAAGATACCCGACTTATCCTATCAATGCATTAGGAATTGATGGTGTACAAATGAGGTTAGGAAAGAATCTTCATGGGCTAAATATCATTGAGGTAGAGGATTCTCTAGCAAGGTCGGAAGAGGAACAACCAAGGCCCCCAATTCTTGATAGGTTGCAAGAACAAACAAAACAACAAGAGACATATCACTTAGGCTTTGACTTTATAAATGAGTTACAAAATGTTAACATTAAAATTCCTTTGTTGCAGGCCCTTTGAGATGTTCCAGTGTACACCAAAGTAGTTATTGAACTATGTGGGAGGAAACAACAAAAGAAACATGACCCCAAGACAGTCCAAGTTATAGGACAACTTGCAGATGTGGTGTTGGGGAGGATCTCTATTCCTAAGTACGGGGATCCAGGAAGTCTAATGATAAAGGTATGTATCAGTGATAGGGGAAAAAAGGGCGATAAGGAGCCTATTACAGGGTTGTACTGACAATAATTCTAATTGAGTTCTCCACCTATGGATAATCCACATGAAATAATTTACCCAATGTAATATAATTGATGGTGTCCAACTTAGGATACTCCCACTTGAAGATACCCAATTATATATCAAAGTACTCTCCATGCTTGCATGTAGAAGCAATATTTTTGAAAATCTTTCAAATAATTAAAAAAAACATCAGCAATCCAATTTTAAAATAGACTTCACATGAGGCAAAGATGCTCAATCTCAAGGGAAGGAAATTTGTAGAGTATACTTTAAATATCACCATTTTACAAATCTACAATAAATATTTGTAGTTAAAACAAGAAAACATGTTAGAAGGAACCCCTCTAATGGGTCTTGCACTCGTTTTCAAATATATGCACAATGTTTTTAAAATTCTTAAAATTATTTTCATCCAAAAGCATTACTATCTTCTTAAAGGCACAAGCCAAATTTGCAAGGTTGTTTGCTACTTGATTTTCTTCCCTATAATAGTGAATTATCTGATAAGGACGGTTTCAATTGAATATTTTAGGGTTTTAAAATAGTTGATTATAATTGTTTAGGGTTTCAATTGAATATTTTAAGGTTTTTATTGAAGATTTTAGGGTTTAAAAATTAAATATTTTAGGGTTTCAAAATAGTTGTTTAGTGTTTCAACTAAATATTTCAGGGTTTCAAGTTAACTATTTATAGTTTTAATTTCAAATTTTAAGGTTAAAAATTAGCTTTTTTGGGTGTAAATTTGATATTTTAGGGTAAAAATGAAATAAATAAAATATTAGAATATCAATTGAAAAAACCAAAGATTTGGTATTGAAAAATACCTATTAAATATCAAATTTTATAAGTGGGTGGATAAAATTCCTCCATTTGAAGGCATGTATCAAAATCACAACACATATGAGTACCTAAAGAACCTTATGTATACATTATTGAAGTCAACCTGTGAAAGAGATGGGAGCTCCACTATTTGTTGTGTTGGAATCTACAATGTGAAAGTGAAATGATGACTCATCGTAGGTAGAAAGGGAGGTGGGTGGGATGGATCGAGGGAAAGGTAGGTCAAGAGGGAGAGGGTGAGTGCAGATAGAGAGAGGGAGGGAGAGAGGGAGAGAGGGAGGGAGAGAGAGAGAGGGAAAGAGGGAGGGAGAGAGGTGTAGGTACAAAGGGAGAGGGAGAGAGGGAGGCACATCCACCTTAACTCTAGGCATCATCATACAAGTGAAACTTTTCTTTCATTCCATTAGTCAACATCATCATCACATTTAAGAGAGATAGGTATAAAGAGAGTTAGGAAGAGAGGGAGGGCTAAGTGGAGAGAGGTCAAAAAATTGAAAATACATTTCATAGTTGGCAACCTAGGGAGCACATGTAGATAGGTAATATATGAGGACCACTGAGAGTACCTTCAACCATGAGCTCCTTATGTACCTTCTCTTGCACTAAAACTAATCAAATTGACCTAGTTGCTCTATCAATTTCTTCTTTAGGGTGGGAGGGATAGAGAGAGGGAGAGAAAGAGGGAATGAGGGAGATAGGAATTGAAATTTAACAAACATTTCACACTTACTAGTACTCAATTAACATACTTTTTAGATATTTTAAATATATATTGGAGTTAATGTGTACATTGTTTGTGACAAGTATTAACTAATTCTCTTTTTTTGCACTTAGATCTTTTTTTTCCTTTTCCTTATCATCTATTTCTAGTTGTATTTGTTCCATGGAATTTTTTTGCCTCCTATAATGATTCAATAACTAAGCCTTGACGACTATTATTCAGATATTGGACATCTTGAATTGAACAACTATCTTAGTCATCATGAAGGTTCATTTAACTTGTCAACCTAGGGATGTAAACTTGAAATGGGTCAGCATTGTATGTGCACTAGGAACTTCAAGACAACCATTCTACCCTATAGCTATGAAAATCACAATACTGGAAATTAAATTGCATGGAAAGAAAGGAAATAATATTGATCATCAAGTAACAATTCTACTGAACCAAAATGCATAACAAAAATAAAGATCTAGGCAATTTAACATAAAACTGTGTTGTTTGCTTTGGTTGCAGGAAGAAGTCTAGTTGCTGCAGGAACAGACAAAGCCAGATTTCTAACTAAGTACAAAATATAAAACAACTAAACTATCTACTCTAAAAGGACGAATTACTCACCAAGTGGGCCCCCTTGAATGAGAATCCTCTAAAACTACTAAAAACTCAAATTCTCAACTCAAAACAACATCTTATTCATGGAGAAATATAAGAAACATAATCATAACATAGCTATATTGAAAAATAGAGAATGCTCAGTACATTATTAGAATCCCTTCTTTTCTTTTCTCTCTGAACCTCCACGAAGAAGATTCAAACCATTATTTATACTATCAACTAAACTAGGTAGTCAACTACTAGTTGAGAAGATGCTATTTAGGGAAAGCATGAAAAAGAATGGCAGAGCAGTTATGTTTTGCAAGGGAATCCAGTCAGACATGCAAGCCCAACGTGGACTCAACGCTGCAGTAATTCCTGCGAATGCTCAATTCCAATAATTACAAGGCAGTTACAGCTCTGGCATGGGGAATCTGCTATAGTCATCCATGGTTGACTCCTTCAAATGATTCTCCTGCATGGTATTTTGACGGTTTCCTTCCTAAATCTGGCATCTTTGAATAACGGTTGTATGGCACTGTTAGTACGCTTAATTGCACAACTATAATTACTTAAAAGAACATTCAACAATCATATGCAAAATCAATATGAATAATCCGCATAACATGCTCATGTTATCAAAATCTTGCCAAGGTGGAAATTATCCCAATATAAAAGGTTTGAGGGAAACATTATAAAAATTCATCACTTTAAACATCAAAGTCTATGAAACTGTCAAAAGATAAGCTTATAAACTCTACCCAGGACTAGACCAAAAATTAGACTCATCATCCCCCCAACCTAACACTTTGTTGGTCCTCTAGCAGAAGGGGTGTTCCTTTGCTTTGTTAGGGCTCTGAAATTGGCAACCTTTGGCTAACCAACATCTATAGCTGCAGTCTTTGAATTTAGATCCCAGTAGAAACCACCTAACCTGTCAAACATGTCCCATCTCTGGTTCTCAAGCTCAATTTCAGGCTAGAGGAATATGAAATTAGGCACCGGCCATAGGAGAAGTGGTGGCTGAAAGGTCAAGGGAAGCCAAAATCTTCCCTGTGTTCTGCCCAACTGGATATACTTCTTTGCACGCCTCAATGCTGCACTGTAGTTATGGATGGAATGGGGTTCTGCTTGTTTCAATTCATTTGACAAACTATTCCACCACTGAGCCAAATATCTTCTCACAAGTTCTTCCTTCGCAACCATTTTAACTTCATACTTAGTATATGTCACCTTTATCCAGGGAATTATTCTTTCTCCATAGCTTGGCCTAAGCAACATTCTAAGCCACTCTCAGCAGATATCCCTAGGGCAATTTGATTTTGCTCTAATAGCAAGGGGGTGTCAATCTCCATTCTATTATAAGCATCATTCTGTTTACCCCAGCTAATCTCATTCTGGACCCAAGATGAAAATGCCCTAAGCTGTATATCTCCTACATAAAGTAAGGGATTCCATTCATGGTCTTTTGTAACTGCAAAGCTATGTAGGTAAAATTCACACAACAAATTTTTCATTTCTGGAGAGACAATTCTAAAAGCATTGAAAAAATCCATAGGGGTCTCAATGGAGGGGTTTAGGTTAGAGATAATCCTTGACAGTTTAAAAGAGAGGTATTTTTCTTTCAGATTGAGGGCATAAACTCTAGGAGGAGGTCTATACTCCATAATTTGTGGTACTACAGTTACAATATTGTCCACCTTTTTCTTCAAGGTGACAATCTCTTCATCTTTCTCCTTAATAATCTCATACCTCAGTTGAATATCCTTTTTAAGTTTCTTCCTCTCCTGCCTCCATTCCTCTTCTCTTCTCTCTATCTCTTTCCATAAATTCAAAATTGTAGTATGGATTGTAAAACCAGGGGGATTATGGATACCTACCAAGTTTTTGGATGTTGGCTGCTCTCCATGTAGCACTATCTGCATCAATTCAGGTTGTCCCATTGATTGTGAATATGTTTCTTGTTGCAGGACACCCTGTTCTTTTTTTTTCATGGCTATAGGATCTTCTACTCCTATTCTTCGTTATGCTGCAAGAACCCTGGCTCATCCTCTAATTCTTCTATGATATTGGTGAGGTCATCCAATGCTACCTTTGCCGCCCTGTGGGATACATCTTCTTTTTCTTTTTCCTCAATATCTTCCTGCTCCATTGGAGCCTTAGTGTCCCCACACAATGGTTCTTCATATCTAGGGCTCTATGGAGGTGTATAAAAGGATGGCCTAGCCAACCTTGCTTTCTATGGGTGCCTCTCTGTTTCCCTTTGGCTGCAGGATGAACAGTCAGAGCCTTTCTTTTTCTATCACTTGGCACCCTTTCTTCTGCATGTTGGGTTTCAACTTGCTCCTTTCCTTTATTGATTTCAACCTCCTTTTTTGTGCTGGTTCTTAATAGGGTTCCTAGGGGAACATTGTCTTTGACATCGGATGATGAATTGGTTTCAGGGGAATGCCTTGTTTCTGAAGAACTGATAGTTATGGCATCTTTTGTTTTTTCTAGAGGGTTTATGCTAGGTCCCGTGCCAGAGGTCAAAGCACCAGGAGTAGCTTCGACTTGGTTTAGTCTTCTGTTGACCCTACGCGGCTGGGGTAAAACCCTGGGTGGTATTTCCTTATTCCTAAATTGATTAACATTTATAAATTCTTCCCAAGGCATCTCAGATACATCATTCAAAGATTTCTTAACCAACAATTTTATCAAACAGTGATGTGAGACAGAGTTGTCCCTACCTTTCTGCGTCTCAGCTACCATGATGGAAAGGAGATTGTAGAGGATGTTGGGCACATTTACTCTCCTCCCATACCTCATGTGGCTTAAGAGCTTGAAGTGAACTGAGTGCAAATTAGACAAACACCCTTCATAGGTAATGTACTTGATGATATAAACGGTTGTTTGTTTCTAGGGCTCGGGTAGAGATGTTCTTTTTGCACCTTGCTTGTCAATGCTGATAGGTGGGTTGCCATGGACAATGAATTTAGCTCTTGCTAACCTAGCATCCCTCAAAAAAGGGTAATTTTCTACCTTAACTAGCAACCCTGATATTTCAACAATTCATTCTTCTGTTGCCACAATTTCTAAGCCTTTCACCATGGCTCTTCCCTCTGAAAATGTTTGGGTGAATTCAAGAGCAATTTCCTCATCAAAGCCATCTAATTTTGTGAAGTAGTCGAACCATCCACATTGTTGGAACTCTAGAAAACATTGTGCGTCTTGAAGTAGAACATCATGAACTGAAGGTTCATGATGAATTAAGCCACCACCCATCTTCTGAAATTGTTGTCACCCTGTAAAAAATTGCTCCTTTTGCAAATTCTGTCTAAAAATCACTCCCGTGCTGTAAAAACTCTCTACTGCAACTGCCGACTAAACATTCCTTTTCTGTCTGTTTTTATCAAAAACTGCTTATAATCTTGGCTAGGACAGAGTAATTAATGGCGAAGAAATGGATCATCGATGAAGGTGGTGATGAAAAGAAGTTGGCGGCTCAGCACTACCACATCACACATGCGAGCCAGATTTTCAAAATTTGGCTAGTTTAAATTTCTAACATAAAATACTGATGACTTGACACCTTATGTTATTTTGGCAAATTTTTATTCCCCCCAACCTAAATGATGACATGTGTCCTCACATGCTAGAGAAGGAAAGGTGACAAGACAAGTAGTAATGACATGTCGTGCGAATTATCATACGACTGTGCAATGATTACGCAAATGAACTTAAAAAGCAATTAAGAGGTGCTAATTAAAATGCACATACCTGAACGTGTAGAAGATGCTTAAAAGATCATGAAGTAAAAGAAGGTATCGTTCACCTTTTGTTATAATTAATTGAGTATTCAATAAATTAAAGTGGAATGGAGTGAGGCGATGTGAAATGATGGAAGAGAGAGAAAGGTGGTACGAATGGAAAAATGGGTGGATGGGCGAAGAAACAAATTCCCACGAAAGTGGAAATCTATATTATGGTGGTTACATACCTTAACTTAGCCAAAAGGTGGGACACTAGGTTCACCGCTTTCAGCTGCAGGAAACTCATTTGCTGACTGCTAAGCAAGTTGTTGTAGGAACTCCTCCCTAGAAGTTGGCTTGTAATACAACCAAAGACGGTGACCATTGACGAGTAGCTTGAATTTGACAGGATCAATGGTAGTCAACTACACGGCTCCATTAGGAAAGACTTCAACAATCTTGTACGGTCCAAGCCATCTTGTTTGTAGCTTCCCTACATTATCCTGGTACTTGGAATCATATAATAATGCCCAGTCTCCTGGTTGAAACTTCTTTTCCTTAATGAATGTATCATGCCATCTCATCCTTTGATTTTGCAGTACCTCAGTGTGGTGCAAGGCCGTTCTTCTCATCTCATCCTGTATACACCTGAAAATGGTCACATCACAATAGTCTGGTAATTAATTAAATTAAATCTCTGAATTCGATCTACATTATTCATTCGTTCATCTTGATTAAATAAATAAGTTTATTTAATCACTTTTCTTATCCATTTCTTAATTAATTAAATAAACATTACGATTTATTTATATTAATTATCATATAATCTTGACTTGAATATTTTATTCAAATTTAGATCATATATTCTTTTCTTCTAAAAATCCTCAACATTTATTCAAAATACCATTCACAATTAAATATTCCAAATATTTAATTAATTCCTCTAATTTGATTCCAAGTATTCCATATTCCTCTAATATCCATTCACAATTAAATATTCCAAAATATTTAATTAATTATTCTAAAGTCTATTCACAAATTAAATATCCAAAATATTTAATTAAATCTTCTATAGTCCTAAAATCAAAAATTAAACTCACATAAATGAAATTAAATAAATTTATTTATTTAATTTGCATTATCTTCAACAACCGTGAAACAAACTGCCAAAACAGAAAAATTAATTTCTCTGTTCATGTGCAAGCTTGTTCCTGTGGGTTGAAGACAAGCTTCCATTCTTCTCTCCAACCTCCCAACATCTTCCATCTTCCTCTCAACCTCTCCATCTCTCACCATTCAAACTTACCAGACAACCTCACAGCCGTTGATCCTTGCCAGCCAGGATTTTGCCTACAAAAAGCTATAAAAAGGACTGTCGGGTCTTTGAAATTATAGAGAAAATTTCATACAGAGAAACTATAGCCAAATAGCTTTCAAGCATCCATAGTTTTTAGAATCATAGTATATCATGGCCAATCATCCACATAGTTTAGTTTCAATCCACAGCCCCTGTTCATAATTCACAGCCCCGGTGCATATCCGTATCAACATTTTACTCCACAGCATATAGGATAGAGAAGTACTATCATTTTGTATACTCATTCTACAGGTTGTCATTCAGAGAAGCCTTGCTTACACAATCTAAGAGCAGCAGCTTCAAAAGAATCACTGGAGATAGAGAAAATGGAACGGCTCTAAAGAATTCTTGTTTATTTAATTTAATTTCAATTTCTTCAGTTTAATGTTTCATTAGTGTGTTTTTGTTATTTCATTTTGATACTAACATTCTAACAACACATTTTTGGCACCCACCGTGGGGCTCTTGCCCCATTTTTAACATTTTATTGCAGATTTTCCTGACAGGTTACGGCCAAAAACAGCGGATTAGCGCAATAAACACGCTTCAGCAAAATTCATACCCAGTTCAGCGCCCATGAATCATCCTGCAACGCCCTTAAAGCATTCTGCAGTGCCCATAAAGAATCCTGCAGCGCTCTTAAAGCATCTTGCAGTGCCCTTAAAGAATCCTGCAGTGCCCTTAAAGAATCCTGTAGCGCCTGTGAAGCATTTTGCAGCGCCCATAAAGCATCCTACAGCGACCATAATTCATCCTGCAGCATCCATGATGTCTGTTATAGCACATTTTTGAAAAGGCTGCGTTGGTAATCTGTAACTTTAAAATAATTTGACTAAATCCGACGCAACCGCACACAGTAAGGACTTTAATAAGAATTAAGCAATCTTAGGATAGTCACATAATTTAAAATTAAGCAATCCTAGGATAGTCACATAGTTTAAAATGAAGCAATCCTAGGATAGTCACTTCACTTTCAATTTTGGGGCTAAAAAGAACTCCATGTTTTTGTGAAGCAATATCTTCACCTAGCATAGAAAATCTTTATTTGGGCTTAAAATTGAATCTTTGTTTGCTTTGTTTTAAACGGTGATATGCCTATGCTCTCCCCTTAACTGGGTGATCAAAATGCCAAACTCATCCATTTGATTTTATGCAATTTTAAGTTTTCATAATACCTTTTAGAGAGCTTGCTCTTGTGGGAAAAAGTACTCACCCAAGAGGAACGACTCAAGTGGGTTCAAGCCAAAGCCAGGCTATTCCACCCCACTATAAAATTTAAAGCAAAATTGGGGAAACCCTCTTTTGACGGTAGTGTGCAAGATAACCATCCCCAAAGTCTTTGTTCTAAAGGTAGGGAGGTCTCTCGAGGGAGTATATCATTTGCCGCACCGAACGGAAACCCTTACTACGAACTTAGTGTAGTATCCAACCGAAGTCAGTTTTCAAACGTCATAATAATCACAGTGCAGGGTAGGGAAGAATCTACCCCAAGATACTCACCATATAAGCCAAGGATTGTTTGCTGGGGATCCGTTATCCACTTCTCACTCGAGTACGCACGGAAAAGACAAAAACATAGGGGCCCTTTCGGGGGTGACAAGGCTGTGTGAGTCGATGCAGTTTTAAGATGTGGGCTGTTGATTACTATGATGACCTACTTGAGAACTAAGAGTGAGTCTGTTTGATCTATCTATCATGTGTAAATCCTGTTAAAACAATTTTTGAAAAACATTTTGATCATACACTTGATGTTTAGCATGGTACTTAAAATAACCATTATACAACTTGCTTGATGTGTTTTCAATACATTAATTCAGAAAAGATCATCCAAAATTCACTATCACATTGATTACTCTCATGTTACGAGATTGGAAATCCATAACTTTTATAAAAAAATCCATTCTCAAAAGGATTAAAAAGCCAAAGAAACCCCTTAGCTACAAGAAACTATTGAAGAAAAGACGATTCTTGTATCAAAGCCAAAAGGTTTTACTCAAATATAGAACCTTTCTTCATCGATATCATGACTGTGTTAGAGGTTTCACCGATGATTATGCTATAGAACCTTTATACTCACAAGCCTTCTTTCAAAGAAGAGCCCTTTCTCAAAGGCATAACCATAGTCAACGTATTCGTTTTTGTTATATTCCCCAACCTGCAATTGAATATTCTACTCGTCCAAATCAAATTTTGCAATAGAGAACTCAATCACATTAGGCATTTATCACAAATCCATCCTTTTACGAAACTACGATCAAACTTTGTAAAGTGCAAAATCATCCTTTTTTTTGATCTTTTGCTTAAATTCCCGCCAACAGGATTTTCATCCTTTCAATTAGGGAACAACACAAGCTAAAGATTAGAAATCTTTGTAAGTCATAGAATCTTCATTCTATCCTGACTTTCATATCCATTACAAATTGCACTAGTTCACTCTTTTGATCAAAAGTGAGTAGAATTTGGAATAAAGCTTATGCCTGTCTTCATGAGATCTCGAAAACATATGGAAAAAGACGAAGGAGAAACCACCACAAGCAAAATGGGTGACCATAATGAGAAAGAAGAGGATACATTTAATGTTGATGAATTAACAGAAGAAAAGCTTCAAGAAGCAGAGCAAGATCCCCAATTCCATACTTTTATGGAAAGGATTTTAGAACGAAACAAAGAAAGATATTTTCTTTCATTAGCTAATCAAGGAGCTAAGTTACCTTACAATTTCGATATAGAAGGGATTAAACAGAATCCTGAAACTCCTCTTAATGACTTTAGTGCCCTTACTCAACAGATAAAAGAATTACAAGGGCAAATAAAGGAGATGCAAGGGGGCACAACAAAGAAGTATGTTTTGGAAGACATATATCCTTATCCATTCGATAGGAGTCTTCAAATGATCCCTTTTCCAAAACATTGTGAAATCCCTAAATTTGATAGATACAATGGAAAAACTGATCCCATTGAACATGTGAGGGATTTCCGAAATATGAGTCTAGAATTCGCCTATGACGATACCTACTTAATGCGATTATTTCCACAAAGTCTAGGTGCACAATCCATGGAGTGGCTTTCTAAGATCACTCCCCCCATCAAAACCTTTGAGGAGTTAATAAATCAGTTTATATCACAATATTCCTACAACATTCAACACCAGATAACAATGCTTGATCTTTGTAAAGTGAAACAAAAAGTAGGAGAATCCTTCACTACATTTTTGCAAAGGTGGAGAAGGTTGTTTGCGCGATATTCCCGTCCTATTCTTGAAAAGGAAAAGATGGATATCTTCATCAATAGCCTAGATCAAGAATTAAGCTATAGGCTTAATCTTCATTGTCCTCATAACTTTGAAAAATTGATTGAAAACGCAATCACCATTGAAGGGGCCTTGGTTAAACGAGGAGTGATAAAACTTGATAATCCAAGTACATCCAACCAAAACAACAACGATAAAAAAAGGTTTTGGAATAGAAATAAAAATGTTGTCAATGATGGTATAGTAGATGCAAATAATCTACGAACAAGACCATCTATCTTTAATCTATCAAGTGCTCCACGAAACAATCAACAAGGAAGTACCAATCAACAAGGAAATACCAACCAACAAGGAAGCAACAATCAACAAGGACAAAACTCCAAGCAAGAAAGCATGACCAATCAAAATACCAAGGATAATCGTGGTAATTTCAATAACAATCTTGGCAATACCCAAACATCAAATCCGTCTAGACGTCCATTCTTTTCAAATCAACAAAATTTTACCACTTTGGGTCAATCTCTTGAGTCTGCACTCAAGGAGCTTCTTGATAATAAGGTTATCACCTTACCACCACAAAGAGATTATTAGCCACGAGCCAAACCACCATCGTGGAATGACTCGTATTATTGCAATTATCATCAATGTAAAGGTCATAAAACGAGTAATTGTCAAGCTTTGTGAAATCTAGTACAAGATTTAATTGATAATGGCACCATTACAATTGAAGGACATCATACCAATGACGATCATCAAGCATTCAAAGATCCTTTACCGAACTATCAAAAGGGGGAAACATCAGATGCAAAATCCAAAAGCATACATAATGTTGAAGACAATATAATCCGTCACATCTATGTTGATGATCAATGGGTTAATGTTATCAAAATCAAGGGAAAACAAGAATATCAACAGGTTAATGTGACCACGAGAGGACAAGCAAAAGTTGTCCTAAAAGGAAGTTCATCTAAGGCAACTATTTCTCCTCCAAGTCATTATAATCTAGTTGATCAATTGAGAAAAACATCAGCTCAAATCTCCATCCTTGAACTTCTCAAAATATCCCCCATACACAAGAATATTTTAGAAGAAGCTCTTGTAAACACAACTGTTGACACTGATCTGGATGTAAACAAATTTCAAGCCATGGTGGGACATTTGTCTTCCCCTACTTGTCTTTCATTTTCCGAAAAAGATGATGCCTCCATGACACATCCACATAATTCATCGCTCTATCTTGAAGTCATGATCCATAAACATTGAATCAGACATGTCTTAATAGATGGAGGAGTTGGTTTAAACATTTGTACTTTAAAGCTAATACATGCCTTGGGAATATCAGAAAATTCTATTGATCCACGAAGGAAAATCACTATCAAGGCATATGATGATGAAGAAAGAGCTTCTAAAGGATTAATAATGCTACCTATCAGAGTGGGACCTGTTGTGAAAAACAAATTTTGTCAAGTTCTAGATCGGGATCTTTCCTATAACATACTTTTTGGTCGTCCATGGATTCATGATATGCAAGCTGTACCATCAACGTATCATCAATGCCTCAAGTTTCCATATGATGGACAAGAAATAACTATACAAGCTGATTACAATAGCACCCAAACTTGTTCAAATCTTTGAGCAACTCAAGACACCTTTGTGCCACATAATAGGGAGGCTCTTGCTCTTTCCTCTTCTAATCTACAAGGCCAACTGCAAGAATTGACAAAAAATCTTGACACTAAGCTAAAATTTAAAGACAAAGGAGTAGGCGAATATTCGCTATCTCTTTCTAGCTTACCTCCTTCTCTGAGGTCACATGGTCAACCAACCTTATCAAATCAAAAGATTGCAACAGCCTCTACGTTCCAAGCTTCTGTGCCAATCACAAAGTTTGATGGACAATTCATTAAAGCAAACACCACTGAGGAAGAAGCTGAAGATAGGGACATTCTAAGTTGGCTATACAAAGATGAAGATGAATCTCTCTTGCACATTAAGTTACCTACTGAACAATATGGTAAGGGGTACGCTATCATGCAGAAAATGGGCTATGAAGGAAATGGTCCTATAGGAAAAAGAAGAGAAGGAATCGTGGAGCCAATTCAACCTATTTCAATACATCCAAATGATAAAACAAGATTGGGATATGGTAAGGATAAAGAAGAGCCAGTTTTACAGCAAGCACCAACAAACTTATGAAAGAGAATCAATTTTAGATAAATACCATGAAGATGTCACTCTACATGGATCAGTTTTCCAATTGTAGAATGGTTCAGATACTGATTCTAATGAATATGAATGGGACACCATTTATAATGATGAATTTTGGAGAGACAAACAAGTTGATACCATACACAAATATGCACCTGTTCTCATACAAGGAGAAGGTTCAAGGCCTCCACTTGATTATGTTTTACAAAGCGATCATGACTCAAGTGAGGACGAATCCGATTTTAACGAGATTGACGATCAACGGGAGAATACCATCATAGACCTTGTCTACCATGAAGATGACAACCACATAATGATTTTGATAGCTCAAGACCTTACCCAACCTAATGATCCTATGCCTTTAGTTTATCCAGAACTTATTGATTGGGACAATGATGAACCTATCCATATCCCTACATTTCATGATGATGAGGACATTATAAATTTCCTTTGTTCCTCTAAAGAGGAAAACAATTGTTTCATCCAAGAATTTCATACTCACGATTTTGATAAGGAGGGTGTCAAGTCTCTTAGCTGCAAAATAAATGAAATAAAAGATGGATCTATTGGTGAAAACCGAAAAATGGCAGTGGTATATCACAACAAGAGAAAAATAAAGAGCGAATCCGACAGTGAAAATCTTTCTGAGGCACTGAAGGATGAGAAACTTGACACTCTTCCCAAGCATTATCATGAAAGATCTTCTATTTTGATCAAACCAATAGAATCAATCAACATAAGTACAGCAGAGCAGCCAAAAACTTGCAACTTGCAGTGTCATTAACAGTTGAAGAAGTATTGAAATTCATGGAGTTCTTAAAGGAGAATCAAATCAATTTTGCTTGGTCGTATGCTGATATGCCAGGTTTAGATCCTAGTCTGATAATGCATCATTTATCTATAAATGCAGGGGCAAAACCTTTGAAGCAAAAACTCAGAAAAATGCATCCACATGTTGCATTATTGGTCAAAGAGGAATTAAAAAAGCTTTTAGATGTTGGATTCATTCGAACTATTGACTATGCAGAATGGATTTCCAATATTGTACCTGTTTCAAAGCCAGATGGAAGGATTAGAGTTTGTACATATTTCAGAGATTTAAACAAAGCTTGTCCCAAAGATGACTTTCCTTTGCCCAACATAGATATGATTGTTGATTTAACTACTGGCCATGCAATGTATTCATTAATGGATGGATTTTCAGGATATAACCAGATAAATATTGCACCAGAGGATCAAGATAAAACAACGTTCACATGCCCTTGGGGTACCTATTGTTGGAACGTAATGCCATTTGGGTTAAAGAACACCGGAGCTACTTATCAAATAGCAATGACAACCATTTTTCATGACATGATGCATACATTCATGGAAGATTACATTGATGATTTACTTGCCAAATCTCACACATGAGAAGGACATCTAGAAATCTTGTCAAAAATCTTTACCAAAATGGAGAAGTTCAATGTTCGACTCAATCCAAAGAAATGTGTCTTTGGCGTTACATCTGGTAAAATCCTAGGATACATTGTTTTAGAAAAGGGTATAGAGGTTGATCCAGAAAAAGTACAAGCTATAATGGACATGCCACCACCATGAAATATCAGTCAGCTTCGATCGTTGCAAGGACGATTATAGTCCATCAGAAGGTTTATAGCTCAACTGGTAGACAAAAGCTTACCATTTACACATTTATTGCATAAAAATGTTCCATTCAAATGGGAAGACAAATGTGAAGCAGCATTCAATCAGATCAAGCAATATCTTATGAATCCACCAGTTTTAATTCCACCCATTCCAGGAAAGCCACTCATACTCTATATTTCAGCAACGAAAGTATCCTTGGGAGCATTACTAGCACAAGAGGACTCTACAGGAAAAGAAAGGGCCATATACTATATCAACAGAACTTTAACAAGTCATGAATTAAACTACACTTTCATAGAAAAAGCTTGCCTTACAGTGGTGTTTGCTTCTCAAAAGTTGCAACACTATATGTTGGCTCATACAATTAAGCTGATAACCAAGATTGATCCACTAAAATACCTTTTAAGTAGAGCTACTTTAACAGGAAGACTTGCAAAATGGGTAATGATCTTAAGTGAGTTTGACATTCACTATGTAGATCGAAAAGCTATTAAAGGACAGGTCATTGCAGATCAGTTGGCTGAAGCACCTTTACAAGAAGAAAATCCAATGCACATTGAGTTTCCTGATGCAGATGTCTTCACAGCAACAATTCAAAAATCATGGACATTATACTTTGATGGATCCTACACGCAACAAGGCTCGGGGGCAGGAATTCTTTTTGTCACACCTGAAGGAGATAACATACCAAAATCATATCGATTGATGTTTCCTTGTACAAATAATATAGCTGAATATGAGGCATTGCTTATAGGGATAAAAATAGCCTTGGAATGGAGGATTACAGAGCTGTAAGTCTATGGTGATTCACAACTTGTCATTAATCAAATCAATGATGATTATTAGACTAAAGATGATAAGTTGCTACCTTACAAGAACATGGTGGATGACTTTAAAAAGTATTTTGTGTCAATCAAGTTTTTACAAATCTCAAGGATTGATAATAAAGCTGTAGATGCAATGGCTACAATTGCTTCCTTGTTACATTTGTCAGAAGGTCAAAAACGGTACGAATTCTTGGTGGAACAATTGTTTTCTCCTGCCTATGATAATCCAGAGACCCAAGTCATATATCATTTAAATGGTTCTGACTCACCTTTATATGGCAAGACTTATACCTACCTGAAAGACAACATTTTACCTCTGGATTTATCCCAAAATCAAAAAAGGAATTTCATACGCCAATCATCCCGTTATACCTTGATCGCCGACATCCTTTACCAACGTGGTCTTGATGGTACACTCCTTCGATGTCTTGAACGTGACGAATCTAAAAAATCCTTACAAGAGGTTCATGGTGGTATTTGTGGAACTCATTCAAGTGGTTTAACCTTAGCCAAGAAACTTGTTAGAATGGGATATTACTGGCCTACCATGGAGAAAGATTCTTTTACTTTTGTGAAGAAGTGTTCTAAATGCCAGATCCATGGGAATCTTATTCATGCACCTGCACACGAATTGCAATCTTTCACTCCGACATGGCCTTTTTCTCAGTGGGGATTAGATCTTGTTGGAAAAATTCATCCTTCATCATCAAATGGGCATAAATTCATTATCATAGCTACGGAGTATTTTACAAAATGGATCGAAGCTGTTCCTCTGACGACCGTGACCGGTAAACAAATCTCTTCATTCATCCTAAATTACATCATTTGTAGATATGGAATTCCAAATTCTATAATCACTAATAATGGGAGGCCTTTCAAGAATCAGGATGTTGACCAAATTTGTGAAAGATTTCACATCCAACACAGGTTATCTACACCTTACTATCCACAAGGAAATGGTCAAGTGGAAGCTTCAAACAAAACAATCTTGAAGATCTTGAAGAAGACAGTAAATGATGCCAATCGTGATTGGCATGTCCAATTAAATCCAGCTTTGTGGGCATTCAGAACTAGCATTCGTACACCAACAGGAGCTACACCATATGCCTTGGTCTATGGAGCACAAGCAATCTTACCACTAGAGGTTGAAATACCTTTTCTTAGGGTCTCGCTCAAGGGACTGATAAATGATGAAGACTACAGAGTATCTCGCCTGCAAGAGTTAGAACTATTAGATGAAAGACGTCAACATGCAACTAACCATTTGAAGGGTTATCAACAAGTTATGTCTCATAGCTATAATCATAGAGTTAAACCACAGACATTTCAAGTAGGTGACTTAGTCTTGAGGGAAAATCCATGTAATCAGTAAGACAGGGAAAAGAAAGGAAAATTTGAACCAAATTGGCTTGGTCCATTTGTCATCATTGCAGTGTACGGTTCTAGAGCATATCAGTTATCTACGTCAGAAGGGGACCTGTTTGAAGAGTCGATCAACAACATTCATTTGAAAAATTTCTATGTCTGAAAAAATCATTAAAAAAATCATAAAAAGTCCTGAAAAAATCATAAAAAATAAAAAAAAGTCCTAAAAAAATCTTTAAAAAATCAGAAAAAGTCTTGAAAAAATCATAATTTTTTTCGAAAAGTCCTAAAAAAGTGCAATAAAAACAAGTGGTGAAAACCTGGCAAACAGGCACTACTTGTGATCTAAATAGGCTCCTCCATCTATTAGCTTATGTCTTGCATTCACTTTCGACATCATCTATTCATATCTATCATCTGTACATATCTTTCATATCCATCTCATATGACAGGAATCTTTATGTTTCATCATGGCTTGATGAAATTTGTACATATCCTTAATCTTTAGGTTGTGTTTACACTGGGGGCAGCAACACAGACTGAACAAGAGAGGGGCAACGAGCTCTTCAAACATCACAAATAGACAAATAACGGTTTGACAAAACGCAACAAACATTGCCGTATCAAATCAATCACAACATGCTTATTCAATGCCAATTGAAATCAAGACAACATGATCCAAAACAAACATCAAAACAACAACATCAATGCTGATAACCAAAGTTGGATGATCTTAATCTAGATAATGTTTGAAATATTTTAGGCAAGATTTGAATGGTTGTTTGATTTTCTATCATATCTCTGGAGCAATTCGATGATGTACTAAACTAGAAAAGCAAGGAAGGAGTATGATTTTTCTTTGTCTGCTATTTGCGAGGAAATCATTAGTACTATGCAAATTGGTCGCGAGACATGCTCTACTAAGTATCATTGATGACATTTTAGAATTTGCATGGGAAACGAGTTAACTCTTGTCTGTTTATGCAACCAATACTCAGGTCATCTCAGTTCAATTATACCTAGATGCTTGTATTAACTTGCTATATCAAAATTCATGAAAGCAATACTTAGGTCATCATTGGTGCTAACATACCCTTTGATGCTTGTATTCACTTTCAACATTTCAATGCTCTATGATGATACAAAAAGCACAAATAAGCTCTTAGAATGGCAATATTGTACAGATACCCTGCATGGTCAGTATAGATTGCATTCATGTTAGAATTTGCATTTTGCATTTCTAGATTTTCCCAAAAGCTGGCAAAGTATCAAATGTTTCATATCTTTTTGAATAAAATGACTGAGTACATTTTGACATTCACAAAAACATCATCACATACATTTTTCATACATATTTGCATCAGAAAATCATAAAAACAAAGCATATATCATAAATCATGCATTCATGGGCATTCATAAATTGTACCATCCATCATTTCACACTCATATTCATTCATCAATAAATTGCAATCATATCATAACATTGCACTTTCATTTTCATATCCGATAAATCATGCATACATATACATCATGAGCATCACATCATGAAACCCTCACATAAACATCATGCATATAGAAAATAGACGCATTTATCACATAAGGAATCATCGTTGCATATCATACATCTCAAAAATGAATGTCAAAATGTACAAAGATGTCAGCTATCCATGACATAACATCATCCAAAATGGGATCATATCAGTGTGCATACAAATATCTCCACATAAAATTGATAACACATTATATACAAAAGCACTACACAGTGCTATCCTCTGCTGCCTCGATCACATCTCTATCCGCCTGTACAAGCTGTGGAATCAATCTCCATGTCTTTGGGAATCACTCCCGTAATTGCAAGACGTCCAATCTCTCTTGTTCAGACATGATCATGTCAAAGCAAAATCAATATCAAATCATCATGACAAATCAATCAACCTATTTTTTTTTTCATTTTCATGAGAACAAATTTATCAAATCCTGTTTGTTTTTAACAACTTTAGAAGCACACCTATCAAATCAAATCAACAACTATTTGTTTTTCATCATCATGAAAGCAAATATATCAAATCCTGTTTGTTTTTAACAACCTTGGAAGCAAACTTATCAACACTTATTTGTTTTTCATCATCATGGAAAGCAAATTTATCAAATCCTGTTTGTTTTTAAAAACTTTAGAAGCAAACTTATCAAAATCAATATCATACCAACAATTTGTTTTCAACAACTTTGAAGACAAATTTATCAAATCCTGTTTGTTTTTAACAACCTTAGAAGCAAACTTATCAAACAACTATTTGTTTTTAACAACTTTAAAAGCAAATTTATCAGCTACTATTTGTTTTCCAACAACCTTGGGAACAAATTTATCAGACAAACATCATCAAATCAGGGCATTGCAATACGCACACAATCAATACAAAGTCACGTGTTGCAATATTACAGGGGCATTTTAGCACATTTTATCATAGCAGGGGCAATTTTGATCATCAAATTTTCATTTCACATCTCTTCGGGTCAATTTATTCACATCATTATTTTCAAACGATGAATCGACATCTTTAAAATCATAAAAATCGAAAAACATTTCAAAAATCTAAAAATTCACAAAAATCAAAATTTTATCGATTCATCGTCCGAGGGGGCATATACCTATCAACATTCGACAGTTAGCATCTGGGGAAAATTTCAAAATTCTTTGAAGCAATGCGTAAAACACATCACTTCAAAGAGGGGCAAAATGTATACACCTGAAAATGGTCACATCACAATAGTCTGGTAATTAATTAAATTAAATCTCTGAATTCAATCTACATTATTCATTCTTTCATCTTGATTAAATAAATAAGTTTATTTAATCACTTTTCTTATCCATTTCTTAATTAATTAAATAAACATTACGATTTATTTATATTAATTATCATATAATCTTGACTTGAATATTTTATTCAAATTTAGATCATATATTCTTTTCTTCTAAAAATCCTCAACATTTATTCAAAATACCATTCACAATTAAATATTCCAAATATTTAATTAATTCCTCTAATTTGATTCCAAGTATTCCATATTCCTCTAATATCCATTCATAATTAAATATTCCAAAATATTTAATTAATTATTCTAAAGTCTATTCACAAATTAAATATCCAAAATATTTAATTAAATCTTCTATAGTCCTAAAATAAAAAATTAAACTCACATAAATGAAATTAAATAAATTTATTTATTTAATTTGCATTATCTTCAACAACCGTGAAACAAACTGCCAAAACAAAAAAAATAATTTCTCTATTCCTGTGCAAGCTTGTTCCTGTGGGTTGAAGACAGGCTTCCATTCTTCTCTCCAACCTCCCAACATCTTCCATCTTCCTCTCAACCTCTCCATCTCTCACCATTCAAACTTACCAGACAACCTCACAACCATTGATCCTTGCCAGCCAGGATTTTGCCTGCAAAAAGCTATAAAAAGGACTGCCGGGTCTTTGAAATTACAGAGAAGATTTCATACAGAGAAACTATAGCCAAATAGCTTTCAAGCATCCATAGCATAGTCTTATATCATCCATAGTTTTTAGAATCATAGTATATCATGGCCAAGCATCCACATAGTTTAGTTTCAATCCATAGCCCCTGTTCATAATTCACAGCCTCGGTGCATATCCGTATCAGCATTTTACTCCACAGCATATAGGATAGAGAAGTACTATCATTTTTTATACTCATTTTGCAGGTTGTCATTCAGAGAAGCCTTGCTTACACAATCTGAGAGCAATAGCTTCAAAAGAATCACTGGAGATAGAGAAAATGGAACGGCTCTGAAGAATTCTTGTTTATTTAATTTCATTTCAATTTCTTCAGTTTAATGTTTCATTAGTGTGTTTTTTTTATTTCATTTTGATACTAACATTCTAACAACACACATCCAAATCATTTAGCTGCTTGACTCACTCTTTTTTTGTTGCAGAGAGGTCCATGCCCAGGTTAACTACAGTTCTCAAGGTCTTATATTCAAACTCAATGGGCATCATGGTTGTCTTTCCATACAGTAACTCAAAGGAGGTGAAACCTGTATTGGTTTTCCAAGTAGTTCTATAGGCCCATACAGCTTCTGGCAATCTGCTTGCCCAATCCTTCTTATGAATGGCTACTGTCTTTGTTAGAATTGCTTCAATATCTCTATTGGTGACCTCAACTTGTCCATTGGCTTGAGGGTGATAAGTGGTGGACTTCCTATGCCTGATGTTGTACTCATTAACTAAGGCTGTAACAAGAGTTGAGGTAAACTGAGCTCCTTGGTTAGTAACAATCTCTCTTGGAACCCCGTATTTGGTGAAGATCTCTTGATACAAAAATTTTGCAACTTGATTATCTCTCACATGCTTCATGGCCTTGACCTCTACCCACTTAGCCACATAATTTGTGCATACCAATATATAAGACTTACCATGAGATGGTGGGTCAATGGGTCCCACAAAATCCAATCCCCACTTATCAAAAGGAGTGATTACTACTTGGGGATGTAGTGGAATTTCATCTGATCTGGTTGGTTGGTCCATCCTTCGGCATTGATCACATTTCCTTGTGTATTTTTCTGCATCCTTGTGGAGTGTTGGCCAATAATATCCTGTATTCAGGATATTCATGGCTGTCCTTTTCACTACAAAATTTCCTCCATAGGGTTCATCATGACATGCATGTAGGATGTCTTATATCTCATCTTCTCTCACACATCTTCTCATAACATGATTAGGTCTAGTATAAAACAAACATCCAACAATCCAAGAAAAAGGAAAAGACTTTTCAATAAGTACCCATCTCTCCTTTGGTGAAAAGTGAGGAGGTACTCTTCCTATCACAAGGTAAATCAACATACCAAGGTGTTTGAACATGAATAGAAAATAGATGCTCATCAAGAAAGGATTCATCTATGACTTGATTATCTTCTGATGTAGTCAATCTTGAGAGAAAATCTACAACAACATTAGCCTTTCTTGGTTTATCCACAATGGCTATGTCAAATTCTTGCATTAGCAACAACCATCTTGCTAATCTTCCTAAGATTAGAGGCTTGTTCATCAGATACCTGATTGTTGCATGATCGGGGTACACAAAGATCTGATAACCAGTAACATAATGTCTAAACTTGTTCAAGGCATAGATTACTGCTAGCATCTCTTTTTCGGTGATAGTGTAGTTAAGTTAAGCTCCTTGCAAATTTTTGCTAATGAAGTAAATGGCATTTTCAATGGACCCTTCTTTTTGTCCTAGCACTACTCCTATATCATAATCTAATGCATTTGTATGAATGTGGAATGAGATTTCCCAATTAGGCCCTTTTAGAACAGGAGCATGGGTCAAAGCTGCCTTGAAATTAGAAAATGCTTTATCACAGTCCTCTGTCCACTGAAACTCAACATCTTTTGTCAGGAGATTGTACAATGGTGTTGCTATTTTACTGAAGTCTTTGATAAATCTTCCATAATATCCTGCATGTCCCAGGAAAATTCTAACATCCTTCTATTTTGCAGGTGTGGGCAGATCAATGATT
The DNA here is from genome assembly GCA_007258455.2 of Sequoia sempervirens. Taxonomy (NCBI): domain Eukaryota; kingdom Viridiplantae; phylum Streptophyta; class Pinopsida; order Cupressales; family Cupressaceae; genus Sequoia; species Sequoia sempervirens. Next base: position 43,019,251 of record VDFB02193867.1, on the reverse strand, counting down.
ACCTCATTTTTTGTAGGGTCAACTTGAATTCCTTTGTGGGAAATGTAGTGACCAAGAACTACACCTTCCTGCATCATCATAAAACATTTCTCACTGTTTAGGGGAGAATTCTAGTCTTCACATCTCTGTAGGACTTTTCCAAGGTTCTCTGCTTTAGCAAAGTTAGCTCCATAGGTGGTAAAATCATCCATGTAGATCTCCATACAATCAAGGGAAATTTCAGAAAATATGCTAATGACTGCCCTCTAGAAAGTTGCAGGTGCATTGCATAAGCCAAATGGGAGTACTAAATAGGCATATTGTCCCCCATGGACAGGTGAAGGTTGTCTTCTCTTGGTCTTCAGGTGTAATTTCAATTTGATTGTAGCCACTGAAGCCATCCAAGAAAGAGAAATACTGCTTTCCTGCAAGTGAGTCTAAGACTTGATCCACAAAAGGAAAAGGGAAATGGTCTTTCTTGGTAGCAACATTGAGCTCTCGATAATCAACTCAAACTTGCCATTTTCCTCCCTTCTTGGGCACAATCACCAATGGGGACACCCACTGGCTGTCTGAGATAGGGTAGATAAAGCCAACATCCAATAACTTTTGCAGTTCCATCTTAACAATCTCTCAATGCAGGGTTAATTCAATGTTGGGGCTGCCTTACTGGTTGAAAATCATCCCTGATATAGATCCTATGAGTACAAAGCTTAGGATCCAGTCCCTTCATATCATGATAATCCCATGCAAATGCATGTTGATGGGATCTTAGCAAGGCGACCAATTGCAACTGCTGCTCATTACTCAACTTACTATTGATATTCAAATGTTTTCCTTCAGAAACTTGTACTTGAGTGGTTAGCTCTACCATACCTGCATCATTGATACAAGGTACCTTGAGTTCATATGAAAACATTGCGTGAAACATACCTGTTGCTGCAAGAAGTTTTTCTATTGACAGAGTGGTTGTAGGAAGTTCGTTTGCAAGTGTAGTGGCTGCAAGAAGGTGGCTATAGGAAGTTCAGGCAGAACAAGCAAAAGTGTTCTTATAGAATCGGCATAACTAGAGGCGTTAGAGGATTATACTTCCTCAACTTCACAATGGTTTTGGATTATGCTTGTCAACACCTCATCATCATCTTGTAGTTGCCAAAAGGGGCTTTTGTTTAACATCATGAGCTATGCCACTGAATTAACTTCCTTAGTTTCTTCTCCCACATGTGGTCATACAAAATTCTCCTCATTATGAGTGGGCTGAGTAGGAGGGTAAAGATTAAGCTTTTTAGTGCTCTTGCCATATGAAATGGTCATATCTCCAGACCGATACCCAATATAAGCATCTGCCATTACGAACCATGGTCTTCCAAGGATGATAGGGCATCCTCCTAGTGTAGCTTTGGGAGAGAGAATCATGAAGTTTGCTGGATACTCCCAAGAGTCTAAAATTGCCACAAGGTCTTCTACTATACCTTCAGGCTTCACAGTAGAACTGTCAACAAACTGCAAGACAGTAGGAGTGAATCACATGCTTACCACATGTAATTGCTGCAAGATGTCCTTAGTCATTACATTGATTGTTGCTCCTAAATCGATCAAGGAATTCTTTACTTGGATTTCATTGATGATAACTGTTACCATAAGACTACCTGGATCATTGTACTTGGGAATGGTCACTTTTCCAAGCATGATGTCAGCAAGCTCTCCCACCACATGGACTGTAGTTGGGTCTTTCTTCTTCCTTCTTGGCTTCTTGAGACATGCTTCTTTGATTTCCTTGCCATATATAAGAATGTCTTTAATGGCCTGAAAGAGGGGTATTTGGACACATATATGTTTCAACTGCTCCAGGATGTCAAAGGTTGTTTCCTCTTTCTCTTCCTTTTGCTTGGAAACCTCCAATCTCTAAGGGAATGGTGGCTCTTGTGTAGTCCTCTTTTCTGGGGCTGGTTCAGGAACTTTGGGTACAACAAGCTGAATGGGATCATTCAAAGATTCTTCCTCCTCTTCTACAGATAGCTCGGTAATGATAGGTGTGGGAGGAGTTGGAAAAGTGGTTCCTTAACGCAGGTGAATGCAACTCAAACTCACAACACATGCAAGAAATTGGTTTGGATCTGTGGAATACATTAGTTGCTACCATGGTTTGTTATTTGGATTGGGTGTGGGCTGGGCTGCTAGTTGAGTAGGTTTAGGTGCATTTGAGCTTGAATTAATAGGTGGAGGCATTATAGCAGGATGTTGAGGTTGAGAAGGTGGCTACATGCAATTAGGAGCTTGGTTTTTCCATTGCTGACCTCTCCATTGAGGTGTTTTTGCCATTTTCCTGGAGGTGGTTGCCATGACCCTTGGTACTATTTCCAAGTCCCCTGAGGTTGCTACCATTGAGGTGAGGAGATTTGATAATTGGGCCAAGCATTTGAAGGGTTACCCCAAGACTATGGTGGATATCCCCCATAGTTGGGTGAAAATGAAGGCTGCTATTGGTTACCAGATGAATAAGAATTAAAATATGGGTCAGTAAAAGACAATGGATGTGGTGGCATACCTTGTCTTGGAGCCCATGGATTCCTTTTTGCAACAAAGTAAACTTGGTCTTCCTTAGTCTGAATTGGTTTAAACTCAGGTGGAATATACTTGTTATCAATGTTGGCTACCATCTTGCATCTGTAGTCCCTCTTCTTTTGTTTGTAATGAGGGTAGTATTCTGTCAGCATTGCCTTGGCCTCCTCATGTTTCTTCTTAGCTTGAAGTGTACCTAGTTGAGTAGCTAGATTTTTTATAATGTCCTGCTTAAAATTTTCCAATAAGTTGGCAATCTCCATCCTTGAAACTCCACTGGTAGATGACCTACCCATAAAAGTTTGGTAAGCTCTTCCTTTCTTTGAAGCTGCTCTGGAATAATTTTGGCATATTTTCTTGATGTCCTCCCAAGGAACTTGGGTGATATCTCCTCCAACCATCAGGTCCAAAGCATCAGTGCAACTTTCATTGATTCCTATCAGGAAAAGTAGCTTTTGTGACTCCTCATTGAGTGTATGGTGTGGAGATTTCTGTAAGTAAAACAAAAACCTTGAAATGTAGTCCTCCAGGCTCTCAACTTCCTTCTGCTGCATCCTAAAGATATGATTTCCTCTCATGTCACTACCCCTACAATACTCTTTCTATTTTTCAAGAAAATTCATCTTCATGTCATCCCAAGTCTCCACAATATCTTTTCCTAGGGTTATGAACCATCTTAGTGCAACTTCTTTCAAAGTGGTAGGAAATAGCTTAAGCCTATGTGCATCAATTGTATAATCATAACTTCTGCAGAGAATGTCAAACTCAAAAAAAAAGGTGTCAGGGTCTTCTGTAACAAGTCCATAGAACTTGGGGAGTGCTGAAGTAGGGATATTCTTGATATTGTCAACTTCATTCTAATCAGCAATGGGGAAAGGAAAAGTAGGTTGATTAGGTCTATTCTTGTTTGCATCCCCCATGTCTTCTTGATGAATTCCCAAGGCTAAGGGGTTATCAATTTGATTTTGTTCTTCAGTAAAGGTTTTAGAGCTGGTCAAATCAGGATACACATCAGCAAAAGGAAATGACTCTTCTTCTTCTTCGTTTCTGGGCAGATTTGGAAGCTCAACTAGCTGGAATGGATCATGATTATTAGGAAGAAATCTCCCATGAGCATCTCTTCTTCTTCTATGCATGCAGTATTACTCAACATCAACCAACTCACACAAAGAATAGGAAAAAGAATGGTGAATCATTACTTCCTAATGAGGGGTAATCTAAGAACAACTTCAAAACTGTTAGAATGAAAAAGCTATCAATGACTTCAAAAACTTTCTAGCTTGACACCATCCCCGACAATGGCACCAAAAATGTTGGACTCCTATAATGATTCAATAACTAAGCCTTGACGACTATTATTCATAGATTGGACATCTTGAATTGAACAACTATCTCAATCATCATGAAGGTGCATTTAACTTGTCAACCCAGGGACGTAAACTTGAAATGGGTCAGCACTCTATGTGCACTAGGAACTTCAAGACAATCATTCTACCCTATAGCTATGGAAATCACAATACTAGAAAGTAAATTGCATGGAAAAAAAGGAAATAATACTGATCATCAAGTAACAATTCTACTAAACCAAAATGCATAACAAAAATAAAGATCTAGGCAATCTAAGATAAAACTGTGTTGTCTACTTTGGCTGCAGGAAGAAGTCTAGTTGTTGCAGGAACAGACAAAGCCAGATTTCTAACTAAGTATAGAACAAAAAACAACTAAACTATCTACTCTAAAAGGATAGATTACTCACCAAGTGGGCCCCCTTGGATGAGAATCCTCTAAAAATATTGAAAACTCAAATGCTCAACTCAAAACAACATCTTATTCATGGAGAAATATAAGAAACAAAATCATAACATAGTTGCATTGAAAAATAGAGAATGCTCAGTACATTATTAGAATCCCTTCTTTTCTTTTCTCTCTGAACCTCTACGAAGAAGATTCAAACCATTATTTATACTATCAACTAAACTAGGCAATCAACTCCCACTAGTTGAGAAGACGCCATTTAGGGAAAGCATAAAAAAGAATGGTAGAGAGGTTAATTTCTTCAGGGGAATCCAGTCAGACATACAAGCCCAATGTGGACTCAACATTGCAGTAACGCTCGTGAATGCTCAATGCCAATAATTACAAGGCGGTTATAGCTCTGGCATGGAGAATCTGTTGTAGTCATCCATGGTTGACTCCTTCAAATGATTTTCCTACATGGTCTTCTGATGGTTTCCTTCCTAAAGTTGGCATCTTTGAATAACGATTGCATGGCATTGTTAGTTCGCTTAATTGCACAACTATAATTACTTAAAATAACATTCAACAATCATATGTAAAATCAATACGAATAATCCACATAACATGCTCATGTCATCAAAGTCTTCTCGAGGTGGAAATTAACCCAATATAAAAGGTTTGAGGGAAACATTATAAAAGTTCATCATTTTAAACATCAAAGTCTACGGAATTGTCAGAAGATAAGCTTATAACCTCTACCCAGGACTAGACCAAAAATTGGACTCATCGGAATTATTAAGTTCAAGAATCTTATCATCTAGGGAAAGTGCTACTATATATAAGTTTTACTTCACACATGCAAGCCCCTTTCTTACACAAGAAAACTAGCACTACTTTGCACAAGCATATTTTTCCCCAACACAAGTGAGCTTCCTCTTTGCAAGAATAATTTTGCAATCCACAAGTGATTATTCATCATGGTAGCAATAATCTTATTTATGCGAGCAATAATATAGATGTACAAGAAACTATTTCATAGAATATTTCTTGCACTTTTTACCAATTCTACTCTTATTTATTGCACCCTAAGCTACAGATCAAGACATGTATGCTACATAAAGTGAGGGAGAGAGGGAGGGAGGGAGGGAGTGAAGGAGGGGGATAGGAAGTGGTAGGGTGGGAGGGATAAGCAACACCTTCCTCAACTTCTCAAGAATGAGAAGAATCTCTTCAGTCAATACATTATCTATCTCATTCACTTTGGTCTAATTATTTTCATGTGTTTTTAGAGCATATTCCTTTTTCATTTTATACATTATAGTACATGTTGCTTCCAGTTATACATTTCCATTTTCCCATTGCACATAGTGCACATGTTCCTTCCTCAACTTCCCAAGAGAAGAAAGAATCTCTTGAGATGATAGATTTAGGATAGCCAAGGGGATGACTTAAGGGGTCCTAAGAGGATGGATTAAGTGGAGTTAAGATAATGACTAAGGGGATGCAAGAGGATGGGTTTAGGGTAGCTAACACAATGATGTAAGGGGTCCTAAGAGGATGGCTTAAGGGTGGTTAAGAGAATGACTTAAGGGGATGCAAGAGGATGAATTGAGGGTAGCAAAGACAATGACTTAAGGGGTCCTAAGTGGATGGCTTAATGGGAGATATGAGAATGACTTAAGGGGATGCAAGAGGATGGATTTAGGGTAGATTATAAGATAGTGACTTAAGGGGTCCTAAGAGGATGGCTTAAGGGGAGTTAAGAGAATTACTTAAGGGGATGCAAGAGGATGTCGAGGGGGAAGGAGGGAGATAGGAAGTGGTAGGGTGGGAGGGATAGAAGGAGGGAGAGAAAGAGGGAAGGTGAGAGATAGGAAGTGGTATATTGGTCCTTCTATCCCTCCCACCCTACCACTCCCTATCTTTGTTATCCATCACTCCAAAACCTCTTGAATTTATCCACTTCCACATTGCACATAGTGTTCTCCTTCAAAGAAAGAGGCAAGGAGGGAGATAGAGAGATGTATGCTAGGTGAGTTAGGTATAGAGAGGGTTAAAGAGAGGGAGGGGTAGGTAGAGAGAGGTTGTGTGTGTGAGGGGGAGAGAGGGGAAAGGAGGGAGATAGAGAGTGGTAGAGTGGGAGGGATAGAAGGACCCAAAATGGACTTAATAGGAGGGGGAAATATGTTGGTGTATTATGGGACATAGGGACCCAAAAAAACTATAAGAGTCTTTGTATGGATTAAAGTAGTCAATTTGGTTAGTTTTATAAACTTATAAATTTATGTAAATTTTAAATGTTGGTAGAAAGAGATATAGATATAGGGTAGAACCACTTTATAATAGTCTCAAGATACTTCCTCTAGTTTAACCATATAGCTTATTATATTATCAATATTTCTATGTATTTATATACCAAGGATGTGTCTTATAGCTCCTAGATATTTCATCTCAAACCTATAATCCAACTAAAACTTGAGTTCTCTAATCAAATCTCTCTACCTACCTCTCCCTCTATTCATTCAAACTTACCTCTCTCTACCTACCTCCCCTTACCTCTATACTTCTCTATATCTCTCATCTCTCACCATCCCTTGAGAGAGAGGAGGGGAGGGAGAGGTGGAGAGAGAGAGGGGTAGGTAGAGTGAGGGAGATATGGGGTGCGAGGGATGGAGGGAGGGAGAGAGAGGGATAGAGGCAATGAATGATAAGGGGAGAGGTAGGTGGAAAGAGAGAGAGAGGGGAAAGAGGGACAAATAAAATTCTTAATTTCAAGAATCTTTGAGTTCATTTGTTGGTGAAATGGTTTAATGTAAGGTAGAAGGAATATTTTTTAGTGAGATATTTTTTCTTGTATCTGTGTTGAACTTCATTAGGATGTTTTTGTCTATAGCTACATATTTTTATTTTGAAGCGGAAAAAATAAATTCTTTACAAGACTTTTCTACCTTTTTAGATAAAAATTTCATGTCTCCCCCAACTGATTCTCTTTTTCTGCACTTAGATTTGATTTTTCCTTTTTCTTATCATCTATTTCCAATTATATTTGTCCCATGGAATTCTAAAGTTCAATAATCTTATCATTTAGGGAAAGTGCTACTACATATTCACCACCTAATACACAACACTTGATTCTTGAAGGTGTGTGTCCTAGGTTAGGTTAGTAACCTAGAACCCATTCACCACCTGACAAATGGGTCCTCACTAGGTTGTAGGACCCTATTTTCACATAATATTACACATTGTTCGAAGTGTGTCCTAGCTATGTGAACTAAGACCCATTCGCCACATGGCGAATTGGGCTTTCCAAGGAATTTAGTTAATTTAATCATTGTTTTACATGTTGATGACATGTTAATCACTAGGACTAATGAAGTGTTGATTAGAGAACTCAAGGTTTAGTTGGATTATAGGTTTGAGATGAAATATCTAGGAGCTATAAGATACATCCCTAGTATATAAATGGATAGAAATATGGATAATAATAAGCTATATGGTTAAACTAGAGGAAGTATCTTCAGACTATTCTATAGTGGTTCTACCCTATATCTATATCTCATTCTACTTAAATCTCCTTCCTTCCTAACTTCTCCCCTTTTGTTACATCTTTCTCCCCTTGCCTCTCTACTTTCCATATCTCCCCTCACTCTCTCTACCTACCTCTCCATCTATTCCTTCAACTTTACCTCTCTCTACCTACCTCTCCATGGCTCTCTCATTTCCTCTCTCTCCCTTTATCCCTCCCATGCTACCTCGCTAGACCTCTCCCTCCCCCCATTCCTCTATACCTACATGTCCCACCTTACTTCTCCCTCTCTCTCTACCCCTCTCTCCCTACCTCAAGTTCCCTCTCTCTCTCTCTCTATCTCTTCCTCACACACATAACCTCTCTCCACCTACTCCTCCCATTATCTCTCCCTCCTTCCCTCCCTTCTTCCCTCTTTCTCACTATCTCTATGCATACCTCTCCCACACTCTCTCTATATGTACCTCTATCCCTCCCACCTTACCACTCTATATCTCCCTCCTTTACCCTTTCTATCCCTCACACACACAACCTCTCCCCACCTAACCCTCCCTCTAGTTCAAAATGAAATAAAAGAATAAATGAATATTGGAGAGTTAGGGAGAGAGGGAGGGGTAGGTGGAGAGAGGTTGTGTGTGTGTGAGGGAGAGAGGGGGAAGGAGAGATAGGGAGTGGTAAGGTGGGAGTGATAGAGAGTGGTAGGGTGGGAGGGATAGAAGGACCTAGAATTAACTTAGTAGGAGGGGGAGAGGAGTGGTAAGGTGGGAGGGAAAGAAGCAAACCAAAGTGAATGAGATAGATAATGTATTGACTGAAGACATTCTTCCTGCTCTTGAGAAGTTGAGGAAGGTGCACGTGCATTATGTGCAATGGGAAAATGGAAATGAAAAACTAGAGCAACATGTGGGGTGGGAGAGGTAGAGAGAGGTGGTGTGTGTGTGAGAGAGAGAGGGGTAGGTAGAGTGAGGTAGATGTGGGGTGGGAGGGATGGAGAGATGGAGAGAGAGGGAAGGAAGGAGTGAGTGATAAAGGGAGGGGTAGGTGGAAAGAGAGAGAGGGGGGAAAGATGGACAAAGGGAGGGAGAGGAAGGTTAGGAGGGATGGTGAGAGAGAAGTGATAGAGAGAAGTATAGAGGAATGGGGTGAGGGAGAGGTATAGCGAGGTAGCATGGGAGGGATAAAGGGAGAGAGAGGAAATAAGGGAGACATGGAGAGGAGCATGTTCACTATGTGCAATGGGAAAATGGAAATGTAGAATTGGAGGCAACAAGTACTAGAATGTATAAAATGAAAAAGGAATATGCTCTAAAAACACATGAAAATAAGTAGACCAAAGTGAATGAGATAGATAATGTATTGACTAAAGAGATTCTTCTCATTCTTGAGAAGTTGAGGAAGGTGTGTGTGTAGTATATGGAATGGGAAAATGGCAATGCAAAAGTGGATTAACTCAAGAGGTTTTGTATTGTGTATGAATTTGTGCAAGCAAAGAAAGTAAGGTAGGACATGTAGGTATAGAGAGAGTGAGAGAGGGAATCATGGAGGGAGGGATGGAGAGAGGTTGTGTGGGAGGGAGGGAGAGAGAGAGGGAAGGAGGGAGATAGGGAGAGGTAGTTAGAGAGAGGTAAGGGGAACAAAATAGAGAGAGGTAGGTAGAGAGAGGGATCTAGGTAGGGTGGGAGAGGTAGAGAGAGGTGGTGTATTTCCATTTTCCCATTCAACATATTGCACATGCACCTTCATCAACTTCTCAAGAGCAGGACGAATCTATTTAGTCAATAAATTATCTATCTAATTCACTATGGTAGATGCTTCTTTTAAAGTGTTTTTAGAGTAGATTCCTTTTTCATTTCATACATTATAGTACTTGATACCTCTAGTTTTGCGTTTCCATTTGCCCATTACACATAGTGCACATGCTCCTTCATCAAATTTTGAAGAGTAGGGAATATCTCTTTAATCAATACATTATCTATCTCATTCACTTTGGTCTACTTATTTTCAAGTGTTTTCAAAGAAAGTGGCAAGGGGTGATCCCACAATAGTGGTTTACAATTTTTGGCCAAACTCGACACTGAAATTATTATTTTTAACTAAATCTTCACATTTAGGCACCTATAGCAGCTAAACCGTGAGGAATTTGAAGATGATGCAAACTAGAGTCTTGTCACATTTTGTTTGTAGATTCTAAAAATATATTTTTAAATTTTTTTGGAATTATATTGCACTTCTTTTTCCATCTCCCATGAAAACTGGTTTTTTTCTTCAGAAAACAACATTTTTAAAAAGTGACGTAGACTGTATAATGCATAACTTTTTTTCCATGAAGGGTAAAATTCTAATTCTTTTGAATTTAGATTTGTGACTCTAATATCTAGTGCTTCCACTTGGTTAGATAGTTTTTATTGAATACTTTTCCTTTAATCAAGTTTTGAAGTCAAACCAATTACAATTCAGACATAGCGCGACCGTATAACGCATAACTTTTTTTGTATATATCGAAATTCAATTTTATTTATTTTTGGATCAAGGAATTTAATATTTGGTGCACTCATATTTTTCAATTTTTTTTTGATAATCTGCTATTTTTCCACATGTGCAGAACAAAGACCTTCGTTTTCAATGAAAAACCTATGTTTAATAAAACTAAAAAGCAAATACATAATAAAACCAAAACATATTAAAATTATATTTGTTGGATGGCTCATTTTGAAGACTACCTGATTCCAGTTGGGTTTGTGAAGATTCCTCCATTTTCATCCTCAACTAGAGCTTTGAAGTGCCAAAATTTAGGTTTTTTTTGTCTCAGGTGAAGGATGAGAAATTAGGGGGGTTCGAGCAAACCCCTAGGGGTTCGTTTGAACCAGGGTTCATTTGAACCCCCCTCAATATGCCTTTTTCCTTTTGTTTTTTGGGCGGGAACTGTGGATCTAGTAATAAATAGGTTTGCTCGAACCAATTTTTTTGCCATGGGGTTGTTTTTTCTCAGTTTTCCTTCCTCCATCAAATTGTAAACCACTATTGTGGCTTCACTCAGGAGGGAGATAAATTCTAAATAGGAGGGATAAAGGGATAGAGGGAGGGAGAGAAAGATGGAAGGAGGGAGATAGGGAGAGGTAGGGTAGGAGAAGCAGGCATATAGAGAGTTAGGGAGAGAGGTAGGGATAGGTGGAGAGAGGTTGTGTGTGTGAGGGAGAGAGGGAGGGAGAGAGATAGAGAGAGGGAAGGAGGTATAGAGAGAGTTAGGGAGAGAGGGAGGGGTAGGTGGTGAGAGGTTGTGTGTGAGGAAGAGAGGAGAAATGAGGGAGATAAGGAGTGGTAAGGTGAGTGGGATAGATGTACTTATGGAGAGAGGGTGGGAGCCTGGATATGTATAGAGAGAGTGAGAGAGAGGGAAGGAAGGAGGGAGGACGGGTGGGATAATGGGAGGGGTAGGTTGAGAGAGGTTGTGTGTGTGTGGAGGGAGAGAGAGAGAGGAGAATTGAGGTAGGTAGAGGTAGAGAGAGGGAGAAGGTGGGACATGTAGGTATAGAGAGAGAGAGAAGTAGGGATGGATGGAGAGAGGTTGTGTGGGAAGGAGGGAGATAGGGAGAGGTAGTTAGAGAGGGGTAATGTGAACAAACTAGAGAGAGGTAGGTGAACAAACCAGAGGGAGAGAGGGAGGGAGAGGTAGAGAGAGGTTAAATATTTGTTTAGTGTTTCAACTAAATATTTTAGGGTTTCAAATTAACTATTTATAGTTTTAATTTCAAAATTTAAGGTTAAAAATTAGCTTTTTAGGGTTTAAATTTGATATTTTAGGGTAAAAATGAAATAAATAAAATTTTAGAATATCAATTGAAAAATCCATAGATTTGGTATTGAAAAATACCTATTAAATATAAAATTTTATAAGTGGGTGGATAAAATGCCTCCATTTGAAGGCATGTAGCAAAATCACAACAAAAATGAGTACTTAAAGACCCTTATGTATATGTTATCGAAGTCAGCTTGTGAAAGAGATGGGAGCTCCACTATTTGTTGTGTTGGAATCTACAATGTGAAAGTGAAATGATGACTCATCGTTTGACTTTTGACTAGTTTTTTTACATTAAAATGAAATATAAACCTCCTTGAGGTAACATCCTATAATTTACCATTGCTCTTATTTCCCCACTTGGAACCTTTCTATTATTTCATTATTGTTGATTATGCAGTCCATTGGCATTATTTTTTTTGATAGGTAAGTGAAATATTATATTGATATGGCAAAAATTTATAGAGTTTCCATCATGCATAAATCCTTCGAGCTCGACTATACCAGAGACTTGACCATCCTAATTATACCAAAGCATATGACCGTGTATGGTCTACCAACATTTACACTGATTCATTACCTAGATTAACATAAAATATGGGAATACAATATAACAAAATTCCCATCAAACCTAGAACCCATATACATCAACGACTAGACAAGGATCCACTAACAAAACCTAAAACCCATAAAACTTGAGAATTAAACTTACCCATAAAATAATAGAGTCGAACCTAGCTAAGGAAGCCATTAGCGGCAACGAAGGTATTGAAATCTAGAACCTTGTTGTGACCAAAAGTATGAGAAGGTTTCAACACCTTTTGAAGATAGTCCACCCTAAACGCCGCTAGTTGCTTGTGCTCCACCAGTGCCAATCCTTTTAGGTAAAATATAAAAGGATAATATTTAACAACCTCTCCTAGCACATAATATGTGGCCAAATCTCATGGCCGAGGCACCCTCATTCTAGGGGAGGAAATGAGAAGGATTTATTCTAAGCCCACTAGTAGGTTCAAGTAGAAGAGTTCCTTCACCAACACCTTTGTATCCCTTTTCACCATTCATACTTCCAATATGACAACCAGGAACCAAGAAATTGATATGTTTGTGTCCACCCTAAAGGTTTATTGGCTCCGTAGAAATCCCTTTCCAAATATCATTTTCACAACTACAATAATAAGATGATCATATTTTTTAGGATTCGTTTGAGAGGTTGATCCACGATCTCCCCACGAAACACCATCCGATGAACCATGCTTTCTAAATGAATTAGAGTTTCCACTCTAATGTTTGTCAATGTTTATGTAGAAAATTTCACTATGAATTTGGAGCATTCCCCATCAAGCCGATATTATAGAGTTTACCTACGCCTCACAAATTCTCAACTTGGTTGACAATGAAATGTAATGAAACCACAAAGGTCCTCAAATATTGTGTTGATAATCACAATCTTGTCAAACTATTATTAAATTGGCATGTATTTACCATGACATGTAGAGAGCCAACCCATCATCATTGTGGAATCACCATCTTGTACATATGTATTAACTCAATAAGTCCCAATGATAGTTATGAAAATACAACCTGATCTCCCAAGTGCAGACTTTGTAAACCTCCTTACACTTTCATCATTACGCCAAAAAGACAATTGGATTTGACAAAACTGATGAGGTAACATTCTTCCCACATCACTGGAGTGTGCTCCATATCAGCTCGTCTAGTTGGCAATACACAAAATTATCTCCTTCAAGTAGACAACAACACCATTGAGATGGAAAGTATACTGCACCATCTTTCCCATAGAAGCATTGGCCAAATATATCCACCACCTATTATAGATACATCGCCACTGCCAAAAATCTTGACCTTTCCACAATAGTATGTGTGGAAAGGCGCCCTCCCAACTGCCCATTAAATCCACATAGTATAATCAATTCACCATTTATTTTATTGTATTATCATCTTCCCCCATGTTGGAAAGCAAAGCCACCTCAGTTCCCCTCGAGAAGGATACAATTCACCGAAACTAATTCAAAATGTCCATCAGACCCAGGGCCACTTCCAATCTAGTTGCTAGCTTCCAATTAATCATTTTATGGGAGCGAAGTCCATTGAATACCAATGAGGAGTCACCTTCGTTACTAGATTTTTCAACTTTAGGTCTTGACACTGCTTCAGGCCAAGAATCACAACTTGCATTTCAACCACATTGTTTGTCCCCTTCGGAAGAGGCATTGCCAGCTTGCCCACTACCCTACTATTCTAGTCTCTGACAATACAACCAGCCCTTGAGATGCCCAGATTTCCTCAAGAATCCATATCAAAGTTGAGTTTATACCACTCAACCTCCAAAGGAGACCATTGAATATTTTTCCTAATCTCTTGAGTCTTTGAGCTACCTTCCCCCATGAAAGAAGGAACCAACAAACTGTGCAAGCTAGATCACATTCTTGCATCCCATTCAATAAATGTCCTCTTCCTAGAATATGAGTTCCCCACCCTAGAGTTAACTAGCTCAACTAATTTGGCTTCAATCTTGTTCTATAATGATTGTATTGTCATCTCCTTGTTCTAGAAAATATGCATGTTCCTTATTTTCTAGATTTCCCAAATTAGCATTGAGGGTCTAGCAATCCAGAGGTTATTATAAAGAGCTTGTTTGTGTAGTGTTGGCCATCCCAATAACAAGTCCAGGAGTTTGTTTGGAAGATAAATTTGTCATTGAAGTTTAGCGATCAATCATTACCAACAACTTTGAGTGTAAGGGCAATTCAGAAAGAGATGGTCTCCAAATTCTTCATCTTATTTGCACAAAATACATCTAGAGGGGCCCTAAAACCTCATTTTGGCAAACCTATCTGAAGTGAGAAACCACCCTTGAGATGTAGCCCAAATAAATATTTCAGCCTTGGGAAAACACTCCTTGTTCCAATAAAGATTGTTGGGGAACTTTGCATCCCCATTGTTTCTCTCAGTTAGTCTTTTGTATCCTTCCTTCACATTATAATTTCCATTTGAAGAGGCACTCCACCTTAGGATATCCTAACCAACCCTCAAGCATATACTACGACCAACCAACATACCTTCATAAATGCCCACTCCACCTAGCTCTAGGTCAAGACCCCTCACACTCTTCCATTTGAAATTGGAAAAATCAAGGGTTGTGACCACCATGTAGTCTCTTACCTTATCTCCCCATACCTATTTTGTTAATGTCCTAACATTCCCTAAATCATCTCTATCTGCCAATTTGGGAAATCCTTCCCAAGAATCTTCCCAGAAGGAAGCAACACTACCATCCTTGACTTTCCAAGTTAAATAATCCGACACTAGATCCCTACAGCTACATATGAAGTTCCAAATCCTAGACCCATGGGGAAGCATCTTGGAGGTGAAGATACTATTCTCTTCCTCATCCCAATACTTTTCCCTTATAATCTTTGCCCATTTAAGTCCTTTTTTTTGTGGAGAGCCCAAATTAGCTTTGCTCCCAACACTTTATTCTGGAGGAGGAGATTCTTCAAGGTAGCCCCATCTTTCTCTTTGCCCTCATAGACCTACTTCTATTTCACCAGCGGATACTTGTGCTAATCCAAATTTCCTTGTGATGGTGGTGAAATGTGTATACATGAAGGAAGCAGGAGGAGGTTGAAAAAGCCTTAACTATCTTTGTTCTGTTTGTCGAAAAAGGCATAATGGTGAAGACTTTCAATATAATAGAGCAAAAATTTCTTCTTTAGAAGAAGCTAGAAGAGACACCATTCTAAAACCTCTTCCTATAGGTATGAATAAGGTAGAATACATAGATGATCCTATTTACTTTATGGCCCAGAGGAGACCTTGGCAACCAAGAGGAATGCCCCCAACCGATTATCAGACAACATCCCAAAGTCCTTTTAAACAAAGTCCTTTCCCAAATCAACCTGGATGGTTTGGAGGTTGGAAAAAACCTCCATAGTACCTCCAATGGAAACAACAATATCCACTCGTTCCACAATTAAGGAAAGTATGGAGAACGCCACCACTAGTATACGCACAATATCAGTCATTTCCTCCATATCCACCACCTCCAAAAATAAATCCCTATCAGAAATCCTAACAACTCTTGCCACCTTTCCCATCATCTACTCAACGATATAGTTCAACTCAACCTCCAAAAGCCACGCCTATGCTAGCACAACCACCACTCAATCTGAATAATAAGGTGGCTCAACTAGTTTATAAAAATGAGGTGGCAGGATACCTGACTTATCCTGTCAATGCATTAGGAATTGATGGTGTACAATTGAGGTCATGAAAGAATCTTCATGGGCCAACTATCACTGATGTAGAGGATTTCCTAGTTGAGCTGAAAGAGGAATAACCAAGGCCCCCATTTCCTGATAGGTTGCAAGAACAACCAAAACAACAAGAGACATCTCAATTAGGGTTTGACTTTATGAATGAGTTACATAATGTTAACATTAAAATTCCTTTGTTGTAGGCCATTCGAGATGCTCTAGTGTACACCAAAGTAGTTAAGGAACCATGTGGGAGGAAGCAATAGAAGACACATGACCCTAAGACAGTCCAATTTATTACAAAACTTGCAAATTTGATGTTGGGAGGATCTTTGTTCCTAAGTATGTGGATCTAGGAAATCCAACGATAAAGGTATGTATTGTTGATATAGTTATTCAGAATACACTTGCAGATTTAGGGGCAAGCATAAATGTGATGAAAAATGAGATTAAGGAGAGATTAGCCCTTTAAGGAATAAGACCTACTCCAACTGTCTTGCAAATGGCAGATTGCTCCCTCGTAAAACCAGAAGGTATGATTGAAGATATCATTATTTCTATTGAGTCTTGGGAGTATCCCACAAACTATGCAATAATTTTTTTTGCCACTATATAATTGGGTACAAGGTCTTTGTACATATGGATCACTTTGCTATTAAATTTTTGATGAATAAGCTAGTTGTTGCAGGATGAGTGATTCAGTGGTTGCTTATCTTGCAGGAATCTGACAGTACTATTCTTGACAAACTAGTACAAGATAACGTAGTGGCTGATTTTCTATCTAGACTGCAGTGTGATGATGAACCAATTCCTGTGGATGATACTTTTCCAGATGAACATATTTTTTCTACTTCTATAAAGAGCCCATGGTTTTCCAATATTGCTAACTATCTTGTTACCTATAGATTTCCACCTTACTTTTCTCTGAGAGAACATCAGAAGGTTATAGGTCTTAGTGGGTAATATAGTTGGGTTAATGGCTTAATTTTCTTTACTAGAATTAATAATGTTACACATCATTGTGTTATAGAGGAGGATGTGTTTGATATACTCTGCACCTATCACTCTAAGCCTTGCGGAGGCCATTTTGTGGCATAATGAATTGCTAACAAAGTTTTAATTGCAGGATATTATTGGCCAACGATCTACAAAGACTATAAAAGGTTTTTTCAGCATTGTGATAAGTGTCAACATATGGGACAACCTACACACTCTGATGAGATGCCTTTACACCCACAGTTGTCAATTGAACCCTTTGAAAAATGGTGTTTAAATTTTGTAGGGCCCATTAATCCTCCTTCTTGGAATAAATAGTACATTTTGGTTTGTGCAAATTATGTCACTAAGTGGGTAGAGGTAATAGCTTTGAAGCATGCTAGGGATACCAAAGTTGCTAACTTCTTGTATTATGAGATTGTTACCAGGTTCAGTGTGCCCAGAGAAATTGTCATGGACTAGGGGACACAGTTCAACTCTGATTTGGTTGCTACGTTGGTGTGGGAATATGAGATCAAGCATCACAAATCTTCCCCATACCATCCATAATCAAATGGGAAAGTGGAAGTGACCAACTGAGAATTGGAGAATATTCTCACAAAGATAGTAGCATTACATAAGAGAGATTGGGTAGACAGAATTTATGAAGCAATTTGGGCCTATCACACAACTTGGAAGATGACCATTGGATTGACACCATATGAGCTTGTCTATGGAAAAAATGTTGTTTTGCCAATTGAATTTGAAGTGAAGACTCTTTGCACTACTCTTCAACTTGGGATGAGTCTTAGTGAAGCCTAAAAGGACATAATTTCTCAACTCCATTCTTTAGATGAGATGCATCAGGAATCCCTTCTTCATGTGAAGGTGGTGCAAAAATAAAGAGCATAGTGGCATGACCACTTCATTCGATCACAAACATTCCAAATTTGGGGATTGGGCGTTTCTTTATGACTCTCGGTTCTAAGACTTCAAGGGGAAGTTTCATATTCACTGGCTCAGTCCTTATGAAATCTAGACTATGTATGATAATGGTGTTGTTAAATTATGCACTGTGGATTTAGAGCACATGGCTCTTCTTGTCAATGAGCACTATTTGAAACTTTACAAATGACCCCTTTCAAAAGAAACTTTTGTTTGTGATATGGAAAAGGAACTCACTCTTTTTCCTATTGCCTCTTGAAGCTAATTTGTTCTGTTATTTGAAAAAAAAGCAATAAAAGATCCAATAATGAAAACCTTTAGGCGTTGTTGGTGTTGTTGGCCAGGTAATATTTGAAAACTATATTTTGATAGATATTAACTGCAAAATAAACTTAGTGTTGAAAACTAGTTTTCTGATACTTCTAAGTAGTGGTAGATTGAAAATCGACAATGTCAGTGATCTATTGTCATGATTAAAAAAAACCAAAATTCTTGTCACTTCTATTCTAGGAATTACCTTATGACTACAACAACAATTCCTTGGTGTGGATGGGTCAATTTTCATTTTAGCTATTTGAGGATGAATTTTTGTCCTCTTGCTATTCTCTTTGATTAGTACCATCCTGCTTCAGATTTATACCACCATTATGTGTGCTTCATTCTACATAGGTTTATTGGAACTTGGTTCCTATTATTTTTTGGCAAGGAATCTTTGTTCATTTGTTCTTTTTGCATATGTTTCTAGTTGGTGTATGCCTCCTCTTGGCAATAGTTCTTTGGGTCTTTTCCACCACATTCCTGGTGTCACTGACATTTTACAACTTGTACATCTAGTGAGTTTTTTCATGATTCCATTACTGTACTTCATCCACTTTGTTCAGTTCCAGATGCACTTTCTACTTTGCTGGTTCCATTGTGTGCTAAAGCATTCTTGCCGCTTACTTGCCAGGATGTCTTACCTCTGTTGTTGTCTTTTGATTGTACTCCATTCTATATGTGGCAGATGTGGTACTCCATATTGGGTCTTGTCATTCTTACCATTTAATGTCTCCTATACACATCCACCTTGGTAGAAGTTTTGGTGGTGCATTTTCTGATGTACTATCCTCATCATCACTCTACATTGCTTTGATCTTAGAAAAGACACTGCCTAGTTGGCACTTCTACGTCAGCATTGGCCACGTGCTTTGTTTGGTCCTATTTTCTGTTTTGTCAATTTCTCCTGCGCTCACATCCACTTTGACTTTCTATACTCCCGATGACCATTGGTATTGATATGTTTAGGTTTTTACTTTTCTCAGTTATTTTATTTCATATATTTGTTTTCTTTTCATAAATGGTGACACAACCCAAGGATGGGTCACATGCCTAGCTAGGGGGAGAACTGTCAAATCATATCCATGTCATATCTATTTGACACACAGTAAACCATTATTACTTGGCCTTGTCTATTCTATATTATTATTACCCTACCACTCATCCCTGTAACCATAAGTTTTCATAATTATACCATTGTAAACCACTCTCTATACTTAGTTACCATTTACCCACTTTCTATTTCTACCACTACCATTATCCGCAAATTGTTCCCAACACTTTTCCTTGTCAGTGATGGTTTCTACATCTATTAACAGTTTTTGTCTGCAAACTATTCTAGTTTGGAAAACCTTCTGGTAGTATAATGGTAGGAGACCATTGTCTCCATTTTGAGCCCACGTCTATGGATGAATTGAGAGCTCCAAAATTTTCTAAGGCATATAAAATATTTAAACATGAAAGATGGGATGACGCATATTTCAGGAAGTTGAGGTGATATGATGAAAATATTGCACAAGAATTTGCAATGACCTACCATAGGAATCAAGCAAAGGTTCACAGTTTAGCTATCCCTATCATAGTAGAAGCCATAGCTAATGTTTCTGGCTTATTGCTAATAGGGGAAAACTATTTTCCTGATAATTCAAGGCAAGTGGAGGATCTCAAACCTCTTCGTAAGAAGTTTCTGGAAAGAGGCAAATTTGTCAAAATGGTATCTGGGAAAGGTACGTGGTTGGCCTCACTTCCAAACCCCTAGAAAGATGTAGATTTTTTTTTCATTCAGTATATAACTTGTGAAGGTAGGCAAGTATATGTGTTTTGCTAAGCATTTTCAACTTATATTGCATCTACAGAAGGGTATGCTTGTGAATGTTCCGTTCCTTCTTTATTCTTCTATGAATCAAATGAGGAAGGTAGTCCAAAAAGGAAACAAGAATTCCTTGGCTCACCATGGACTCATTAAACTATTAATTGTGAGGGAATTAAAAAAAATTCTCCTCGGAGGGACTGAGACTCATTTATTAGTGATGATACCCTAGAAAATTCTGCTGAGGAAGACTCTCCTAACACCCCAAAAAATTCTGCTGAGGAAGACTCTCCTGACACAGAAAAATCTCTTAACACTTCTGAAAAAGGGAATCTGTACATACAGATTCAAATGAGGATAGTGAGGATGGAAATCCTTATGATGCATATAATGAGGATTTTGAGTTGAAAGAAGTCCCTAACATCTCCCCTAGTTCTTTGAAGAGGAGGGTTTATGTTCAAAGCACTAAACAAACCCTAGGTTCATGCAACAATTAGGTCAAGGGTTGAAATGTTAGCCCTGTAAGTTTTAAATCTGTCGAAAACAACACATCAGTCCTTGATTCCAAGGGTAAACAAAAATTGTGTAGTGGGTCATCCTCAACTAAGGCCTCAAATGTTCCTTGTGATAAGGAAAAACTACCAACTACCACAATGGATAGATTGGAGAACTTGGCCGATGTAGCCAACAATGTCTTAAGTCCTAAAAAACCAAATGATGTTGATGATTTGATAGTCTTAGCTACAGTATTATTTAAAACTAAAATGACAACAAAAGTTTCTAGAGAATTGTGAAGGAGTAAAAGGAGGAAAACACAAGAGGAGATTATGACCACTGATAAAGATAAAACTAGGCCTGAGCAAGAAACTAAAATCCCTCATCCTAATTCTCCAATTTTGGAAGAGACATTGATTGCCATAGAGGTTGTTCATGGTGAGACCAACATTCAATATGAGTCTATTCAAACTGAGCAAATGGGTGATGACATTGTCAACCTAGAAAATTTTACAGAATAGAGGACTAGGGAATTACCTAGAACTTCCATTCCCACTTCTATTGAGGAGAATGAGTTGGATGCATTAGTTGACAATGAGCAGGAGAATATTGGAACACCCCAAATTGAAAGCCAAGAGGCAGATTAAGAGTATGAGGAAGAGAATCCTCTTGTTGACAAATGAAGAAATTTGTGGCCTACAAAATTTAGTAACCAAGGTAACAGAGGAGATTCAAGCACTACAAAGTTCACTAGCCAAGATGATTGAGGATAATCAAGCTACAAAAGAAAGTTCATGATGCATGTTCTCTTAATTCCTCATAGGAAGAGGAGATTGGTCAACTCAAAACAACACTTGAGCAAACAACTGCCTCCAATACACTTCTTATGTCTATCCAAGAACATGAGAAAGAGATGCATGCACTAAAACAGTTATGGTTTAAAGAAATCACTAGCATGTTTCATAAACTTGCTTCTCCACTTGGTTTGTACCCTATGTTCTTTTGTATGAGGACATGCAAAACCCTAAGTTGGGGGGAAATGATGGGGGTGAAATATGTCATCATTTTTACCTTTTATTTTCCCTTTACCTTTTTCATTTCCATAATAACCTTGTTGTTCCTATCATTATTTGTTAATGAAATGAGGATATTTAATAAAATGCGAAGAAAAGATAAAAACATAAATATATCAAAAGCTTCAATCATTTATTGATTATCTTCATGACTATGATAGCGAAGGATAATTAGGTGGATAAAACATGGGCACAAGAGCATTAGTGGAGTGGAGATGAAGCCGTTCAAAGTCGTGTTGTTTTGGCTAAGTCTATTTCAAGTTGTTTGTCTGTTCCAAGTTGTTAATTTGTTTTGAAACAATATTGAAAGTCTACAATCTAATTTTAATTAACTTTTGAGGTTGTTGGCCGCAGGCCAAAACAACCTAGATAATTGTATGCTTTTTGTTCGGTATTAGTTATACACTTAGTGGCTCACAATATCTAGAAATATGTATGTTAAGACTCAGATTCATATCGATATATACACCTATAGACTTTTGTTCTGTATTGAAGATTGTGATTTAAATATCATTCGTATGAATATTGATTAGTGTGGAGTAAGCTTTTGTTCAAAAGTTTCATCACCTAATAATCAAAGAAGGTAGGGCCCACTTCCTTGGTTACTTGGTGAATCATTATAGTATTAATACGTTGTGTGGTAATAAGTATTTCAGTTTTAAATATGCTTTTAATATTTAATTATAATTACTATGTTAATTTATAATTATTGGGTTTATTGTTAATCAGTGTGATTGCTATTAATTCATGTGAATTTAGATTGGCATGTTGTATTTCATAAGTGTTAGGCTTCAATTATATTATTTGATTATACTCTATTAATTCATTTCCAATATGAAGTATTAATTCTATTTTATTGTTTGTCGTTAATCTACCCTTGTTGTAGACTATTCCTAGCACATGTTCCTATCATAGAATTGATAAGAAGTTTGAAAACTAGATTTATAAATAAATAAAAATTGTGTGTTAGTTGCATCCATCCCCACTTAGTTCATTGTTTTCAGTCCTTAGGTAAACTACCACAACACCTTTCACAAGTTTATGATTCTCAGATTGACATTTAGGAAAAACTGAGGAAACCAACACAAAAATCCTAAGGATTGGTCTATTCAGATTTTCCAACTCAACAGAATCACCAGAACACTTTATCTCCATTGACAGTCCACAATTTGTCCAACACCCTGCCATAATTTTATTTCATTTTTCTATTTAATTCTTTGCTAGCCCTCACTAAAAGGGGAAGACATGATATCAAGTATGTCGGTAATGCCAAGATCATTGATTTGAATTTTTTGAGATATCATGCCCAAGATAGCCATTGACACTTCTAGAAGGCGATTTTGTTTGCTACCTTCTTCACTAAAGGTTCTCAAAATTTTCTTGGTTGCACCCCCTTGGCGAGAGGGAGCCCAAGGTACTTACAAGGAAGTTTACCTCTTGAATTTTAGAATTCTCAATATCTGATTTTCCCTCTGAGCTGAGGTGTTGAAGAAGAAGACTTCTAAATTTTCTAGGCTAACCTCCTAACCCAAAGCTAAGGAGTATTTTTCCAAAATTTCCTTAAAGCACCTAGCCTCCCTCTCTTGGGCATTACCGAATAGCATGGTGTCATTAGAAAGCTTTTGATGCGTGACTACATGCAACCCACTTGTGATTTGCATTCCTTCCACCCTCCTACTATGCCATGCATTTGAGATAAATCTTTTGAGGTCCTCAACCATTATGATAAATAGGAAAGGGGAGATGGTATCCCCTTGTTGTAGTCCATGTGAGGCATTAAAGAAACACTCTGGGGAACCATTCAACAATACTGAGAACTTTGGGCAAGCAATCCAACCAAAAATCTAGTTCAACCATTCCCCGTTAAACCCAAAGGCTTCCAAATTTTTTAAAAGGAAGCACCAGTAAACCTTGTCATAGGCCTTTCGAATGTCAAGCTTTATTAGCATGGATTGTTTTTTTTATTTTTTGAATGGAGTGAATTACTTCCTGAGCAATTATGATGCCATCTAGGATTGATCTGCCAAGCACAAAACTAGTTTTCTCTTTAGAAATGATATCTGGTAAGATTTTCTTTATCCTGTTTTCCATGACTTTGGATAGGATCTTATAAATAGTATTACACAGTGTTATCGACCTATATTATTTGAGGGACTCAAGATTCTCCTTCTTTAGAATTAAAGCAATGAAGGTGTTATTGATCTCCTTGAGCACCCATCTAGAGCTTCTTGAGTCTTCAATTTCCTCTGCCACATCCTTGCCCACAATGTCCCAACATTTGGAAAATTCCCATGAGAAAACCATGTGGCCAGGTGCCTTGTTCGGATGGAGTTGAAAGAGTTCCTCTTTAACTTCTTGCTCCATGAATTTACTACTCAACATGACATTTTGGGCTTTCATAATCATTTTAGGGATGCAGTCCAAGAGGTCCTATTGCACACCAAAGTTATACCTAGACTAGTCATTCAAAGGATTATGGAAAAATTCTATCGTGGCTATCTTAATATCCTCAATTTTATCCAAAGTCCCACCATCACTAGTTTTGATACTTGTTATTCTATTGACCTCCCTACGAATCTTAGTTGAATTATGAAAGAATTTTGTGTTCTTGTCCCCTATGTTAAGCCATAATTCTCTGGACTTCTATCTCCAAAAAATATCCTACTTTTTCCAGGACATCATTCAGTTTCTTTAACAATTCCTTCTTTTCCAAGAAGTGATAATTGTCCATCCCATTTTTTATTACATTCTCAGACAGCTCCATCAGAGCCTCCTCCATTTTTTTTTTCCTCAAATATGTTTTTGAAACAATTTATATTCCAACTCTTTAGATTTTGTTTAATTACTTTCAATTTGGCAAAAATGTTGAACATCTTTGAGCCCTCGAGATTAAATTCCTCCCACCAATTCCTTATGAGATGAAATTTTTTTGGGTCCTTGTACCAAATGTTCTCAAACTTAAATGGACATCTTGTAGGACCCCTTTCCCTGACAATTTCCAGAGCCACAAGGAAGTGATTCGATCCAAAGCCAGGTAGAATCTTTCTTTTTGGGCTGAATGGAAAAAGACTTAGGTCACCTTTAAATAGGAATCTATCTATTTTTTTTGCAATTCCACAAAACCCACTCCTCCTATTTGTCCAGGTATATTGGCCATTTCCCATTTGTAAATTTATCAACATGTTTCTCTCTACAAAGTGCTCAAACTCTATTTGAGGTTGCAAATTTCTTTCCACACCACCCTTTTTGTCTAACGTTTTTAAGATTTCATTGAACTCCCCACTCAGCACATAGTAATCAAAAGTAGGATTTCCACATATGTTATCCAATTCACTCCATTCTTGCCTTGTTTGAATGCAATTGTTAGGCCCATACACATTAACTAGTAGAAAACATAGATTTGAGGCAAGACTCCTTACCTTACACGTGATCCAAAATCTACTTGCAACCACCTCCTCAATAAGGACATTTTACGATTTCTAGAGGATCAAAAGCCCACCTAAAGGCCCCTCTACATTGACCCCCACCATTCTCCATAATTTCATCTTCTTGCCGAAATTAATCCTTTCCTGTTCACCAAGCTTGGTCTCTTGCAACAAACAAATATCCATCTGCATTGATTCCACCTGATGCCTAATTAGGCATCGCTTGTTAGGGGCATTTAAGCCCCTAACATTCCAAGTTATGATTTTCATGGCTGTTCAAGAAGGGCTTCACCCTTCCCTACTTTTAACATCTCATTTATCTTCAATTTCCCATTTGCCTCACCATCCCATTTGAGCTTTTCCTAGTTTGGATTTCTTCCCTATCTCTTGCATTCACCACAATCAGAAGAGGATTTAAGAGTGTCCTTATGACCAATCCCTAATTTCCCAGGCTCACCTTGCTCCAACAATGAGACTCTTTGTCTTTTGTATGATTTCTAAACCAAAACTATATCCTCTTGATCAGATCCAGGGTAAAAGTACAAAGTTGTATCACACTTTCAACCAACTTATCAACATAACTAAATTTAAGTATTTCTAACTAAAAATCAATTTTGGTCAAACATATGATCTGGTAAGATTTATTTTAGCTAAGTTATATATTTCCACAAATTTTCCAACTAAAATTGTTAGATAAATTCATATGTAGCACCACTTTGAAGGAAATTTGCAAAAAAAAAATAAATTATTTGAAAAAATTGATGTATCAACAACTCCTAGTCATGTAAATAACATTTAAAAAAAAATATAAAAATACCCTTTTGTAGATCCATAAATGTAGTTTTCAAAAATATTTATATTTAAATATTTTAATTATTATTTATGTTTTATATTTTATTTTTACTAAAAGTAGGTTATCAACACAAAAATATTAGGTTAGTTACCATGTCAAGGAAAATACTAAAACTTATTAAAAAAAATTGAAAACATATGATGCACTAGACAAAAGAATCTATATCAAGATAGTATAATTTATTTTCTATTTTAGATAAATAATCAATATAAAAGTTGACATCAAATGGAAACAATTGTGTTTCAGTACACACACATTTTAATTTTTTTTAAAAATATATATTTATTAAAATTGAAAAAAATAATCCATGCACTAAAGCTCAAAGTAATAAATACACACAAAATTTTTGAAGGAAAAATATGAAAATTTAGAATATAAAAATTGATGTCTCATGTAACTTCATTTTTCAGCAACAAAATTGTAGTGAAAATTTATAAAAATCTATATTCAAATAATTTTTTAATTTTTTCAAGAAATTACAAACATAAAATATACTAAAAAATACACATTTTATTAGTTTACATTATTTCAAGATTCAAAACATATATGCAACTTTTTAGTGATTCAAGTTTAAAAGTTGGATTAGTGTTGGTTGTTTCCTTTATAAAGTGTGACACAACTTTGTGCTTTTACCCTCCAACATTTTTAAGAGGCCAACCATTGATCTAGTCTTCAAATAAATCATCATCACCAATATTGAGCAAGCCACTCTTGGCAGCCTTTGCCAATTCAACTAGCTCAGTTCCCACTTCTATGAGAGAGTTGAGGTCCTCTTCTCTAACCTTATTCCCCACAAAGTCAATGGATTTTTCAAATTTCTATTCAATCTCCAACTTCTGGTCATCCAAATCCCCTTGTTTTGCTGGCTTTCTTCCACCCTAGTAGCATCTTTAGGCTATGCTTCTCTACCTTCCTGTGCCAGGTTTGAAGAACCCTTCATTACTTCCTCCTTGATGGTGCTAGCCATGTCACTCTGATTCTGGGCATTGGTTGTGGACCTCTAATTTTTTGTAGAGATTTGGTGGCACCAACCCAGTCTCCTTACCAGAGTATTATTGGGTTAAATTTCCAATGTCAGTGCTTGCAACCACCTCTCCCACTCCGTGAAGAATTCGATCTCAATCTAATGTTGACTATTTGGATTGCTCTTGATGCATATTCTGACATAGGTGCTGATATCATCCGAATCTAACCGTTCCTCCACACACACATATTTTCCCAACTAGTTTCCAATGTCTTTTAGGATTCTTAGAGCCCAAAAATCCAAAGGGATGTTTGGAAGTTTATACCAGTCCTGAATCTTTTCCATTCTATGGCGACATGGGTTAAAGCTTGTCCTCCATCTACAGATATAGAAACCACAACCGTCCATAATCTAGATTCCATTTTCTATTTCCTCCCTAATGATCTTTGTAGGGCAGATCACCACAAAATATCCCTATGTCAAGGCTTTAAACTCTAGATCTTCCCCCCATTTCTAGTGCCACCACCTAATTAAGCTATCCCAATTGAGGCTCATGCCATACCATCTAACCAAAATCCCTAATCACTCTAGCCGATCTTTCTCTGCTTGGAGCTTAATTGAACTTATTACTGGATTGTTCTCCTACAACCATTATTTGGCCTTCCACTGATACCACCATCGCTCTTGGATCTGTCAGTTTGAATTCTCCTAGTCAGGGGACTTACATTTTGCGACTTTTCCCATCTCATAGGACCCTTTTCATGGTGAAGACCCCCTCTAGGGTTTTGATTATTGAGCCTTGTCCCTATATTTACATTGGCCTTTCTGTTATCTCCCTTTTGATAATCATGGTTCTTGAATTTATCATGCCATTGCCTCCCTCATCTGCCATTCCACCCATTGGGTCGTCGCCAATAATTTGAATCCCTCCAATCATTTTACTACTTCCAAGGTTCGTTGTTCATGCGGTTTCTCAGCTGATCTAGGGTGAATTTCGCTTCTGACCCATGCGCCCATTTCCCTTGGTTGTTGCTTTCGCCCTTCTCCTCTTCTTGTGTCTTCTTGACTGGATCTTGCCCCTCATGACTGTCACTTTCAATCTCCAGTCATGCTTATTTTTGCTCCTTCTCTGCTTCTGCTCACGCCATCTTTTTTTAATTTTTTAATTTTTAATTTATTATATAGATACTTAAATTTAAATATTATTTAAGAAAATTATTTTATTTCATTTAATTTTATTTTATTTTTTGACTAAAAAAGCATTCCATTGGCATTATTATTTTGTATGTTCATTTAAATTTATAGTGTAATTTTATTTAATATTTTTTCTTTTTGTCTCATGAGTTTTCCTAATCCCCAATAATTTCATTTGGGCCTTTGATAGAAACCCAAAACTTATTTGATGTGTTTTGACTTGTTTTTGCAAAGATTTGGTGTATTTTACACTGTTTTTTATACAAAAAGTAATGCAGGGTAAAAATAGTGTGGGGTTCACATGTTTTTAGTCTTCTTGTTCCATAAGGTCCATTTGCTAGCTATTAGTGTCTCTTTCTTAAGACACTATCGTGCTTTCTTTTTCTTGTTTTTAGGTCTCATTTTCCACTTTCTTAGCATTGAGGGTAGTATCAGGAACACTATCAAATCCATGAAACATGAGCGACCCATGACACATGGGGAAATTAGTGTAAAATAATTAGGAAAGCCACTATAAAAACCCTTTAATGCAAGAAAAGTCTTAAATGCCTTAGAAAACCTTGCATTCTACTACTTAGAAAAGGTTGTCAACAAGATGCTCAATGCCTTCAAAATCCCTAGAGAAATAGAACTACAGGAAAAAAAACTCAACGCCTATTCAATAAATAATATGATTATTTGGGGATGTTATGAAGAATATAATTGAAAAAATAATTATGATAGTTGTTGGTATTACACTCTATTGATTATAAATTTAAAATTATAAATGAATAGATTTCTACTTGACTGAAATTCAAGCCAAGGATACATTCCTATGGATGGTTAAAGGAGTTTTTTCCTATGTATTTATAAAAAGAAAAAATTAAAGATATTAAATGATAAATATCTTACAATGAATATATTTATTAAATACTAATTTTAATGATTTAAAAAAAATGAAGTTAGAGGATAATTGTGGTATTGCTTTTGAACAGTACATCAAATTGTATGGTAATTTAATCTAGTTCACACAACATCTAATATATCCAACTGAGTTAAGACATGATGATAAATTCCTTTGAGAGACTTGTACCTAGATTTAGTCAAGCTAAGTCTCTTGTTAGTAAAAGTATGTCAAGTCCTGCATGAACTCATTATTCTTAAGTTGATCATGTCAAATGACACATCAATAATTTACAATTTTGTTTGAATGATCTATTAGATTATGAAATGGGATAACTTAGAGACACTTTTAGTTTAATTCAACCCCCTATTTCTTGGAGATTCAATCATGTTTTATTTATTTTTGTTCACACTTTCCATAAAATTTGACTACTCTCATTTTTGTTTCACCTTGTCTTTTTATTTAGTAATTTTTGTTTATATCTCATGGGTTTGCCTAATCCTCAATACTTTCATTTTGGCCTTTGATAGAAACTCAAACATTGTAGAATGTTCTCCCTTTGTTAATCCTTAGGATTTATCCAACAATAATTGACATCTAAATAAATAGCATGGTGTTAATGTTGTCCACTCCACCTCCCATACATTTCCCCTCTCTAAAGAACTCCCTCTACAATGTTTTATAGTCTAAAAAGACCATACAATAGTATATTTGTCCAAAGCCAATCTAGAAAGAGATGGAAATATTGTTTTGAGGCAATAACTACCCCCAACATCTTCTTTTGCACTCACTTATTATATGATTAGACTTATATTATAATTATGTTTAAAACATAAAGGGGGTTTGTTAATATAGTTGATCTTGGAGGAGAATTCAACCCCTAACTCTATATATGAGGGATTCCTTATCCCTAAATATTAGAGAAATATTAGGTACACCAAGGAGCACATGTTTCAACTATGGGTTTTGTGGATGTTGTGGATGAGTGGGTTGAGTGGCTTCAACAAGCTATGTTAATCTAGGAATTTCAAATTTTATGGCCTAATCTAGTTAAGCTCTATGGATGGTTGTCACAACTTTGGAACCCCCTAACAAAAGATAGATTTATCACTTTATCACATGTTAAAGGATGGTTCTTGGTTGTCTATGAATTTTCATCTAATAAAGTACTCAAGAAGGGCCTTGGTACTGGGATAAAGATTGTTTAAATATGAAACCATGG
This sequence comes from Sequoia sempervirens, assembly GCA_007258455.2. Taxonomy (NCBI): domain Eukaryota; kingdom Viridiplantae; phylum Streptophyta; class Pinopsida; order Cupressales; family Cupressaceae; genus Sequoia; species Sequoia sempervirens. The sequence continues at coordinate 42,989,217 of VDFB02193867.1, read as the reverse complement.
CATCTCACTTTTAATTCGGGCTTTCTAAATCTTTTCTTGATTCTTCAATATGGATGAGACTCCCAAACTTGTCTATATTTTTTGTCTATGGAGTGCCTTTCCTCTACATAAAATATTCTTGAAAATTTTATTTATATCCAATTTCTTGAAGAGGTTTATACACATTTTACATATGATAAAATTAGTGTTGGGCTTGATTTATTAAAAAAATTCCAAAAATATTGTTTAAACTTGGAAACAAATTAAGGAGTCAAGAGATTGATTATGAACCTGTGTCAAGTCTTGAAATGAAGGTAATTCTTTATTGCATGGAATTTGGTTGCAAAATGACTTAAGTATTCTCTTTGAATCAAAGATAGGTTGTATGGTCAATAGGGGTTGAACATCAACACTAGGTGATTGGTAGTAGTGAGGATTCCCTCTCCAAGGCCTCTCTAAATAGTTCCTCTTATGAATCTTTTGACTCCTTTATTGATCATGTTGGTATCATCTCTTCCAATTCTATTGATTCTCCTATGGATCCATCTCCCCAATCCATTGCTCCTTTAATCATCATTGGTAAGGTGTCTACAAAAAGGAAGTTCTCCTACATATACTTTGGAGTGCTCCCCTTCAATAATATTAGCTCATAGAGCCCCTAATTTAAATTATAACGAGCATATATTGATAGAAATAAATAGGAGGAAGACATCCCCAGATAAAAATGGATATAGTAAAAGTAAGATGATCTCACAATCCCTATATTAAAATGGGCTAGCATGACTTCAAAGAGTGTTTTATTCTGGCTCAAATGACAAACGTATGATGGATTTATTTATTTACTAGATTCTTTTCCTTTTTTATTGTTAATATTTGGATAAATAAATCACTTTCTTTTATGGATCTAGTGAACCTTAGTTAATAAAATTCCACACACAATGCTATTTTTACAACCCCAAGATACCTAACCTAAATTATATAGTAAAAAAATTAAGGATGAATATTAAGGTATATACATATATAGCCCTATGACAGAGTGACTTCTTTTGATTAATTCAATGTCCTTCAAAAAATGGTGAAATTATAAAATGTGTAGACAAAAGATAAAGTTTACAAGATAGTATAGCAATTGCAAAGGTCAAATTCATGTCAAAAAATGAGAACTCATAAAGCTACTAGAAAAGGGTGTATGAAGGGAAATGGCCATCAAGGGTTTGTAAATTATTAAATATGTTATTTTTATAATTAGTGTATACTTCAATTTTTTTATTTGAAAAGCACTAATATTTTTATTTGTAAATTTTATCAATGAAATGTGATTGTTGATAAACTATAGAATACATTTTCAATACGATAGAAAAATTAACTTTATTCCTATTTTGTTCCATTTATTTTATTTAAATATCTAATCTATTTTATTTCAAAAAGTAACATATTAAAAAATTAGTAGAGAAGACCAAATTATTTAATAATAGAAAAAAAGGTGGTTGTGTTGGTGAGGAGGAATTCAAGCCATTCTATAGCAAAAAGGAAAAGGAAGCCTTTGTAAGAATCTAAATCCACTATCATACTTGGATAGTTTAGAAGCACCAAGATGCCTTAGTCTACTTTTTTCTTTTTTTAACGGGGAGAGGAAAAATTTATTCACATTATCATTTCATGTCTATTGTATTATATTAGTTATTATGAAGTTCCATCAAAAGTATACATTTCACATATATGACTAATTTACATAGTTAATCTAGAGAATGGCATATACATATACAAATTTGAGAAGCAATTATTTTCTTCTTGTTTTATTGTGTTAATGGTTTTACTTCTTTTATAATTTTTATTTGTCTTCAATTTTCTCATAGCTATCTATCCATACCTACATAAAACGGGCAACATTCTATTTGAGGTTTCTAAATAGGTGTACTAATTCTATTCAAAGGTTATATGATTCTAATTTTATATCCATTATGTCACCTACTATGTGAAACTATGACTTTCTACAAATTCTATCAAGGTATTTAAATGACTTCTTAATTGAGAATGATCAAATATAGTTAAAAATGGTCATATAAGTTCTATTTAGCTTTAAAATCCACAACAAAGATGCATGATTTGTGTAGCAATATATTTGTAATTCAATATTTTTATAATTAATATTAGAATTTTAATCTTGTACTATGTTGAAAACTAATTAATGTAAATAAATATCTTATGTAATTATGCTTGCTTCTACATATGTTTTATTTGCTTTATCAATCTATGGTACAATAATCTAATGCAACCATAAACATTCAAAATAATATCCAATATGTTATAAACCAAGCTATATTTTTGTAAACTAGAAAATTATTTGATAATACTATACTATGATCATAAGTGAAATAGTAGAACATTTGAAAAAACCTACAAATAAAAGCTTTTGGTATATTATGTGGTTTTTCTATGAGCTTTCCATGATAATATCCATGAATAGTGGTATCTTTATGCTATATATTTATTATTCTATCTTGGATACATCTTGATAAGAACTATGTGTAAGTTTATTTCCTTGCCAAATAATCCCTAACATAAGTGGTTACATGCCACATGAGAAGCGTCGTCCACAATGTTCTGTAGGGGGCATGAGTAGTTCAAAGAATGGACACACATGTTTAAAGTAGGATGAATGCAAGCATAGTATTGTGGTAAGTGAAATATTGTGTATTTGTAAAAAAAGAGGGAGTTAATAATGAACACAAAAAGTGAGCTTTTTGGAAGAAATGTGGAACCATGTGAGATGGACACATGTGGAAGACAAGGAGATCCCAAATCCCAACAAAATGAGATGTAATATGCAAAGATATTATTACATTATCCTATTAATTTTTCTTGGCACTTCTACTACACCAAGGTCATTCTATTGATTAATATTTATGAGGTAAAATTTACTATTGTGTTCAATATTATCAATTATTGTATTACTTTTTATTTTTTAAAATTATTGCTGAATTTTAAGGATTTATATTGGTCCAAATTTACAAAAAAGGTTTTTTGTCAATCCACATGTCTAAAGAAATAGTCGTATTATACTATTGAACACTCAATTGAACCAAATCGAACATAGAATAGCTACACAAAAAGTTAATAAGATTCATACTTCATATTGATTGGATAATAAGTTTGAAGAAATGAAAATATTTATTAAAAAGGATAAAAATTATATATTTGCAAAATATGTTTGATACAACATACACTTTTCATTCATTTGATAATAAGTTGTAAGAAATAAAATTGAACATATAAAATAATAACTACCTATCAAAAGTAACTAATAATATTAAAAAGAGTATACCTAGATCATAGTCAAAGATGTATGAAAAATACCACTAAAATATAAAATTCTAAAGTTTGTTTTTAAAAAAAGGGGTAAAAACTTTATTGAAGATCAAAAAACAACACTACAAAGGAAGCAAAGGACCGAGGTCCCAATGAATAACAATAGAAATAGAACAAAACTAAGATAAAACATCCAACGCCATCATCCGTCACCATTCCCATCCCTATCCTCAGCAAGAATATTCATTAAATCAAGGTAGAGCTCCTAAAGAACCAACTCCCACTCCTCAATTCTCCATCCCTCAACATGATTAGAAGCCCATTTCTCCAAGCAATCAATTGCCCTATTCCACTCCCTTGGAATATGGACAAAAGTCACCTCTTCCATCAACAAACTAACCTGCAGAATTTGTTGCACAACCCTAGCCAACTGCCAGCTGACATCTGCCACTTTCCGCTCAATAAGCAAATTGATCAAGATCTAGGAATCAGATTCACAAACAATCCTTCTCCATCCCAAAGCATGAGCTCTCTCAAGAGTGCCAAGAATAGCCAACCCTTCCACTAGGTTGATGGTCTGTGCCCCTTCATAGATTGAAAAGAGGAAGATCACCGAGCCCGAAGAATCCCTACCAATCCCCCCAATACCAGCCAGTCCCAGATTTCCCCTTGAAGATCCATCAGTATTAATCTTCAAAACACTAGTTGGGGGAAGCTGCCATTTACCAGCCCTATGAATTTTCTGCTTCTCTCGCTGTCCTCTCTTAACACTTGCCAAAGCCAATGACGAACCTTGAATCCCCAATCTCTCCACCACCTCCGTATCTCTTTTCTCCAAAGGGAATTCCACTTCACACTTAGCTTCCACCATTTCCTGAACCATGCCCAATAATCTCTGCTAGATTTGTTGCACCAACCTCTTTTCTCCATGAAATATCCTCCGATTGTGTTCAAACCAAATCTGCCACAACATGAAGATAGGCCCCAAAAACCACACCTCCTACAAAAAGGAGGCCATAGAAGGGGGTCTACCCATCCCTTGCCAAAATTCAATTAAGGAGGAAGCATGAACACAAGGAATTTTCCAAACACCCCACTAGAAATGCCAAAGCTGGAGGGCAAAAGGGCAACGAAAAAACGAGTAGAGTCCTCCTCATTAGCCCCACACATAACACAGATTGAAGGACCCTGGAATCCTCTCTTTCAAATGTTATCCTAGGTCAAACACTTATTCCAAGCCAACATCCAAACAAAGAAATTACATTTTGGCCAAGAAAACTTGTTCTAGACCTTCTTCCACCACTGAATTTCTTCCCCAGCCAACTTATGAGATAATAACAATTGATATCTAGAGGCAACATTATAGATCCCCTTAGGATTGGGGGACCAGGCAAGCACATCATCATCTCAGACAGAGCTACATTTTCTACTGGAGAGGAAACTTTGCAACTCAACACAATCTTCCTGCAAACCAGCATCCGATCACTCATCAGGGGACTTCCATTTGACCGCCTCCATCTGACCACAGGAGGAAAAGGACTTAAAATCACTCACCCATGACCAACCAGCCTCAAGAAACCTTTGGAAAAGATTAAACAAGTTAGGAAACTGTGAGATGATGGGAGGAAAACCATCCCAAGAATCAGACCAGAATTGGACCTTAGTCCCCTTCTTGCAGATTCAAAATAAACCTTCCTTAATAAGCATAGCCACTTTTTTGAGGGTCCCCCATATCACCGAGCCCTTCGCCACAAGGGGGTACCTAGAAATATCAAGCTAAGGGATCCCCGAGAGATTCTTCTTAGAAAGAATCCTAGCCCAACTCTTATCTTGCTCGTTACACCAACACCAATATAGTTTCGCAGCCAGAGCCTCCCTAGTCAAAGTCGACTGCCTCAAACCCAGGCCACCATATTGTTTCTGGCTAAAAACAACCTCCCATCTAACTAGAATCCATTTGGAAGACTCCAAGCAACCAACCCATAAAAATTGTCTCGCCACTGAATCTAGGTCCTTAAGAAAGCCCATAGGGTCAACCTGGAGCATGCATTTGTAAATGGGAAAAGCTTGCACCATTGACTTGATCAACTGGACACGACCAACAAAGGATAACCATCGATGAGTCTAGTGATTAAATTTCACCCTAAATTTATCCAAAATAATCTACCAAGACTCCCTAGACAGTCTTCCCACCGAGATAGGGATACCAAGGTAAGTCAATGGGAGAGTCCCGATTTGAAATCTCAAGGTTTGGGAAATCCTCTGTTGAATGGGGCCCAGAGTGTTGAAGAAGAAAATGGAGGACTTTTCCTCATTAATTTGTTGACTGGAGGAAACCAGGTAAACATCTAGCACTCTTCATAAATTAGAAGCCTCTCACATTGTAGCCATCCCCATCAAAGTGGTATCATCCAAAAATTGTAGGTGAGTTTGCGGAGGTAAGGTGCCACCCCATCACCAACCCTGAATGATACCAAGCTCCACATTTTGTCTGATTCATCGCCCCAAACCTTCAACCAATAGAATAAACAAGTATGGGGAAAGAGGGTCCCCTTGATGAAGCCCCCTGGAAGCACCAAATAACTCAGAGTGACTCCCGTTGATAAGCACAGAGAAGGAGATTGAAGTAACACAACTCATAACCCATTGAATCCACTCTTCTGCAAAACCAAAAGCACCAAGAACCTACCGAAGGACCATCAGACTCTGTCATATGCCTTAGCCATGTCCAATTTGATAAACATCACCTTTTTTTTAGAGTTGGCCACAGAATGGATGACCTTAGTTGCAATAAAAATCCCATCCAGAATCTGTCTACCTGCTACAAAACCACTTTTTTCCTTGGAGATCAGCTCCTCAAGTCCCTTTTTCAACCTGTCAGCAATAAGCTTAGAAATAATTTTATAAATTACATTACATAAAGAAAAGGGCCAAAATTAGCTTAACCTATCCTCCCCCTTACTCTTGGGAATGAGAGCAAGAAAGGTAGCATTTAGAGCCCTTAGCATCTGCTTATTTTGTTGAGATTCTTGAACAACTGCCAGGAGGTCAAATTTTATAATATCCCAAAACTCTTGAAAAAAATTAATCGGGAAGCCATCAGGACTAGACGCCTTCCTTTTCTTCATTTGGAAAACAATCCCTTCAAGCTCTTCAAGTGAGATATCACTCATGAGATGTTGATTCATTTCTCTAGACACGAGAGAGGGGATACAAGATAGAACCTGCGCTTCCTCAGGAGACCCCCCTTGTGAGTCCTCCCTAAATAGAGATTCAAAATACTGCACTTCCTCCCTCAAGATTTTAGGGAAGGAGGAAAGATGTTCTCCCTTGTCATTCACCAAACCAGAGATAGAATTACCATGTCGCTTGGCTTTCACCGAATTGAAGAAAAAAGCTGTATTTTTATCCCCTTTCTAAAGCAACTCTATTTGAGCCTTCTATTTCCAATACATTTCCTCCCTCAACTCCCATTCATCTAGTGTTTTCATAGCTCGAGCCTCATCTTGAAGTAGCTTAGCCATCACCCCCTCCTCCCTTAACCTCCTCGTGATACCATCCAAATCTACCTGAGCCATCACCTTTGCATGGAAGACATTCCCAAAGCATTGACGATTCCACCGCTTGAGCTGATATTTGACATAATGAAGTAACTTGGCAAAGGAATACATTTCCATGCCATAAGTTGGTCTACCATTCTTCCACCAGTCAGTCACATAAGCATACAAAGATGGGTCCCACAACCACATGAGCTGGAACCTAAAAGAGGGTATATGAGGCACACAAGTTGACTCAGTAGCAAGCTTGATAGGCTAGTGGTATGATCCTATCTAATCCAAGATCTCAAGCAAGAAGACCACATCCCTCCAACCCAGTAACAGGATACCAGGAATCGATCCAATCTTTCTGCAATGCAGTAATCTCCAACCCGACGATTGTTCCATGTGAACTGACCATTGCTGGGTTTGATATAAACAAGATTCAAAGTATTGATACTGTGATACCAAAATGTTTAACCTTTTCTAAGCAATTAAAATGCAATGGAAAAACATAAGGAAACACCTCAAGATTAGCCTAAGGAATTTGTAAAAGCAAAGAGGAAAGTGTTAAATGAAGACAAATTGATATACCTCCCTTTTCACAGCTGAAACTCCTTGGTTGGCCCTTGATTTGGATTGATTTGTATGCTCCTTGATGGCTCTTGATATGGATAAATGCAAAGCTTAACTATATGCTTGGATGCAAATGAAAATGGGTGAAATTGAAGACTAGATGAGTGCATAAAGTGGCAGCATTTAGTTGGAAAATGGCTAAGTGTTTCAAATGCCTTAGAGGATGGGGTATTTATAGGAGAATTTGAATTCTCTAGAGAATTCAATGGTTAGGATTTATCCAACAAAGTCAAGATGAAGGGCTAAGGTGAGTTGAGGACTCACAAGCCCTCACATTTTGACATGTGGAATGTGTAGTGGATAAAGGTAGGATGATGTGTAGGTGATGTGGAAGGGAGGTACATGATGTGGAGGAAGGACAAGTACCTTCCAAGTACATTGGGAGATGAGAAGATTCCTTGGAGGAATAAATGTGAATTAAAAATTCACATGCTTGGGAGAATCTAGTGGATAAGAGAGGGTCTCCAAAAAGGTGGGAGTTTGTCACATGTGACTTGATGTGACAAGTCAAAGGTTCTAAAAGATGCATGGGAAAAGGGGATTCTAGGAGGAATAAAAGTGAATTAAAAATTCACATGAGGAAGAGAGGAGCCTAGGATCAATAAAAAGGAATTGAAAATTCCTTGGGGGATGGGGAGAGTTGACCAAGGTACTAATTAGGTTTAACTAATTAGTAATTAGAGGATAATTAGGGGTTAATGAGGATTAGAAGCCAACTTGCAAAAGTTGGAGGATGTGACATATCCTAATCAAGGATTAGGCATGTGCACATAATGAAGAGATTAGGAGATGGATTAGGATTAATTAAAAATGACATGTGGGGAATTAAATAAATGTAATATTTATTTAATTTATTTGATGAAAAGAGGATTAAGGAGGGTAAGGTATTTAATTATTAATTAAATACCTTAGGGATTTGGCAGAATTAAGGATATTAATTAAATAATAGTAATATTACTTAATTAACTCGGATAATAGGATGTTTAGATGAAAAGTGATAAAGTGATAAATTTGGATGTCTACAGATACTGTCACAAAGCAATAGTGTAGAGGGCTCCGTCCTTCCAGTACCACCACGCTTCTCAGCCAACTCACAAATAGCGTTGAAATCTCCAACCATAATCCATGGATGAAAAGGCGTCATACTGCGGATAAGCCTGATATGGGACCACATACCTTGTTTACCCCAAAAATCAATAGGAGAATATATATTAGAAAAGAGAATAACCTCCCCCATCTCAAAACTAGTAGCAATCATAAACATAGAGGATTTAGAAGACATCCACCAAAGAGGTCAGATCCTCCACGGATTCCATAAACATGCTAGACCCCCAGAAGCTCCATGAGCTCCAATGCACTGGCACTCCCTGCTCCTCCACAACTTAGGTGCCAAACCTAGCATATTCTCAACTGATAACTTAGTCTCTTGCAAAAAGAAAACATCAGGACCTTGACTTCTAACTAAATCATTAATCTCTTTTTGTTTAGGGCTATTGTTTAAGCCCCGTACATTCCATGAAAGAACAATCATTTCAAGGGGCTTGAAAAATGAGAATCCAGAGTCTTTACTGACCTTGACTCCACCAAATTCTTGCCTATTAGTTTAATCCTTTCCACATCCTTTTTTCTGCCAGGTTTAGTAAATTTCTCTGCCTTGCCCTTCTTAATATCCTTTTGCAAGATGCCCAATTTAGGGGGAGGCTTGGTCTTCCTAGCCAAGTTCGGACCAGAGTTCCACCTAGGAAGAGAAGAATCCTCACCCACTGTTGGAACAACAACCAAGGGAGCCTAAACCTTCGAAACCACCATCTACTAATCAACATCCATGAGCAAACAATCATCCCTTTGTGGATCCATAGAAGAATCAAGAACAAGATCCTCCTGAGCTAATCCCTCAAGCCCCTGATCCAGGTTGATCAAACCCGGGTTCACCTCCTATTGGATGAGATCATCCAAACCCTCAAATCTATTAAAAGTACCTTCATCTTGCCTTTCTTTAAAAGGCCTCTTTTGACCTCTGTTCCAATTCTGGGCCTTGACCGGAGCAAAACCATCAGTAGCACCTAACTCATCAGGAGCAATGCTCTTCCCCTTATCTGTCCTAGGAAGATTGCTAGGAGGTTGTGGAGGCTGGGCCTCCATAGGCTTATACCTTGGACATCTCCGCTGCAAATGGCCATATTCTCAACATAGCCAACAACGGAAAGGAAGAGTCTTGTAGTCCAAATGCTGCACCCAACAATAAGAGCCCTTACACATATCTATTGCATCAGGCAAAGGCCTACTTAGATCAATTTCAACACAAATGCGTGCAAAAATCATTAGATTTTTACCCAAAGTCTGCGATGAAGTCCCAATTGGTTTTCCAAGCATTGAGGCCAATAGGTGCAACACATCCTCTTGAAAGCATTCCACTGGGAATCGAGGTAAAAAAACCCACACCAAGACACGATTTGGAACCTCCTCAACGAGGTTAAATCCTGCATGCCATGGCTTGATAAAAAACCCCACCTTATTATGAAAATAAGGGCCTCCCTCAAATACCCTATTGTGATCAACAATGCAATTAAAAGTAACCATGAAATAATTGTTCGCCAACAACATTATCTCCATTTCTCCCTCTAGCTCTCACGTCCTCCGGGCCCAAAACTGCAAAAACTGCAAAAACTGCAAGGAAACCCTCATCCCCAAAAATTTGCAATATAAGGAGTGATTTGAATAATATTCAACATCTTCAACAATTAGTTCAGACGGAACAACCAGTTTTGGCCTCTCCTTGCACCGCTCGAGACAACTGTTAATCTTCGTGATCCGCACACCATTAGACAATCCCGTATCAACAATCCTTGTATCCAGAGCAAACAGATTGGTATCAAAGTTCTTCATCCCTTGACTTGAAGATTTCGAGCCTATCATTGCCCAGAAGTCCAAGTTAGGGATCCCCACTGATGTCTCACCCTTCGAGAAGGCCATCATGCCCAAGACAATAAACACAATCCTTGAACAATAATGGGTGGGGGAATCCTCCCCACTCCCTTCCTCTTTTCACCACACCAACACCAACACCACAAACCCTCCACACCCGCACAATAGAAAGAAGAGGTCAAACACACAGAGGAAAGAATCCACGGGATTCTCACACCCTACGCACCCGAAAAAACACCCCCCTCCGTTCAACACCACCCCTCACCTGGAACACATCAGACCCACCTCCAAGGTGGTCACACCACACCGGGCTCTCAAGAAAACCCCACAGAAAGCAAGGTCAAACCAAAAGCAATCCACGCACCCCAAGACACAACGCAGACAAAGAAAAAATCAAATCCCCTAGACACACAAGAAGAATCCCCTCCAGAAAACAAAAAGCAAGCAAAAATCCAACACGAGCTAGGGCTCGAATGCCCTAGCTTGGCTGACAAAAATGCAGACCCGAGCCATCAAATTCTAAAGTTACAAAGGTGCAAAGGTGAAAATTGCATACCTTGCACTTTTTATTATTATTTTGGACTTGCATTAACCTATTTTTCTCTAATTAGTGTACAAACTGTTGTATTTCATATATAAATTGGTAAATAACTTAATTCTAACTTGCCTCCACTTGCATTCATTCTTAAGATTTGAAACTAATTCTCAATTTATCAATTCATTGTCTTAGTAAAAAAAATCAAGTATTTTTTATTTTAAATTTCAAAATTTGTGTCTCAAGATTTCCCTCCATTTAGTTTTTATGAATCAAATTGATGCATGAAATATGTGAATTATATGTTGTGGTGTTGTGTTTAAGGAAAAACCTAAATTCATTTCGAATATCTAGTGAATATTTTGGCACACATCTAGCACCTCTCAAGAAAGATTTATTATTTATTGCATTGCCATAAGAGCATTGTATATATATTGGATGAATAATTATTGTCTTAGATATTTATACAAAAACATTAAATAACTATCCTAAGAGATTGGAGAAAAAGAGATTTTTTTTTAATTGATCAAACTACTCTTTCTACACTAACATTTTTATGTAGGTTCTAGAAATCAAGACAAATAGTTTTCAAACCTACAATTTGAAGTTCATGTATGTAGTCATAGTTTAGTTTAGATTTCATAAATGTAATCATATATTTAGTTTTTACATAAATATTTGTGTATTATTCCAAACAATTACATGTATTATTCTCTTTAATACTATGGTAATTATCTAATTATTTTTATTTAATAGATTTACCCAAGTGTTTTATGCGAGGTTTATTTATTTTCTTATATTTTTGGTGAACCCGACATTCTTACACTCCTTAATATTTTCCCTTAAGGTTTATTCATTCTACATTATGGTTATAGATATTGATAATTTTTTATTTTATTTTATCCTTATATCACATCTAAACATTATTATAATGTCCTCTTTGTTCTTCAATGATTATTCTTCTCTCGTAATGATATCATAGGAAATTATTGTCCTTCTATGTTGGGACCTTACGTGATATTTTTCCTAGGGTTCCTTATTTAATGTTGGGGATTTTGACCCCTATTATAAATGATTGATATACTGGGATAATGAAAACTTCAGATTTTTATATTCAAATAATAACCAACAACACTAGAAAAATCAATCCAACCTGTACAAAAGTAAATGGAACATTATACATCCAAAAGATGAAACAATATGTAAAATATTAATGTGGGAAAACCTTTTGGGAGAAAACCCGCCACCAAAATACATTCATAGTTATATTATTTAGAATTAAAAAAACAATACAACAAAGTCTTTGGAACCTTTTACAATTTCTCAATATACAACATACCCTTCTTATATAATCACTCTAATGTTCATGCACCAACAATGTACAATGATATTTTTAATGTATAATCAAGTGAATAATAAAGCGAGTAACTTTGGTGCATTCACATACACTAATATATATGTATATGCATGGGTATGTGTGTGTGTGAGAATATATATATATGTGTGTGTGTACATACATACATACATACATACATACATATATATACATATATATGTATACATACATATATATACATATATATGTATACATACATATATATACATATATATGTATACATACATATATATACATATATATGTATACATACATATATATACATATATATGTATACATACATATATATACATATATATGTATATATATATATATATATTCATGAAAAATCAATTATCTAATATTCTAACCAACCGATGAAATACCAAGAGTTATGCAACTATAATTTGACCATACATGATGTTAGATTACTGCATAAGCCACCAAGTGTGATTTATCTGTATATATTGTCACCTTATATATTATGTCATTACTAGATACTATGAATTAATAATTAAATCATTTACATTATTAGTATACATGCACATTTCCAATACAAACACCACTACCAACTCCTCACTTTTGCTAGTTGAAACAAAAATAAAATTATTTCTAAATACTTCCAGGGTACCAAGTATCATCTTCTAGGATTGATGAGTGAAAGAAAGGACATTTTAATTAATCCTTTTTATGTTTTAAAAGAATTTATTATATGTTACTTAACTATGTGGCAGTAGACTTTATGCTTACATATTTTATTAATGATGCATTATATTTAACTAATTAGAGTATATATGAGAAATGGTATTTTGCAATAAATTTCTTACTTTTGAATGTTGATTAATGACGAATGCAAGTTGAAGATCTTTTGGTGTCTTAAATACATCCTATCTTTGAGGATTCTGTTCGGTTGATTGAATGCTGTTATCATGAGGTGGACATGTTAAGCTTCCTGTTTAAGGGATTTGAAATCTGTCTTTCCCCTGAATCGCTCCAGCTGGCTCATGATGAATGTTTCCAAATTGACTTCTTCAGTCGGTTTGAGAACTTTTTGTTTGGTTACTTTCATTTGGCTGATTTCTTTATGACACTGCTAGTTCTATTTAAGTTCCATTGGAAATTTGCATCTTGGTGGGTTGTGCTAGTTTTGTATTCAAATAAGTGGATATTCCTATAAATATCCACCCTTGTATTAGTTTAGGGAGTTAGTTAATATTTTCACTTTAGCATTGTAATTTGGAATTATCTGCATTTTTGAATGACTCACCTGTTTAGGCCAATTGGAATGAAAATAAGGAGTTAGTTGGAATCTTGGTGTTTAAGTCCCACCAAAGGAAGAGCAGGAGGTGACTCGTGTTATTTTCTTTGATTCAATTGATTTCTGCATTCGTTCATCTCAATTGGAAAATAGGAAGTTAGATATCTGTTAATTATTGTTAGTAACTATGAATGCTCATATTCTTAGATTAAGTTCATGGAATCCTTAGAATAATTCATTCCACTTTACTGTAGAGTTATATTTACTCAGTTACTGTAGGTTTAATTGTTGTTCATAGATTAGATTCACTGGTTATTTTAAAATTTCATATAGCATAATGGAAAAGACTGTAATGATTTATGAAAAGATGAAACTAAAGCTCATTTGGAATGTGTTCATGGAATTTAGTTTTAATGCTTTCTAGATTAAAGTTCCTTTTCTACAAACATAATTAGATTCTTTTCTGCAAATGTAATTAGATTCTTTTCTGCAACCATAATTAGATTTACTTTACAAGTACCTTTCAATTCAAAATTCTAGTTTAATTGAAGATTTATTTTTTTTAGCTTAATTCTTCCATGAATACATTACAAATAAGTCAAGTGAAGTTTGAGTTGAGTTATTGGAGTTGGATAATCATTAGTTAAGAGATAGATTAGAATTCAGTCTTTAGAATTACTTAGAAACCTTTTGATAAGATTGGCTATAGAGAGCTCTTGATAGCTCCTGACGGAGCTAAACCACAACCTAAAAGTCACTGTTTATAGTGCAAAACCCCCCAAAAATCCGTGACAAACATCCTTATCGCATATAGCTCTAAGACACACTTGGTTTGATAATTGATATGTTAAATGATGCAAGTTGTGACATCAACGACCTTGCCCACCATTTTTGGTGCCATTTCTGGGGAATTAAAAGATCTGACTATTTTAGTTTGAAGCCTTAGTGTTGATAAGGAGAAAATTTAATTGTGGATGAGCCGAGCTAGAGACCATCTAGGAAGGTTTCTTCCATGAAAAATTGACTTCGATCAACAACAATATATATAGCAATATCACATTGAAGATCAAGAGGATAACCAAGAAAATCAAAATAGAAGATCAGGAACATTTTCAAGGACCTTTTCAAGAGGAATGTTTAGAAGAAGGAAGAATGGGAGACCAACTAGGAAATAAGAGGACCTTTTCCTATCCTATCAATTTAAACAGAGAGGATGATGAGCCTCTTATGAAAAATATCTCACCTTCAGTTTTACCTACCTTTAGGGGAAAAACTTCTAAAGATCCCGACCAATTTCTCTTCGAGTTTAAGGTATTATGTCAAACCTATGACTATATAGCTAATAACTAGAAGTTAAAACTGTTTCCTTCTAACTTAAAACAATCAACCTTACATTGGTTTATGGGTTTAGCTACTGGATTAATCTCAACTTGGCAGGAAATGGAAACTGTATTTTTGGACAAATATCAAGACTACTGTTGAGTAAGAGATAGGAAAGAGGAATTGTTTTGGATGAGACATATAGGGGATGAAAGCCTGGAGGATTATTTTGATAGATTTTAGTTTGTGGATAATAGATGTGGTAATGGTTTAGACAATGAGATTAGTAAAAAAATCTTTCTGAAAGGAATTGATGATGAATCAAGGGAATCTTTGAATCTTATGGGAAAAGGGGACATCAATAAACTTTCTTTAGAGGAAATTATTGAGATATGTAGAAACTACTCTAGAACTAGAGTAGGGACTAGAAACGCCTGAAGAAACAAAGTTCTTACTCCTGATGTATCTCAAGTCATGGAAGAACTTGCAAATTTGAAAACTGATTTACTCCTTCATTTTAACATGCAAGGAGATAAAAAGACAACTGAGCCTTTATCCATTTATTGTACCAAATGTAGAGGTAAACATCTGTTGAGAGAGTGTCCATTAAATCAAGTTGATCTCTGTGAAATTTGTGAAATACATCTTACAACAAGTTCTTGTAACCTTCTACTTGGAATTAAGAATCATTTAAAGAAACAACTTGAAGTAGAGGAAGAAATTAACTATGTTGGACAAAGATCCCAGAACTCTGGATATAATGTGAATCAAGGGAAATATAATGTGGATCGAGGGAAATATGGTCCTAGAGCCAATTGGAATCAAAATCCTTGGCCAAATTCAAACCGATGGAATCCTCCTTATCAATCACAACCACCACCTACATTTTGGGGTCAACCTGAATGGATGAATCCTTAATGGAATCAACCATAGTGGCAACCAAATCAGTCATAGTGGCAACCAAATCATTCTCAGTGGCAGCAAAATCAAACACAATTTCAACCATGGAAAAATAAGGACCAAGACGTCCTTGGGGACAATCGCCTCCATTAGTCACTAGTCCCAATCCTTCAAATGAACAAGTAAACCAGCCTCAGTTACCAACACAACCTGTTTCAAACCCAAAAAACAATCGTAATGATGCCAAGCCTCCTACTCTGAATGTGATAGATGCAAATAATATTCAACTGAGAAATCAAAAAGTTCCATTCATACCAAATGCTAGAGAACAAGGAAATGAGAAAGAAAAAGAAGATCCACATGGAATCCAAAACTCTAATGATGAACAAAATGCTAAATAGGCACCTTATCCTGAATGTCTGGAAACAAAACAAGTAGCTCCTGATGAATCCCAACCAGATTTAATGAATGTGGTAGATTCCCAACTTCTTCGTGAGTTGAAAAAGGTTAATATTGAAATACCATTATTATAGGCCATTAAGGACATACCAGAAATAAATCAGTTGGTTAAGTCTCTCTACATGAAAAATCTAGGTAGGAAGAAGAAATTACCTTCTACAATACATATAGGGACCAAACTAACTGATGTCTTATCAGGCAGATTACTTCCTTAAAAGTATAATGATCCTGGTAGTCCTGTAATAACTTTGAACATTGGAGGAATAGAGATAAATGGCATGCTAATTGGTTTAGGAGCATCCATCAATGTTATAACTTCAGACACTATTGAGAGGTTGGGTATGACAAAGGTTCAACCCACCAAAACTATTTTATAGTTGGCAGATCAATCTACTACCAAACTTGAAGGTGTTCTGGAAGATATCATGGTTACCATTGATACATGGGATTACCCAGTTGACTTTCTGGTTCTTAAGGCTAGAAAGAAAGATTCTGGTTATCCAATTATCTTGGGTAGGACATGGTTGGCTACTGCTGTTGCATTAATAGATTTTAGATCTGGAAGTATGATCATTTCTAATGGTCATAAATAAAAATAATTATCACTTTTTCCCCCAGCCCAACCATCATTTCAACCTAATACCCAACTCTGGGTTGATTAGGATATGGAGTTACAAGGTGATGGTATTGTAGATTTGGCTATGGTTACCTTAGTTGAACATGTTGAAGAATCTAAGGACCAAGATCTTGAATCTGAAAAGAAGAACTATCAGGGGATGTTGCATGAGCAAAGTTTGCCTCCATGTCCTTTGAATACACTTGTTGGAGATCCATAAGATTCTGAGAATGAGACAAAATAAATTACAGTAGCAGGGTATAAAACTCTTTTTATCAATTCATCCTTGACCTCTTCTCAAGAAGAGGAGTTGAAACAAACTTTAGAAAAACATACCAAAGCATTTTCTTGGGAGTATAAGGATATGAGAGGAATTCACCCTTCTATATGTACTCATCATATATATACTGAGGATGTGAAACCGGTAAGACAAAGACAAAGAAGAATTAATCCTATTTTTCGTGATTATGTTAAACAAGAAATAGAGAAACTACTGAAAGTAGGGTTTATTTACCCAATATCAGATAGTCAATGAGTTTCCCCATTGGTTATTGTCCCTAAGAAGAATGGAAAATGGTGTGTGTGTATAGATTATAGAGAATTAAACAAGGCTACCAAGAGAGATCATTTTCCATTATCATTCATTGATCAAGTGCTTGATAACCTAGCTGGCAGTAGTTATTTCTCTTTCCTTGATGGCTTTAGTGGATACAGTAAGATCCAAGTGGCTCTTGAGGACCAAGATAAGACTACCTTTACATGTCGTTGAGGTACATATGCTTACATAGTTCTACCATTCAGATTATGCAATGCACCAACCACTTTTCAAAGAGTTGTTTTGGCTATCTTTGTTGATTTAACTACTTCATGTGTAGAAGTATCTATGGATGACTTCATTTTACATGCACAAACATTTGAGCAAGCACTTAAAATCTTGGATAAATTTCTACAAAGATGTAAAGACCATAGGCTGTCCTTGAATCATGAAAAGTGTTCCCTTATGATGACCAAAGGTATTGTGTCAGGACATCACATCTCAAAATAGGGGATAAAAGTTGACCCCAAGAGAATTGAAATTATTGAAAAGATTGAAACCCCTACAAATCAAACTGATGTTCATAGTTTTCTTGGGCATGCTAGTTACTATAGAAGATTTATTGAAGGATTTAGTAAAATTGCTGAACCTTTATTTACATTGCTCAGGAAAGATGCAGAGTTTCTTTGGACAAGTGGTTGTCAAAAATCATTTGATATAATTAAACATTCCTTAACTACTATTCCAATTATCAAGGGACCTGTTTGGGGAGTTCCATTTCACATCCATGCTGATGCATCTAACTATGCTATTGGTGTAGTATTGGGACAAAAAGATGAAAATGAAGCAATACATGCAATTTACTATATTAGCAAAAACTTGAATCTTGCCGAAAGGAACTATACAACCACTGAGAAAGAGTTCTTGGAAGTAATTTATGCAATCAATAAATTTAGGCATTACATTACTAGTTACAAGGCATTTGTTCATATAGACCATGTTACAATTAGATATTTGATGAAGAAAGCTGTTGTAGGAGGACAAATCATAAGATGGTTATTGTTGTTATAGGAGTTTGATATAACAATTGTTGATAAGCCTAGTAAGGACAATGTTGTTGTTGATTTCCTTTCTAGAATTGTTTTACAGGGTAGTCAAGAGCCAGTGGATGATACATTCCTAGATGAACTTATTTGCAATATCGATTCATCCACCATGGTTTGTTGATCTTGCAAATTACTTGGTAACAGGGAAGTGCCCAAATTATTTGAATCCTAAACAAAAAAATGAGGTTAGTTCGTGAAAGCTCTAGATTTCAATGGATAAATGGTTTATTATTTAAAATGTGTATTGACCATGTTCTTCGTAGATGTGTTGCTAAAAGAGACATTTATGATGTCATACATGCTTGCCATCATGAGCCTGAAGGAGGACATTACTCAGTGGTCAAAACCGTTCATAAAATCTTATGAGCTGGTTATTTTTGGCCATCTATGTCAAAGGATGTTTCATTCTTTTTGAAGCATTGTGATGAATGTCAATGCATGGCCGAAAGACCTACACCAACAATGGAGATGCCATTACAACCTCAAATAGCTTTGGAACCATTTGAAAAATGGGGAATTGATTTTGTGGGACTTGTTGACCCACCTTCCAGAGGACAACAATATATCTTAGTTTGCACATATTATGTCACAAAATGGGTTGAAGTGAAAGCTTTACCAACAACAAGAGAAGACAGAGTAGCTGATTTCTTGTACAAGCGTATTTTGCAAAGATTTGGTGCACCAAGGGAGATAGTTTCTAATCAAGGGCTGAAATTTGTGTCTATCATGATGGAAGCATTTATGAAAAGGTACCAATTGACACATAGAAAATCAATGCCATATCATCCTCAAGAAAATGGACAAGTGGAAGTTACTAACAAAGAATTGGAGAATTTTTTTACAAAAAATGTTTCATTAAGGAAGATAGATTGGGCAGAAAGATTGGATGAGGCAGTCTAGGCATATAATACAACTTGGAAAACAACTATTAGGTTCTCTCCATATGAACTAGGATTTGGAAAACTCCAATCATGCCGATTGAGTTTGAATTGCAGACATTGAAGACAACATTAGAGGTTGGTATTGACTTGCCTAAAGCAAAAAGGAATAGAATTCCACAGTTGAATTTACTTGACGAGATGAGAATGGAAGCTCTCCAACATACTGAAATAATTCAAAAGCAGAGGAAGGAGTGGCATGACAAGCATATTATCACTAGAAAATTTAAAAAGGGAGATTGGGCACTATTGTTTGACTCTAGATTTCAAGAGTTCAAAGAAAAATTTCATACAAGATGGTTGTGACCTTACAAAATTAATGATTTTTTTCAAAATGGAGTAGTTCAATTGATACCAATAGATGGAGAAAGAAGGGTCATGCTAGTTAACGATCATCATTTGAAAATGTATCACAAATCTACATCAAAGGAGGAATTTGTGACTGAGCTACATAATAGAGTTGAAGATTTTCTGATGGAAGATATTCCTTCCATAAGAGAATGTATTTCTGGTTAAATTTTGAAGAAGGAAGGAATAAAGAAGGTAAATTGAAAACCAGAAATGGCGGTTTACCTTCTGAATAAAGGAAATAAATTGAAAACCAGAAATGGTGGTTTATCTCTTATATAAAAAAAAGGAGGATGACTGAAAACCAGAAATGGCAGTCTCCTGATGACTCCCGATGACTCCTGATGACTCCTGATAGCTTCTGACACTTCCAAGGAATGACTAAAAGCCAACAATGACAGTATATCTAGGTTAACTTTGAGTAGCTCCTGAGAGCTCCTGAAGTTCAACTCCTGAGAACTCCTGAAGGCTCTTCAAAGTATTGAAGGCTTGCAATAAATAAAGGTATGCATTTATTGTGAAAGTCATTTTCAAAATATTACTTTTGATTTAGTTAATGTGATGTGACATTAAAAGAAGATTTTGAGTATAGATATCTCCATTGTAGTTATTAATTTTATAATAAATGAGTCCTAATCATTCCAAATATGGTGGAGATATAAGGGTTTAATAAATCAAATGACTGCTACAATAAATGTGACTATTCAAAAGATTTCAAATCAGTACAGAATGTGCATGATGATGATTTTATCGCCACCACCTAAGCCAAGTTATTCAAGTAATAATTTGAAAGTGATGGCTGGTACGTGCAAATCATTCACCAGGAACAAGATTACGTAAATGCTTAATTGATTGACACTACGCGCATTTTAGTTCTTTAAAAATGTGGCATCCATGAAAATGAATGATCATTTGAATTTCACTCAAAGAGTTGCATCCACCATTGTCTCTGATAAAAATTGTAGAAGTTAAAAGATGGGGTAGAAAAGGAACTCAGAACCAAAAAAATTCATTCTTGATCCTGAAACAAAGAGATTGCTAAGAGAAGTAGGGTGGCTAGAGTTCATACAAATGTATGAAGGATTTGAACTTGACTTGGTTGAAGAATTTGTGATAAAATTCCATGTAAACGTCACCAGGGTAAGGAGAGAAGTAATTGAAGTTACCCCCATTGTTATTAGTGAGCTCTCTAAAATTCTAGCTGAGGGTAACCCAGTGAACAAAAGACATGTAGGTTTTGAAGAATTGGTAGCTACATTCCATGAGGAACCAGAAATCCAATGGCATAAAGGAAGTAAAAAAGGAATCGCTCACAGCAGTCTGGATGAATCGTGGAAATCGACCGCGACCTGGTTAATGAAATTCTTCACCTATGAGGGCCAGTACGACACAATTCTTGGGCCAATAATGCAGATGCTTACACACAGTTTAAGGTATGGAAATACAAGGCCTTCTACAAGAATCAATCTTCTCGCCTTTTTATTTACACAAATCTCCTCTATAGTAGCTAGGGTAAAGTCTAGAGGAGTTTCTTCCATTAGATACCATAGTCTAATTCATTTAATAATCAAACATCATTTTATGAAGGAGTCTGGGAAAGAAGGTTGGTTGGAATTTTTGTCAACCTCCATTGCCAAAATTGGAAAGAAATCTAAAAAGGGGCCCACTGTGAAAAAGTTAAAAATTGAGAAAGAGGAATCCTTCGAAAAAGTACAAAAATAGGGAAAAAGAAAGAGCAATTTCAAAGAGAAACCCGAAGTACTGCTAAAAGGAAGAGGCATGCGTCACCAAAGGAAAGCCCTAATATTGTTGACGTTGACACCAGTGTTCCAACGTCCCTTGAAAAACTAGTTGAAACCCCCGTAGCCACTCATGACCAAGAGCCTATTCGTTTTCCTAAACAATCGAAAAACCCTCCCGAATCCCTAATTTCATCTCCACAAGAATCCCCTATTTGAGTGTCTCATGGCTCTCCATCTAGACAATAGTCCCCTGATAGACTAGAAGAAGATAACCCTATTAGAGGGTCTAATGAATCTTCTTCACCTCCTATTCTGGTGTTTAAAAGAAGAAAATGAAAGGAACCAATCACTAAAAAATAGAAATATCCTTAATTGCATAAGGAAGAGGAGATGGAAGAGGTAGAAGAAGAAGAGGAAGAGGAAATGGCAAAGGCTATGGAAGTTTCTAGAATACAAGAAGTGTTGGATGAGGAAAGAAAAAGAATGCAATTTCTGGAGGGAAAGTTAAGAATAAAGGAAGAAGAACTGCAAAAATCTCTTTCCAAAGTTGAGAAATTAGAGGAGATGATAGAAAAATAAAATTCTTTGAAAACACAACTAAGTCAAATAAAGGAGGCCTTGCAGTAGGCTAGTACACATGCATTGGCTCAAACAAAAGAAACAACAAGGCTTGGTACTACATAAATTGAGAGATTAAAAGCCGAGTTGCAACAAAAAGAAGAGGATGGTGCTAAGGAAATAGAAAGATTAAAAGTTGAGTTGCAACAAAAAGAAGAGGAGTTAAAACAAAAATTGAATAGATTGCATGATCTTGAGGCTTCTACTTCATTAGCTCCACGAAGATACCTCTCCCTTTCAACACTCAAGTTTAAGCATGAAAACGACCAATTGAAGATCCAAAATCAACAGCTGGAAAAAGAGGGAGATGAGGTGAATGATAGATTGCAACAAATAGTCGAGCTCTCCTTTGCTATGTTATCAATGAGGAAACCTTCCAAATTGTACACATTATTCTTGAGGGAAAGGTTTCTACAATGGAAATTAATCAATTGGTTTTGAAAAGGAAAATAGATTATGATGATGACCAAGAATTTTTTGAGGATTTCTACAACAACCATCCTACAGTCCAAAACCAGATGTGCAAATACTTCCAGCATGGTTTTATTCTCAATAATTTCCCAGAGTCTTTCCTAAATATTTATGTTGGTGAGTTGAAAATAAGGTCCTTTGTCTCTTTGTTACACAATCAAGTTGAGTGGGATAATAGAATGGATTAGTATAAGGATGCATAATTGAGATTGGGCATTCCAATGAGGAATGAAATGCCTTGGTCCATGGCCTTCAAAGCCGCCTTTATCTACTTTGCACAAGGAGATAATGTGAAACATTTTTATAGAAGAAATTTGAATGAAAGCATTAGAATTTTTACAAGTGTCCAAGAAGACCTTTTGCACAGAGCCTTAACTGCGTCCAGGGAGAGATTCAACAACATTCCAACATCACTTAGAAGGAGAGAACCAATCTCCCCAAGGCACATCACTTGGAGTCTCACGAGAATAGGATCCTTGATATGGGTTATTGAGGAGAAAAATATAAATTGGATAGGAACGAGGTTCAAATCTCCATTACTCATAGCACCAACACCTACATCAAATTCTCCACCGCAATTTGTTGGAGAAAGTTTGCGAGATTGGTTAAGGAAAATTGAAGAACATAATGGATATAATCAACAGAGGATATTCATATAGTATATGACTTATATTGGTGATCTAGTTACTTGGCTTGAAGGCAGAAACAAGGATCTCCTAGATCCTCAACTATGACGACATAGTTGACAACAGAAGGGGGAGAAATGATGAGTGAAAGACAAGACATTTTAATTAATACTTTTTATGCTTTAAAAGACTTTATTATATGTTACTTAACTATGTGGTTGTAGACTTTATGCTTAAATATTTGATTAATGATGCATTATATTTAACTAATTAGAGTATATATGAGAAATGGTATTTTGCAGTAAATGTCTTACTTTTGAATGTTGATTAATGATGATTAATGCAAGTTGAAGATCTTTTGCTGTCTTAAATACATCCTATCTTTGAGGATTCTGTTCAGTTGATTGATTGTTGTTATCATGAGGTGGACATGTTAAACTTCTTGTTTAATGAAGTTGAAATATGTCTTGCCCATGAATCGCTCTAGCTAGCTCCTGATGAATGTTTCCAAATTGACTTATTCAGTCAGTTTGAGATTTTTCTATTCAGTTACTTTCACGTGGTGGATTTCTTTATGACACTTTTAGTTCTGTTGGAACCGTTTGCATCTTGGTGGGATGCACCAGTTTTGTATTCAAATAAGTGGAAATTCCTATAAATATCCACCCTTGTACTAGTTTAGGGAGTTAGTTAATATTTTCGCTTTAGCATTGTAATTTGGAATTATTTGCACTTTTGTATGACTTGCTTGCCTAGGCCAATTAGAATGAAAATAATGAGTTAATCATAATCTTGGTGTTTAAGTCCCACTAGAGGAAGAGTAGGGCCCACTCAACTAAAGGAGGTGACTCGTATTATTTTCTTTGATTCAATTGATTTTTGCATTCGTTCATCTCAGTTGGAAAATAGGAAGTTAGATCTCTGTTAATTATTGTTAGTAACTATGAATGCTCATATTCTTAGATTAAGTTCACAGAATACTTAGAATAATTCATTCTGCTTTACTATAGAGTCATATTTACTCAGTTAATGTAGGTTTAATTGCTGTTCATAGATTAGATTCATTGGTTATTTTAAAATTGCATATAGCTTAATGGAAAAGACTGTAATGACTTATGGAAAGATGAAACTAAAGCTCATTTGGAATGTGTTCATGGAAGTTAGTGTTAATGCTTTCTAGATTAAAGTTCCTTTTTTACAAACATAATTAGATTATTTCTTGTAAACGTAATTAAATTCTTTTCTGCAATAGTAATTAGATTTACTTTACAAGTACATTTCAATTCAAAATTCTAGTTTAATTAAAGATTTAATTTTCTTAGCTTAATACTTCCATGAATACATTACAAATAAGTCAAGTGAAGTTTGAACTGAGTTATTGGAGTTTGGATAATCATTAGTTAAGAGATAGATTAGAATTCAATCTTTAGAATTACTTAGAAACCTTTTGTTTAGATCGGCTATTGAGAGTTCCTGATAGCTCCTAACAGCTCCTAATGGAGCTAAACTGTGACAAAATCCCCCAAAAATTTGTGACAAACATCCTTATCACATATAGCTCTAAGACACACCCAGTTCTATAATTGATAAATTAAATGATGCAAGTTGTGACATCAATGACCTTTCCGACCAAGGATATTATCCTACTCTTAGATAATGTCATATTATGATCTTTAGTATTATTCAACATCAAACATATGTCAAATGCCTTGTGGTTTCTCATCGCCACATGTGAAATGATATAAGCGATGTAGTGCAACACCTAAAATATCATTGTCATATATAAATCATCATGCCAACTATACCACAACATTTGATAACTCACCATATTTTAAAGTATCTATAGTTAGAATATTCCTACAAGGACCCTCCATAGGTGAATGTTAAGTTCAAATCCTAGCATTCTCACACTTGATATATACTACAAGGGAACTTGAAGCATCCAAGCCAAGATTTTAACCTCATGCTTAGGAATAGAATAGTACCATCTCATCTCTACACCACATGAACTTCATAGTATTTACTAGTTTTTTCAAAGAATCTACAACATTTACCCAAGTATAATATTTTTCCATCTAGATTTTCCTACTATCAAAAATCTCCCTCATGAAATGATACTACATGTCAATATGCTTGGTTCTATCATGGTAAATAATATTCTTGGCTAGACAAATTATACTGCGTGAATCACACTTGACCATTATTTGAATCTTCAAACTTATTCTACTATTCAATATTTGAAACCACATGACTTCCTTACAAGCATGTGTTATGGTCATGTATTTTTATTCAATAGTTGATAGGGTAGCAATCTTCTACCTCTTGCTCATCTAACTCACTACTCCTTTAAACAAAATAACACATATCGAATTGTAGACCTTCGATTGTCCAGATTTCTTTCTTAGTCATAATCAACAAATGCTTGTGTACTCAAAAATTTATCCACATCATTAGTACCATGATAAAGGAAGCATTAGTATAGAGCTCCCTTGAATACCTAACACTTTATTAACATGTCTCTAATATTATTTTCCTTGATTTTCCATGAACTTACTTAGAACTCTTACTACTTGAGCAATGTCTAGTCTTATATAGACCATCACATACATGAGACTTCAAAAAAAAGTTGCATAAGTATCCTTTCTCATGTCCTCCAAATCCACCACAAGATTGTCTCAAGGTGCTTCCTCTAGCTTAGGCATAATTTCCTATTATTCTTGTCCTTGCACATATCTCCATACAAAGAATATATCTAGCAAATCATAAGTCTTTCATGGAAAACTTACTAGACAACTAAGTTTTTAAGTTCCTAATTTTTTTTTGTATTGTCTCGAATGATAAATATATCATCAACATATAAAAAACTAATATGAATGATCATTTACCCATTTAAAACATAATTATCAACATCACATATTCCAAAAACTAGTTCTAGCACATGTGTATCAAATTTTTGTTTCTAGATTCATGGGGACCACCTTAAACTATATAAATGCCTATTTTTCTTACAAATTAGTTTCTCCTTACCTTTCACCTTGTATATGTTAGGTTGCTTATAAATGTTTTCTCCTCTAAGTCTCTGTGCAATAATGTTGTTTTGAAATCCATGTCCTCAATAACCAAATAAAGTGTCACAACGATAGATAATAACATCTTGGACTTTTGAGGTGGAGACCCCTCCTACTAAAGTGGAGGTGGGTTCTATGGAGTTGGAGGGGAGTTCTCCTACATCCCCTATTGAGATGGTGGTCACTCCTATTGAGGTGGAGTTTGTTGGAGCGATGTGACTTTTGTGGAAAGAGTTTTCATGCCATCTTCTCCTACAGAGGGGAGAGATCTTCTATTGAGGTGGAGAGTGGTTTGGCCTATTAGGTAGGTTGGTGCTGCTTGGGGATTTCTTTCGGTCGCTCTCTTGTGGAGTTTTTGGTGGGGTGATGTGGGTTTTTTGCATCACTAAGTTGTTTTTCCAGGCTCAGTTTTTTTTTTGAGCAATTGGTTTGCTGTGGCCTAGTTGTTTTAGGCATTGTTTGTGGTTTGCTAGGGTTCAAGGTCCCTATAAAACCTAGTTGTTAGAGGGTTCTAGGTTCCCTTCAAAACCTATTTATTATAGCATGGGTCATCTTGTTTATCTTTTGGTGGCTGCTGTTGTTAGGTAGTTGATGGTTGGTGACTTATCTTTTAGCAATGTTCTTTGTTTGTATTGGGTTTTGGGTCCCTTTAAAACCTGTTTGTAAATGGTTTTGGGTCTACTCAAAACCTATTTTACCCCCTAATAAAAAATATCCTAATAGAACTCAAATTATCAATAAGAGAAAATATCTCACTAAAATCAATTCCCTTAACATAGGAAGATCTCATTGTTTATTTTAGTTTTATCATATTTCAATATACTTGTTTAAATTTGATGCACTTCAATCTAATTTTTTATTGTTAAAAAACTAGGAAAACTACAGAAAAAAATATTTAACATAATATTTTTCTATATATCCAATTGTATAAGTTTACAGGTTTTATATAGCCTCTAAAAGAATAAAAAACTCCTAAAACTAATTGTCAAATTGAAACTAACACTTTTCTATCTAATATTGATTGAGACTAACACTTAAATTTTATCTAATATTGACTTAAATTCTTCTATCAAATCTAGAAAATAAACTGCTAGTTACATGCTTATTCATTATGCATTTGTTCGAATGCCTTCCCTTAATGAGGAAATTAATTCTCCATTATGAGAACTACATTTAGATGAATAACAACAAAAAACATAAATTGAAATCTTCTTTATTATTTTTTCCCTCTTCACCATTCTAAAATCTTGCAGACACCAAATTCTATCATATTATTTTGTACCCCTACTAATAAAACTATAATTCACCACTCCCACTCTTTTAATTTACAAATTCCCAAATATGATATTTTGAAATTCCTAAATTTTGGATCTCCTAAATTGTTGGACAACAATCCATATTGAGCTAAGCCTTCACAAATCCCCCCTTTTGGACTCAAAGATTCTTTTACTTAAAAATAAGAAATCATAGCTTGTTCTACTGATGTAGGAAAATTAGGTAGTCCCACTTCTTTGTTGTAAAATTCAAAATTTTAACATCTAAATGGAGTTTAGTTAAGTGGGAATTTGTTTGTCGGCTGAAGAAAGAAGGGGGGCTTGGTCTTAGTTCAGTAATAATGAATGGCTAAGTGTTGGCTGCTAAATTATACTGGCGATGGTGTATCTGTCAAGATTAGCTTTGGGCTAGAATTCTTAACTATCTTGGAGAAGTGGATAGTAGGGATGTCCCTCGGTACTCTCTTGAGGGGAAATGATCCTTTATTTGGCACACTTTGAAGATTGAGGCTAAGCTTATTAAGCAGGGGATTTTTTGGATTTGTAATAAGGGCTTGAAAGCCTTGTTTTGGTTGGATGCTTGGGATGGTCACCCTCCAATATTTTCAAGCTATCCACATCTCCAATCCCTCAGTGTCTGTTTTACTACCGCTGGCTGGAGCAAAGTGGCTGATTTTAAGACTGTTATGCGTTTAGGGGATGCTAATGTTTGGAGATGGAAAGAACCCCAGGACTGGCCACCTAGAGGGTTAAAAGGAGCTAGACAACAGTTGGCTTAGATTCTTTCTAGTAGAAATTGCAATTCTCTTGATGAGCATGATACTTTGGCCTGGGGTTGGGATTCTACTGGTAAGTATTTTGTGGCAGGGGGTTATTTGGAGCTAGACATGCAACTCTTCGATAGTGAAGGTGTTCCATGGTGGAAGTAGGTGTGGAACAAATTTTCTTGGCCAAAATGTAATTTTTTCTTGTGGTTGTTGGTGAAAAATAAGTGCCTTACTTGGGACAATCTTTGTAAGCGGGGTTTCTAGGGCCCTTCTATTTGTATGTTGTACTGCAATAGTGGGGAGTGTGTCTCTCATCTTTTCTTTCAATGTCCCTTTTCAAAGGAGATTTGGCATCTCTGGTGGAGCCTTTGGAATCAGGTGTGTTGGCATGTTACTTTATTGGTGGAGTTTTGGGCTCGATCAAGTAAGCCACCTGTTAATACTCCTTTTCTTTAGGTGGCTTGGGCTATTGGGCCTTCTATCATTTTGTAAAATATTTCGTTGGAGAGGAATTGCTGGATTTTTCAGGATGCAAAGTTGATTGTCCAACATTTGTGGAGGAAAATTATGAGTTCGATACAGGAGACAGTTTTAGCAAGGTGTGACCTTTTAGTTGCTATGGACCCTTCAGATGCTTTTGTCTACAACCAGTTTGATTTTCAGGGTCAGGGAGATACCTCTTTGTTAGCCAGAAGAAGTAGAGGTAAACAGTCTGGTAGGAAAATTAATAGGGTTGGGCGATGGCTTCCCCCACCTCAAGGGGTTTTGAAGATCAATACTGATGGTTCCTCTAGAGGGAATCCTAGTCATGCTGGTGTGGGGGGTATTGGTTGAGATAGTTCAAGTAATGTGTAGTTTCTCTTTTCCATTTATAAAGGATGGCATACAAATAATTACATGGAGGCTCTTGCCATCTTGCATGCTATGGAGAGAGGGTGTGCTTTGGGTTGGAGGAGGATAGTTTGTGAATCTAATTCTCAAGTGGTGGTTAATCTGTTGAATGCACAACAGATGGATGATTCCAACTGGCATCTAGCTTTGGTTATTAGATAGATTCTTAGGTTGGGTGGGTCTTTTGAATATGTGGTCTACTCTCATATTCCTAGAGAGTGGAATGGAGTGGCATATTTTTTGGCCAAATGGGCTTCTGATCAAGTGCAGGATTGGAATATTTGGAATAAGGATCAGTTACCTATGGATTACTCTCAATTGTTGGATCAATTGTTGTTGGCTGATAGGATTATGTGATTCTTGGTTATGTCCATGGGCGGTTGGCCCCTTCTTGTATTTTATTCTTCTAATTGATTAATAAATTTTAACCCCCTTTTTATTAAAAAAAGAACATTAATGAGGTAGCTAGAAAAGGAGTTGTGGGGATTTTGATGACTTTGAATTACACCCAAGCCGCTCCCACAATTAATGTGATTAACTTAGGTTCTCATAATGACGGTTTGGACCCTAGATTTGAGATGGAATTAGTTACTTTAGCTTGTGGAGCGTTTAATGTGATTATTTTTTGTGCTCAAAAGGAATTTAGGTGGATTCTTGGGATACTTTGAGTGTGTTGAATGTGTAATAGTAAGGGGAATAAGAAACTACATAATAGAAGAGAAAATCAACCAAGATAATGCAAGACATAAAAATAAAATAACAAAGTGGCATTAGAAGGAAGGAGATGATTAGAGATTTGAGAGGGAACTAAAGAGAGGACCACACAAAAATAGAGAATATTTACCCAAAAAATCACATGGGTGCATAAAAAGAAGGGAGTGGTCAAAGGCTTGTGATAAAAGATGCACATAATCAATATTAGATGATATTTTATCTCTTGTGAAGGATTGCTTGACAATGCATAGAAGTAAAAGGGACAATTAAAAATAAGGATATTCCATCACGTGATTGCCATTCTTCCAAGGAGCCTATAATCTAACTTTGTGTGTTGAAGAAGGATATGCCACATAAGGGAGAATAAAGAGGATTAAGAGTAGAAAAGGGAAATAAAAAGAAGTCTGTGTGAGAAGGAAGGATTTATGAAAGAGAAGAACAATTAAAGTAGAAATTTTGGAAGGTGGAGATCACAATTCCTATAGGAATAGAGAATTCAAGAACAAAAAAATGACGTTTTGGTGTTCATATGTAGGCCTGGAGATTCAAGGTAATGCAAGGGAAGCCCAAAAATTCCTTATTGTATGTATTTTTGTCATAAAAGTCTAGTTGTTATAATTAATATAACCAAGAAGAAATGTTGTTCTTATTGATTTCCCAATATTGTATATATGTGGGTCATTTCCATTTGCATATGACATGTTTATATGTGTATATTTGAAGGTTGTATTGTGTATTTGGAGGTGTATGTGTGCAAGTGTGTTGTTTTACTTTGTAGCATAGAGTAGGGTATGGAGGTCAGTTTAAAGTCACTTGCACAAAACACATGATTAGGTGAGGGCTTGTAGGAGTTGTTAGGTGGCTACAACATAGTTTATAGAAAATATTATTAGTTGCTTCCAATAGCTAGATGAGAGGTGGTTTGGAGTCAACTAGAATAGTCATTTCCTATTGGCACCATCATATATTTATCATTATTTGTTGTTAATCCAAAGAAGGGTTTAGATAATAGATCCTTATGTGATAAGTGTGATTCTTATAGTCAGAGTAGAGTATATTCAAGTAGAAATTAAGCTAGTTATGTGTCATCATAAATCTTCTGTAAGCATGTTGTAAAGAAATGTGTGTAGAAGATAGTTGAAATTTGTGATTGCAATGGTCGTGAGAGAGTCAATGGATGTCCTTTTTGCCATTGCAACCAAGTCATTGATTTTTTTGCAAGAAACCACAATTGGAGGGGCCAATTTCAATATGGAATGAGAGGGATGCTTGAAATTGAAGATTCTAATCCAATTGTCAATCCAAATTAGCAAAGACGAAAAAGAAACAACTTAATTTAGTTTCAAAAGAACATGCCAAACCCATTACAGAGTATGCAGAAGAAATGACACATCATGTTTTATGATATAGGAAATTCCCTAAAGATGCTCAAATAATTGTCTGGACGGCGTGCATGCACTCCAAGCTCTCCGGAATGAATCGACACCTTATTTGAACTCCATAATTTAGGCAAAATACAGTGAATGACTTAGCCTGAAGCTCAAAAGAATTCATCCCTTTGGATAAAATGTAAAGAACACACCAAACTCATTACTTCCTCAAAAGAGAACAGGCACAAGGCACAACATGCTGTTTTATGATAACAATTTTTTAAATGCCTGGCTCGAAGCTCAATTGAATTCATCCCTCAATGAGAGTACTTACTGATTTCTTCCTTATTTTAGGTTTTTAATAGATCAGAAATCTCATTTTTAAAAAGTTCAATCTCAAAACTATGTTGTCTGAAAGAGGTAAAAAGTATTCAGGTTTATAATTGAAGTTTCTCTAAGAAGCACCAAGAAAGATATCGAGAATTTTAAAGCTGAATAATGGAAGGCATTTAAATTTAAAATAATAACTGTTTGAATTTAAAAGGAAGAAAGATATAGTTCAAATAAATATATCAATGGATTTCCTTTACAGGAATAAATGGTATTGAAAAAAAATAGAGAAGCTTTCTGTTTTATAAATACAATTTTTTTATGAAATTGCATATGGTTACTTGGGTGGGAAGAATTGTTGCCATGGCAAGCAAGACAGACAAGTTCCTCTGCATGGTGGGTTATCATAGATATCAATTTTCACTTGTGTTTGTGACTATGATCGTCATACTGCATTGAGATAAAATAATCCTTTCAATTATATTTCTCTCTTTATTGAATGTTTGATTTTATCTTTGTTTCGTTGAATGCATTTTAATATCGAAAAACAGACTTCCCCTCTTTGGTTTTCCTTTCCATTGAGATACATTTTCCTTCATCCTATGAGGAAGAATATAATATGAGGAAGAATATTTAATGGGTTGAGATGATGGAATTATTTTGCTCCGAAATAGTTTATCTTATAGATAATTTTTGGATGCTTTTTATATGGAAATTTTTCTTATTTTATCTGTTCTCTTGCATTAAGAAATATATGTTTTTTATATGGAAAATATTTATAAATATAATCTTAGCAGAAATAGTTTATCTTATAGATAAATTTTGGATGTTTTTTTACATGGAAAATGTTTATAAATATAATCTTAGCAAAAATGGTTTCATGTAAATAATTAGTATGTGGTTGTGTTGGTTTAGTTAAAAAATTTATTGAAAAAGATTATAAATATAATTTCAAATGAATATGGTTTCAGATTTAAATAGTCACCTCATGTCCCCATGCGGCTGCTTAACTCCATTTTCTGCTTAAATTTAAACAGTAGGAGTGTTCCCATGCATAAATTTTATTGTTAGGAAATGATAATTTGGAATCTTTTCCTATTTTAATGGAGCAACTATTGTTTAGGAATTGAAAATACGCTGTGGGAAAAAAGGGGGGGCTGGTTGTTAAAAATCCACATGGCTCCACAAATTTCTTTCCCTCTTTTTTTATGATTTGCTTTCTTTTTTCTTTTTCTAATTTTTTTTTAACAAATTATTATTAATACTATTAATACAAATTTAAGTTGCCGCATGGGGACATGAGGTTAGTATGTTAAAATGATATATTAAAAAATATTATAAATATTAAAGTTCTTTTGGTCTCTTGGTGAAGTTGAACGGTTGGTTTTAAATGAGACCATGAGGAACCGATTCATAAAGTGCAAGGTCCCTCTACCATAAGGGATGAGCCGCGATCATGTCCCATGTGATTATAGTGAAATGGGTAACTCTTAATCTTTGGTTCTCAATAAAAGAAGTATCAACTTAGACTTGAGCTTTTGTATCAAGTTGCAAAAATAATCTAACCTTTAACATAAAACCTTAAAAACAACATGGATATACATACAATTTTAACAAATATGACTTTATTAGTCATGGACTACATATAATGTGAGATTTGAGTTTGAAACAAGTCTCATGCCTGCAAACTACTGTTGAGTTGCCGGAAAACAAGTTTCAGCTGTTGTTTAATGGTAAATCAGCTGTCATTTAATAGTAAAATCCTCCAAAATATCATGTAAAAGCCTCCAAAATCTCAGTTATCATGCAAAAGCCACATACATATTGATTTGCTAACTAGAAGAGAACATTCTATTTTCATTTGCAGTGTTTTTTTTTCAATTTGATAGTAACTTTCTTTTTTCATTTGCATTGCTTTATGTTTCAAATTTGCATGCAAACATTTAAAAATTGAATAATACCCTATTTATTTAAAAAAAAAAATTAAATTTGTCTAAATTTATTTCATTCCATTATTTAGCACTAATCATTAATTGTTTAATACATACACAACCATGCATATACTCTCTAACATATTAGCATACATATAATTTTCTATAGGTGTAATACTTGAACCTCCTTTAGATAGAAGTGCTAGTATAAATAGTGAATTCATTATTAATTTAGTTGTGTGCATATGTGTAAATGTGTACAATTTTTAATCAATTTTATTTCAATCAACATCAAATACATTGAAATGTTTATGGAAAAAATATGTGAACTTTTTTTATTCAACATTTTTTATCACAATGATTAACTCAAAATTTCATATCACCTACTATGATCCAACATTTTGATTCAAAAAAGTTATTATAATATTTCAAGAAATATTTTATATTTATTTCAAATAGATTATTATGTCGAGAGGCGTTCTACAGTCACATAAGGATGAGAAAAACCTCAGTCAACAAAAACTCTTCATGTGAAATTTGACATGTAACTGACGGTAGAATGCATGGAAGGTAGAATGGTGGTGTGCATTATGAAACAGATAACTAAAAATAGTAGAAGCTGTCACTTGTGTCTTATGGCCTATGAAATGGTCTATACTGCGCATGATTTACATTAACGCCCATTCCATTTTGCATGTATAATTTTCCACTCTATAACGGTTGCAAGATAGCCATTTCTCTTTCCTAACAATTTATATAAATCTTCAACTTTTGCTTCATCTCGTCTTGGTCTTTCAGGAACAATATGCCTATTATGGATCCCAATTTAAAGGCATAGGTATGATGTAAAGCTTCATAACCAATGGCCCCTGCACAACCCATGAGAGCCTACTTCCATTTTGGAGCATTCAATGCCAACAATATCCTAAACGAAGGAAAATCAACTTTCATCTTCTTGTTTTTCATCTCATTGTATTCTTTTTCATCCATGTTTTCTTGCTCTGAAAATATGTCATTATACTTCCACAAAATTTAAAAGCACAACATTCTATTTTATGGAATGTCTTAGTTTCCTAGAAATAAGGAACATCATTTTCTAGAATTTCTTTGGTAAAAAAATGATGTTATTTTCCCATAAAGTAAATCAATGCACATCTTTTTCTCAAATGTTTCAGTCTGGTAGACATTGTATCATTATTTTCCCCTAAAATAAAACACTATCTCCATACCTACAAATGATTTACAGTCAATGACTGTGGAGATTTGTTGAAGAATCAGGTATTTTAAAAATATTGTCTTATCACTGCATCTCCATGTCTCTGGCATGTTATGGGTTAAGATAACATTCACAGTGAAATATTTATTGTTGTTTATATTATCTCAAACTATATTATTCATTGTTTTTCTTTGCCCATTTGCATAAGTGTTGCAAAACCTTGCAAACCATTCAATTTTTTTTCAGCATTTTGGAGAGTCAAAAATCATATTTAGTGCACGGAAATTTTAGAATCTTGTTTGAATCATTTTTAGCTGATAGGCCATTTGTGTGAACTTTGGTCAGAATTTTCATCAGCCTTCCGATGGTCGTGAAATAGGTGGAGGATGTTTTTGAACTTTGGTTAGAATTTTTGTTAGCTTTCCCAGTTTTTAAGCCTTCCGACGGTTGTGAAAAAGGTGGCGGAGGCACTTGGCACGCGTTGGGAATAGGTTGGAAAATTTTCCATCGTGTGGATAGAGAAGACCGATGAAATTAAACGTTGGTTCACATCAACATTAATTGTTGTATAGTTTTCGTGTACTGGGGATGGTTGTAATAACATTTTCCGTTTAAAACCTCGGGAAACATAGTGAATGCCTGTGCAATTTTTGATAAGGCAAATTGTTGGGACTCGTTCTGTTGCTATAGCTGCTATTAGAGCCTTGAGCGAGGAGGGTAAGCTTCTATGAGGGTGCAAGTTCGATCAAGGGTTGTCCAACTTCTATGAGGGTGGTTGGAGGTTATTTTGTGTTTTTTGCATGGGGGGATGGTTACAAAAGCAAAACAAAAGTGTCGCCTATGATTATTTTTTGCCCATTTTTTGTAGGTGTTCAAGAAACAAGGCAACCCAGACAAAGCTAGCGAGAAGAGGTGTATTTGAAGCAAGTGGGAAGAGGTGCATATTGGAAAATCCTTTTGCGATATTGTTCATTTGTGGTTCGAGGTTTGTGGTAGGCTATATTGTTTGATTTCCAATAAGGTATTGTTGATTGTTTCAAATTTTGATAAGGTGTTGAGAAAATACTATATTGTTTGTAAAAATGAATATTGTTTCATTTATGGTTCGTGTTTTGTGTCTATGGTTTTGCATGGGTTTGTTATTGTGAATTTTTGTGTTTTGTGGGTTTCTCCATCTAGTCGTTGTTGAAACCAATATTGTTTGATTTATGGCTTCTGTTTTGTGGTTATGATTGCAACAGAATAAAATAGTTAATGTTATACAATTTATGTTGATTTCCATTAGGCATTGTTGATTATTGTTCTCTAGCTTAGGCTATATTGTTTCATTTTTGATAAGGTGCTGTTGAAAAGGCTATATTGTTTCAATTTTCAATAAGGTTCTGTTGAGAAAAGAGTATATTTTTGCATGGGTTTGTTATTGTGAATTTTTGTGGGTTTCTCCATCTGGGTCACTGTTGAGACCAATATTGTTTAATTTATGGCTTCCATTTTGTGGCTATGGTTGCAATGGAATAAAATTGTTAATGTTATACAATTTTTGTCAATTGTTGTTGTTTATCTTGGGCTATATTGTCTCATTTTTGATAAAGTGTTGTTGAAAAGGCTATATTGTTTCAATTTTTGATAAGGTGCTATTGAGAAAAGACTATATTGTTTGTTAAAAGTAATTTTTTGTTTGTTTATGGTTTGCGTTTTGTGGCTATGGTTTTGCATGAGTTTTGTGGCTATAGTTTTACATGGGTTTTGTTTATTATTGATTGTTGCTCTCTAGCTTACGCTATATTGTTTCATTTTTCATAAGGTTTTGTTGAAAAGGCTATATTGTTCCATTTTGGATAAGGTGTCGTTGAGAAAAGACTATTTTTGCATGGGTTTGTTATTGTGCATTTTTGTGTTTTGTGGGTTTCTCCATCTGGGTTGTTGTTGAAATGAATATTGTTTGATTTATGTCTTGCGTTTTGTCCCAATGGTCACAACGCAATAAAATAGTTAACCTTATACACTTTATGTTGATTTCCATAAGGCATTGTTGATTGTTGTTGTCTAGCTTTAAAATAATTAATGTTATACAGTTTATGTTGATTTCCATAAGGCATTACTAATTATTGTTGTCTAGATAGCTTAGGCTATATTGTTTCATTTTCGATAAGGTGTTGTTGAAAAGGCTATATTATTTCAAGTTCTGATAAGGTACTGTTAAGAAAAGACTATATTTTTGCATGGGTTTGTAACTGTGATTTTTTGTGTTTTGTGGGTTTTTCCATCTGGGCCAGTGTTCAAACCAATTCCATTTTTGTGGCTATGGATGCAACGGAATAAAATAGTTAATGTTATATAGTTTATGTTGATTTCCATAAGGCATTGCTGATCAAGTTGTTGTCTAGCTTAGCCTATATTGTCTCATTTTCGATAAGGTGCTATTGAAAACACTATATTGTCTCATTTTCAATAGGGTGCTGTTGAGAAAAGACTATATTGTCACTGTGAATTTTTGTGTTTTGTGGGTTTCTCCATCTGGGTCACTATTGAGATGAATATTGTTTGATTTGTGCCTTACATTTTGTGGGTATGGTTGCAACTCAATAAAATAGTTAATGTTATACAATTTATGTTGATTTACATAGGGTATATTGTTGATTGTTTTTCTCTAGCTTAGGCTATAGTGTTTCATTTTTCATAAGGTTCTGTTGAAAAGGATAGATTTTTGTGTTTTCAATAAGGTGTTGTTGAGAAAAGACTATATTTTTGCATGAGTTTGTTAAACTGTGCATTTTTGTTTTTTTTCAGTTTTACCATCTTGGTTGCTGTTGGAACCAATATCATTTGATTTATGGTTTCCATTTTGTCGTTATGGTTGCAACGCAATAGAATAGTTAATGTTGTATAGTTTATGTTGATTGTTGTTCTCTAGCTTAGGATATATATTTTCATTCTCGATAAGGTGCTGTTGAAAAGGCTATATTGTTTCACCTTCCGATAAAGTTGTGTTGAGTAAAAACTATATTTTTGCATGGGTTTGTTCCTGTAATTTTTTGTGTTTTGTGGGTTTTCTCATCTGTTTTGATGTTGAAACCAATTTTGTTTTGTGGCTATGGTTGCAAAGTAATAAAATAGTTAAAGTTATATAGTTTATGTTGATTTCCATAAGGCATTGTTGATTGTTGTTGTCTAGCTTAGGCTATATTGTCTCATTTTTGATAAGGTGTTGTTGAAAAGGCTATGTTGTTTCAATTTTTGATAAGGTGTTGTTGAGAAGAGACTATATTGTTTGTTAAAACTAGAATTGTTTCATTTATGGTATGCGTTTTGTGGCTTTGGTTTTGCATGGGTTTTTCCCATCTTGGTTGCTATTGAAACCAATATTGTTTGATATTGTTTCATTTTTGATAGGGTTCTATTGAAAAGTGTATATTGTTTCAACTTCCGATAAGGTGCTATTGAGAGAAGACTATATTTTTGCATGGGTTTGTAAGCTAGTGTTATACAGTTTATGTTGATTCCCATAAGGCATTGTTCATTGTTGTTCTCTAGCTTCAGCTATATTGTCTCATTTTTGATATGGTGCTGTTGAAAATACTATATTGTTTTAATTTTCAAATTCACAGTAACAAACCAAGATTCATATGTTTTGCATGGGTTTGTCACTGTGAATT
Source organism: Sequoia sempervirens (assembly GCA_007258455.2). NCBI lineage: Eukaryota > Viridiplantae > Streptophyta > Pinopsida > Cupressales > Cupressaceae > Sequoia > Sequoia sempervirens. The sequence continues at coordinate 42,950,768 of VDFB02193867.1, read as the reverse complement.
TTTGTATTTTGTGAGTTTTTGCATTTGGGTTGCTGTTGAAACCAATATTGTTTGATTTATGGCTTTTGTTTTGTAGTGGCTATTGTTGGTTTGTGTGTGGTGCTGATAATTGCAAAGAAATAACTTAGGCTAAATTGTTTCATTTTCGATGAGGTGTTGTTGAAAAAAGACTGTTCTATGGGTTTTCTGTGTGGTGTCGATGGTTGCAAGGGTATTAAACAGTTTGTGTTATTTTCACTAAGGGATTGTTTACAAATCTTTGGCTATATTGTTTCATTTTTGGCAAGGAAATAAAATAGTTGATGTTATTGTTTCATTTTTGATGGTGTGTTGTTGAAAAAATACTGTTCTATGGGTTTTCCCATCTGTGTCGCTATTGAGTCCAATATTGTTTCATTTGTGGCCTCTGTTTTGTGGTGATGGTTGCAACATAACCAAATAGTTAATTAGCCGATAGGATATATGTGTGAACTTTGGACAAATTTTTTTCAGCCTTCCTGGTTTTTAAGCCTTCCCGCGGTCGGGGATAAGGGGCAGATGTTTTTTAAATTAAAAAAAGAAGCACTTGATGCGCGTTGGAAAGAGTGTGGTGGATTGTCCACTGCGTGGATAGAGAAGGCCCGTGAGATTAAACACTGGTTGGCATCAACATTAATTGTTGTATGGTTTCCATGTGCTAGCAATGGTTGTAATAACACCTGTCGTTTATTCATTTGTGGCTTTCGTTTTGTGGTGATGGTTGCAACGTAACCAAATAGTTAATGCTATACAGTTTATGTTGTTTCCCATAAGGCATTGTTAAGTGTTCTTCTCTAGCTTTGGCTATATTGTTAAATTTTTGATAAGGCAATCTTGGAAAAATAATTTGACTTCTTCCTTGAATAGCTTAAAAAAAGTTTCAAACACATTGTATGTGGCAACCAGTGTTTCTTATTATGCCTAATATAAAGCCTATTATTGTAAGAACTCTTTTTTGAGGATGAAACAAATAACAACTATCTTCCCAAATAACAACTATCTTCTCAAAACAATAAATATGAATGTTTTGTTTTCCTTTCTAAATAATGTTTTGTTTAAAATATAATTCTTATTAAAATGAATTCCACTCATGGTTCATATGATACTTAATTAGCTTAACAAGGTGTTCAGAGTCAAAGATTTAGTCATGGAATTTTAGAATAAAGACCTTAAGGTTCAATCAAGATGATATTATTAGTTTACTTATAATAATATGTTCATAATTCAATTATTGCACATAATAGAATGACTTAAAGGTACATACCTATTTCTCTTATTGGTTGATATGTTGCATTCCGGTTTTCCAGATCTTGCATTTAATACTTTTTGAAGTAATAAAATAATTTATGCTATTTTCCTTAGGGCATTGTTGATTGTTCTTTTGTGGCTTTGAATAAATTATTTGATTTATGGTTTTTGTGTAGTGGCGATGGTTGCAAAGTAATAAATCAGTTCATGTTCTTCTTGATAAGCCATTCTTAGCTATTTTTGTGTCTTTAAGGATATAGTTCTTATTTGTCTAGGCCTTAATAAGGATTTCTTAGAATGGCAGGTTGTATATTAAGTGTGAGATGAAACATTGGTCTCACTATTGATTATAGTGGCAGAAAAAAATACATTGTCCACCACCATAATCAATGACAATATCAATTTTTTTTATTACAATTAATATAGAGGCTATTGTGCATATAAATGTTGTCTGCATCTAATTTTACAAAGATACATATATGCACATAGGGAAAATAAAATGAAACACAACAAAAGAAAGCCTATTCACCACCCTACCATATTAGGCCATGGATCGTCATAGGCTATTACACAGATATATCCATAGGTGGAATTCAAACATATGAATGTTGTGTGCATCTAATGTCAGAAACACACAGATCTGCACATAAGAAATATAAAATCAAACACAATAAAATGAGGCCTACTCTCGACCCTACCATATTGGGTCATGGAGCCTCATGGGCTTTCACCAAACCCCCGAGCAAGAATATACATCATCCACCACTATAATCAATGGTGAAATCAATCTTCCTTATTACACTTACTATACAATCTATCATTCTAACAACTCCTTTTTTGAGGTTGAAAGAAATAATAACTAAAAAGGCGTATTTAACACATGCAATACATATATATGCAACTGCAAAACAAAAGCTACGCTGATATATATATATATATATGAACTTAGATGCACATATATATGCATTGTTGATTGTACTCTACAAAAGACTATATTGTTTGTTGAAACAAATATTGTTTGATTTATGGTTTTCCTTTTGTGGCGATGGTTTTGGATGGGTTTGTTACTATGAATTTTTGTGCTCTATGGGTTTTTCGATCTGATGTAGTGTTTCATTTTTCTTTTTGTGTGTGCACATATGTATGTATGTAAAATTAGATGCAGACAACATTCATATATACTCGACTTTATATTAAGCATACTAAGAAACATTTTTTCACATACAATGTGTTGAAAATCTTTTAAAAGTTATTTAAGGAAGAAGTTCTACAAAGATGGTGGCATCAATGTTTGATATAACACTCAAAATACAACTTATTATTCTAACAATGTTTCAGTATGTATCAATGTTGTTTGCAACTGCTATGCCATACATCCAAATCTGCACATGTCATTGTTCATCAGTGTTTGCCTTGCAACCATCAACACCACATGCAAACCAACAATGCCCTCTGGAAATCAACATAAACTATATATCATTACATTCCCATACATAATTTTTGTGTGTATATATATTTGCGTAATAGATTCCTACAAATACATCCAGGGCATGCAATGCCTACATATGTTCTTGTAAAATAAAATCTACGCCAATAGTTGCAAAACAAAACCATTGATTTTGCAATCATTGTGCCATGCATAAAACACAAAATAAGCTCCAACCACCTTCATAGAAATTCTGCAATAGATAATTGCACTTGGACATTCACAAAAGCTTGCCCTCCTCACTCACACCTTTGATAGAAGGTAAAGCCATAGAACCACACCCAACAATGCCTTGTTGAAGATTGTACAAACATTTGCTATATTCTCCAAGGTTTTAAATGGCAGGTGTTACTTACAACCATTGCCACTACACGAAAACCATACAACAATAAAAAAATCACAGTGAAAAACCCATTGAAAACCTTCACCACAAAACACGAGCCATAAATGAAATTGTATTGGTTTCAATAGTGACCCAGATGAAAAAACCCACAAATGCACAATAATTCACAGTAACAATCCAATGCAAAAATAAACAATATTTCCTTCCAACCATTGCGGCTACATGGAGACCATAAATGAAATAATATACCCTAAGCTAGGGAAAAATAATCAACAATAGCCTATGGAAAATAACATAACTATTTTTGAAAGTATATTGCTTTCAATAGTTACCCAGATAAAAAAGCCGCAAAACACAACAATTCACAGTAATAATCCAACACAAAAAACAAAAAATATTGCCTTCCAACCATCGCAGATACACAAAGAGCATAAATAAAACAATGTATCCTAAGCTAGAGAACAACAATGAACAATGGCCTATGGAAAATAACATGAACTGTTTTTGATATATTCTAGAAATGGTTTTTCCAATATGCACCTCCACCTACACCTCTTCCCGCTTGCTTCAAATGCACCTCTTCTTGCTTTCCAAAAGTAATACAACAGTCTTGGTAATGACACTATCGATCGGAGTGATGGACAATGTATGTCCCCTATGCATAGATATATATGTATGTCATAGCATATGCAAACATCATTGATTCCATAAGGCATTGTTGATTGTTGTTCTCTACGTTAGGGTATATTGTTTTATTTTTGATAAGAGTGTTGAAAAGGCTATACTGTTTCATTTTTGATAAGGTGTTGTAAGCAAGAAGTAAACAAAAATCAATTTTTGCTAAATATAAAGAAGAAAGCACATGGCAATGTTGACACATATGAAAACTGGAACCATTTTCCCATAGCACATAGGCTACTCCCAAATGGCTAGCAAACAAAAAGGTGAAGAACACAAAAAAAACTCAAATATCAATAAGTTAAATGCATCACCTCAAAGATACATGTAGAAAATGCATATACAAACATACACACTCACAACTTAAATAAAACAATATTAGTTTCAACAACAACCTAGCGAATTCTATTTTTCAACAACATGTTATCAGAAAGGAAACAATATAGCCAGATCTATAGAACAGTAGTCAATAATGCCTTATGGACAACAACATAAATTCTATAACATTTACTATTGCATTGTGAATCAAATATGAAATAATATAGCCAGAGTTGAAGTAATAAAATAGTTTATTCTATTTTCCAAACTTCAAGAAGCTTTTCAACACATTGTATGTGGCAAGGAATGTTTCTTATTATGCTTAATATGAATCCTATTATTGTAAGAATTCCTTTTGAGAACGAAACAAATAACAAAACACAACAAAAGAAAGACATACTTTAGTGTTTGTTGTATGTTTTCTATCTACTGGAAATGGTTACAAAGTAATAAAATAGTTCATGCTCTTCTCAATATGAAATTATTGGCTATTTTGTGTGGCCTGCAGTGATATTTTGCAATATTTTCCATAGGGAATTGGTGATTTTTGAGTGTTGGAGATATGTGCCTCAATCTTGCTGACTTGAACCTCCTGTAAGAGTAAATCGGTGAGACACCTAAGATATCCTACCGATGAGTTGTTTAGTTCTGAAGGCTTGAAGTGTTCAGATCAGCATGACATGTGTTTGGTCTTACCAAAGAGAACTATCAGAGTGACTTGAACTGTCAGTGTGAGTTCTCTGTTTCATATCGACAGTAGTTATCTAGCTAATGAGGTTCATCGGTGAGACTCTTGCCGATCTGAGGAATGTATGCAAAGTAGCTTGGATGAGTTTCGGTATGACTCTGGCTGATGATCGGATCGGGGTGACATTGGTCATCGGGATGACTTGTGAATGTCACTCCGGTGCTTGTGGTCTAGCCAAAGAATTCTGTCAGGAAGACTCCTTCCAAAGTGAACTACGTTGGGATGACATTGGTCTTTGGGTAGACCTGCAAATGTTGAACTGACTGTGTTAGTATGGCCGATGGGTCTGATCGGTGTATGTCTTGCCGATGAACATATGGTCAGGCTAACACGATACTTCAGAATGCATCTTACTGATAGTAGATATCTGGTCGATGTGATCTATTCGGTGTGAGTCTGGCTGATGGGTGTGTTCAGTGTGACTCCTGTTGATGAAAGGTTCTGAACTACAGTGAGCTGATTTTCATCAGGGTGACTTAAGATCTTGGTGGGACTTTGTCCGATAGTGTTGTTCTTGTCGATGGTTTGTTTTAGTTGGTCGTCGGTGTGACTTGGGACTTCGATGAAACCTTCCTCGATAGTGGTTCTCTTGCCGATGGAGATGTTCTTGATACATATTGTTGTGACTCCTACCGATGGTATTTAGTCAAGGTGACATGAATGCTCTATAAGAGTCTTAGCGATAGAGCTTGTCTTTCCGATGAGGTGTTTTCATCCGTATGACATGGGACCTTAGTGAAACCTTCTCCGATGCTTGTTCTCTTTCTGATAAGGCTGATCTTATGATAGTTGGTGCTCTTGTTGCTCATTGGGGTGACTCAGGCCGACAAGATGGTTCGAAAGGTATGAGAGCTTAATGACATTAGGGAGACTTGTGGGTTCAATGTAACATTATGAACTCTTGTTGATGGATGTTGTCTTGCCGATGGGCTTGGTCGAGACCTTGGGATGATGGAGACATCAGGGAGACTTTGGAGATCGGTGTGTCCTTTGAGACTATGATCGATAGACAAAGTCAGGCCGATGGAAATGAAGATGGACTTGGTTGGAAAAATGATGAATTTGTTGGCCTGCTGATGTGTCAATTGTTTGTCAGAGGAACATGATGAGTTGGAGGAGACTGTTCGTTGTCCATGACAGGTTGACAGTTGATCTAACTGAAGAAGATGAACTGAACAGTTCCAAGTTAGGATAAAGATGATATACAGGATCGTTTGGGGTTTGGTTGGAGAAGGAATATACTGTTCTAAAGGGGGTGACTCCTCTCTCTCTCTCTCTGTGGTTTGATTGTGAAACCTCTCTATGTGAATCTACTCTATATATTGTGTGAGAATATTGTGACAGTGCGAAGTTTGTAATGGACTAAGAGGTTGATTAGGGAAATGTAAAAAGGAGAGAGGGAAACATAATAGGGTGGCTACCAGTCTGTCTCCAGAATGAAACAAGGCGTAATCTCTGTGAAAAGGCTATGAGCCTGAGATTGTATTGTAACTTTGTTTGTTGCTGAATAATAAAATGGCTCAGATATTTTGGAGTGTGGGGTTTTTTACCTGAAACAGTTTTCCCCATGTAAATTTGTGTGTTCTAATCTTCTGTACTATCTTTCATGTTTAATGGTTCTGTTTGATTGAATCTGTTTATGCAAGTTGTTGAAACTGAATTTTACATGTGCTTCTCTTTGAAGGATTAATGTGGGAAACGAAATGTGTCTAATTATGCTTTGTGACATAGTTGTACGTGTTTTTGAGGCAATCTATTTGAAATTAAAGTTACTGAAGGCACTACAAGTTCTTGGAGGTTTCTTTGAGATGATTGAGATTTCCCAACATTGAGTTGTGGCTTTAGCAATACATGTGGAAAATGCATATAGGCACATACATAGCCACACATACATATAAACATTCAAAATAGTGAATAGCAATTGTGGAGATATAAGAGTATGTGGCAATTGAGATAGAAAAGAAGCAAATAACTATATTGATATTAAAAACCGGACATATCTATATATACATAGATGCATGACCTGAAAGATACATGTAGAAAATGCATGTACACGCATACACACTCACACATACAAATACATTATAGACACATTTGTCTACACACAACTGTATCAAGATGTTGTATGCATTGAGAACATTGAATTGCATGCATATATGTTTGTGTATATGTATATGTAGATGTATACATGATACATCCATGTTCACAAGTATATATAAGAATAACTGGAAATACAAAGGGTTTTTTCAAATTGCACCTCTTCTTGCTTGGTTCAAGTGTACCTCTTCCCGTTTGCTTTCTTGAGCGTCTGCAAAAAGTGGGCAATAAATTATCACAATCGACACTTTTGTATTGCTTTTGCAACTATCACCCCATGCAGAAAAAATAAAGAAAATCTGCTCCTAGCTTGACAATGGCTTGACAATGTATGATTGAACTTGCACCTTCACAAAAGCTTGCTCTCCTTGCTCATAGCTGTGATAGCAGGTAAAGCCACAAAATGATAGCCAACAATGTCTTATAAAAAATTGTCCAAACATTTGATCACACTGATGGACAATGTATTTCCCCTACGTGCAAGAATGTATGTATGTCATAGTGGATGCAAAGAATATTGATACAGAGTGATCCCTATCTTTATTTTGTTGTGAATCATAAGTTGTATTTTAAGTGTTCTATAATAATGTTTTTTTGCATCTAATATCATATATGTAGATTTCTACACATAGGGGAAATAAAATGAGTGGCAATGATAGTCAAGAATGCCTTTTGAACAACAACATAAACTCTATAACATTTACTATTTTATTGTGTATCAAAAATGAAACAATATAGCCAAACCTAGAGAACAACAGTTAACAATGCCTTATGGAAAACAACATAGACTATTTTATTGCGTTGCAACCATCGCCACATAACGAAAACCATATATGAAACAATATTAAATTTTCCCGCATGTAGATATTTATGTATGTTAAAGTAGATGTAAACGATGTACATACATACTCTTCTTGATGTTTATTATTTTGGGAAAATAGTGTTATTTGTTTGAGCCTCAACAAGGCATTCTTGTAATGATATACTATATATTAAGTGTTATATGGAACATTGAAGCCTTTTTTTTAATTATTTCTTTTTCCTCGTATTGTTGATGTCTCTAGAATTTGTTTTGAAAGATTAAAAAAATGAAACAAAAAAATTTGAATAATAAATTGTATATTAAGTGTTATATGAATCATTGAACCCCTTTTTTTATTAATTATTTGCTATCATATTGTTAATGTGTGTACAAAAAAATTGAGAGATCATGTTGTGTTTTGAAGTCATAGAGCTTGTAGTCAGCCGCCGACTTTTAAAAGAGTATCCCCAACAATGTTGGTGGACTCTGGCTCTCCCTAGGCTAATGAACAATCCTTAGGCACCAGTCCTGTAAGTCTGTTCCTTGTTTCATTTTTGCTACTGACAATTATATTGGCACTTTCCATGTGCATCCAATGAACTGTGAATATGCTTCATTTGAATTAAAAGTTGTTGTAATATATATTCTAACTAATTTATATTCAAACTCTTTATGTTTTCTTTCCCTTTCGATTTGCTAGCCATTTGGGAGTGACCTATGTGTTAGAAAAAAAAGGTTGCAGTTTTCAAATGTATCAACATTGTTGTATGCCTCCTTGTTTGTCATAAACCAATAATTGATTCATTTTGTGCTGCATCTTTCACTTTCTTTTTTTTCTATAGTTGTCTCACAGCCATGAACATCTCATTACTTTTGCTTGGTTGAGGAAAACTGCCTTGTAGGTTACAAATGTACATCTTGCTTTGACAACACATACGATGCGATCTATTGATGCTAGAGATGTTGTCCCATCTCTGGTTCTCCAACTAATGTCTTTTCAAAAAATAGGAGGATATCAAAGCTCGACCGACTGCTACAAAGTTGTCCTCTCAGATGGTACCCACATGCAAATAGGGACTTTTTCTGCAAAATACAATGACCTTTTGTTTACAGGGGAATTTAAATAGGTTCCATCTTGTGCTTGACAAACTATCTATGTAGGAAGCTGCAGGAATCAAGGTTGGCTATTCTTTTGCACTACTTGCACTTGTTGTTTTATGCTTTCTTGTTTGTGGGGACCACCTTTTTTAATATTTGATCTTCGTTTGGTTCCAGGGTGATTATTTTTGATTAGATAAGTAGGGAAGGGCCCTGATCCCATAGAATAGATACAGACCAAAATAAGAGCAGAGAGATGTGAAACAACACCACCTTAAAACCAAAAAACAACATCTGATTTGGCACATAGGCCCAAATTTAACAAAATAACCAAGGTCTAGTCATTATCAATCAAAAATATAAAGTGTTTATCAACATACTTTAAACTATGAAGACCATAATAAGATCGATAGTATTCCAGGTGGTATTCCACCATAACCTAAGGTAGACAACAGAATAGTCCCAGGTATGATAAAAATCCAAAAAACCCATAAAAAAAAAATAGAGCAACAACACGAGCCATTAGATGGCTTTCTTTAGCAGGTCCCCATACTCTCCCATGAGAGTAATGTATTTGCGCCAGTCAGGGCCCTTAGTTTCATCCAGTAGCTTTAGGGTATCAATTTTCCCCTGTTTCTTTAGTTTCTTGGTTAGCTTGGTTTCACTAGAAGCTGTACCAATCATTGCTCTTCTCATCAACTTGTTAGTTACTCTCATGAGAGTAACTAATGCCTTCTCCATATCTTCAAACTGTACCTAAAATAAAGTTAGTCTACTTTTTAAAAACTCAATACTTAAATCCTTGACTTTGTTCTCCATACCACAAAGCTCAACATCCTGCTCTTTCCCGACCTCAAAATTTTCCTCAGAAGGATCCACTTGCTCCTCCTCTTCCTCTACTTTTTCATCCTTTGAACCATCCTCCCCCATCTCATAGGAAGTGTCCTCAAAGTCCAAGTCTTTAGACTCTTCCTCTTCCTATGCTTCAAAATATTAATACCCGAATTCCTCCTCCTCATTCGCAGACACTTTATGTTTTCCTTTTTTCTCTTTCAAGGCCACCTTCGCCAAACAAGTCAACCTTCTTCCTCCACTACTACCCCTCCCTTTCCATTGTATAATTTTTTTATCCTCCTCCATTTATTTCTTTTCCTCAGAGATACAAATTACATCTCTAGGATTGATGTCACGTCTTGGTTTCTTTGCTTTTGGGGGCTCCAACAACAAGGGAGAGTGTTTCCTCTTTTCAGGTGTTTCTTTAATAATTTGTAATTCAAAACTTCTCAAATCCTCACTCTTCTACAACAAAGGGGTAGAAGGATTAGACACATTAACCACATGGGATTTTCTTTTTGCAGGGATTAGCACATGCCTAGTGGCAGAAATAGGAGGGTGGTGGGGAATTGGTTCTTCAACTGGAAGGTCATCAACAATGGGGTTTTCCTCCTTCGACTGTTGCATAATTTCCTCATCAACCCAGTTGGGGTTTACATTCCTAGCAATTAAGGGATTTCCATGAGGATTTTGGGCCAGGGAAAATTTATACAAGGTGAGCATAAGACCCTGATGGAGAGGAGGGCTAGCTCCTTTTTCAATGTTGAGCTATAGGGAAGACAACAAACAGAAAGAAAAATTAATACGCTCGCCATGCCTAATATGGTTCAATAGAGGGAAGTGATACATGTGAACTGACATGTACCTACCCTCAAGAGTAAAATAACACATAACAAATAGACTCACAAGAGCAAAGGGAGGATGGATTTTGAGTTTGGCATACCCATTTTGGAAGTGCTTGAGATTTTCGCCTTCATGAAGGAAATTATCAACAAAACTTTGGTAGTCTGCTCCACTTTTTTTAGCCACTTTTAGCCTAGAATTCTGCAAACCTGTGGCTTTGACAATGAAGCGAGTGGTGACCTCAAACTTCACTGTGCCAATAGTGACACAACCTTTCCTTCAGGAGTTGGTGAATTTCTCTGTTGAGCTCTCATTGTAACTTTTGAGAGATTGGAAGAACGGGACCATAACCACATTCTCAAAAATTCTCCAAAGGTCCACATTCTATTTGAGGGCTTGACATTTTGGCAGCTCTATTCTTTTCCTAGGTCCACCCATTTTACTCCTCTACAAATTCTTATGCTAAGTAGGGATTTTCTTCATACTCTCCCCCATAAACTTCTTTCTTCCTCGACTAAAACTAGTGCTCAGAAACCAAACAATATGCAAAGACGGTGAAGAATGGAAATTCGAGAAGTTTCTTATTATGAAAGCCAACTTAAAATTTCCCAGAACGGAAAAATCATCATTAATCTTGCAAGCATTAACAATCTTAATTAAATTCATACCTTTCCCCATTATAGAAATATGAGGATTTCTGACAAAGGGCTTATCGGTACGCATAGAAATGAAAACCTTTAGGCAATCCAATAACATCATGTGATTATTGAACATCAACTTTAAATGAAATTTAATAAAATTATCTCCTTCCAAGATCCTCCTATACCATCTTGTACTCCATATGCCATCATTACACAAAAAGCTCAACACCACCACTTAGTACTCCTTAGTCCTGCAAGCCACCACCATATTAATTTTTCATGTGATATACATTTTCAAAATTTTCATTAAGAATGACATCTCTTAAAATCAATGACATGTTTCTATTGGTCCAATGTGTCCATCCCCTGCAACTTAGCACCAAATTAGCTGCATAATTGATAACCTTGTTCCCTTCCCTACACAAATGTTGAACTCGATAGGTATTAATTTTTTTTTAATGACTTTGCATCTATCTATAATATTTCTTATTTCCCATGAAGGAGCAACATATTCATTTAGGATGTCCACAATTAGCTTAGATTCCCCTTCATTGATAACATTTTTATACCCCAGTTCCTTTAGGAAACTGAAAGCTCCTAGAGTAGCCATAGCTTCAACTTTGTTGTTAGAGCTGACACCCAAATTAACTCCAAATCCCATAATGCATTTACCTATATGATTTCTTACCAGACCTCCCACCCAAACTTGTCCCGGGTTGCCTTTTGAGCACCCATCAAAGTTATATTTAACCCAATCTTTCAGTGGAGGACTCCAAATAGTACCCATTCTATTAAGAATCTTAGACCAATTAAGATTGGTTAAGTCCTTTATTCCCCAATTTTGTTTTATCCTCATTTCTTTGTAATTCGTCCAAGTGTTAGAGAAGCTGTATCTTCCAGCCTCAATATTTTCCTTGATTTGGATTTTAGTTATCTGACTAACCTCCAGCTGCTTCTCTCCTCATCTCTAAAAATTCTATTATTCCTTTCCTTCCATATAACCTAGGTAACAAAAGGAGGCACTTGATTCCATAGGTCCACAATTATATTATGTGAAAAAGTGCAATTGACCAAACCTCAATAAACAACTTCATAGAATTGGGAAAAACCCAATCAGAAGACAACTACAAAAAGCAAGACCATACTTCCCTCGCATACTGAAATTGAAAGAAAATATGAATTATGGACTCCTCTTCTTGCTTGCATAGGGAACAATTTTTAACCAGTTGGAAGCCTCTCTTTACGAGGTTGTCGATGGTGAGAATTTTTCCATGGGTAGCAGTCCACCAAAAACTATTTATTTTAGGAATCAGATTCTTTTGCCACACCTTATCCTAGAAGACATCAGGAATAGCACCCTGGGCCCTCACTAGATCTTCATAGGTCTTTTTGACCGAGAAACAACCAAAAGAGCTACTTTTCCAAAGCCACTCATCATCCCTTCCTCTATTAAACCACTTGGCCTCCCCTATCAAATTATGAAGGTTTGTCAAGATTGGATCCCAATTCACCTGTCTTTGACCTCTCAGATTGCTTCTTCTTAATATAGTATCAAACTCATTCCATTTTGGTTCCCCTGTATCCCAATTTATATAGTCACACACCTTTTTACCATAGATCATGTTTAAGCTCTGCTTGAGAGGATTCAAATCATCATGGGATGACAGAGTGGAAACCTCTATCCAAAGGTCTTTCCAAAAATTAGTATAATTCCCATTCCTTATTCTCTTCCTTTCCCCTATTTTAAGCACATTCCTTAACCTCACAAGATGTTTCCATAAAGCTGAACTAGGAGGAAAATCCGATTGTGAGAGAAAGAAGCCAATATTCCTGTTCCTTAAGTACTTAGCTTTAAATTTTTTGACCCAATCTTTGGAACCTTCTAGGAGATTCCAACCAATCTTAGCCATCAAAGATTTATTTAGCATTGTAATTATTTTCATCCCCAAACCCCCACATCTTTTAGGCAAGCACACTTTATCCCAACTGACCAAAGATAGTCTATTTTTTTCTTTTGTTCTAGACCACAAATTTTTTTGCTGAATCTGTTCAATCTTCTCCCCAATATGAGTAGGGATTTTAAAGAGGGAAAGATAATAAACCAGAATATTCTGAAGAGAGGCTTTAAGGAGTTTAATTTTACTAGCTGAGCTTAGAAGCTTCCCCTTCCATCCTGCTAGTTTGTTTTGAATTCTCTCTATCAATTGGTTCCAGTAAATATTCTCTAGTTTCTTAGAAAACAAAGAGAGACCTAGGTAGGCATCCAGTAATTCAGCTTCCTGACATCCTAGAATTTTTTTTACTCTATCCTTTATCTACTTATCAGTGTTGAAGAAGTAAAATTTGCTTTTTTCATAATTTATGCATTGACCAAAAGCAACAACATAATCATTGAGAACCTATTTCCACAAGCCCGCTTCCCCAACTGAAGCATCCCCAAACATTAGAGTATCATCAACAAATTGTTGATGGGAATTAGGCTTGAGAGAGGAGGAAAATTTCACACCTTTGAGAGAGTTTGTGAGTCCACCAAATTTTGAATATTCCTACCTAGAACCTCAGTAACAATGATAAACAAGTACAGAGAAAGAGGGTCACCCTGTCTAAGCCTAAAACCACATGAAAAGAATCCTTGAGGGACACCATTGACCAAGATAGAATACATGGGGGTAGTAACGCAAGCAAAAATAAACTTAAGGAATCTACCCTCAATCCCAAATTTTTTAAGAACAACAGATAGGAAAGGCTAGGAAACCCTATCATAGGCCTTGGATATATCAATTTTAAAGGCCATCCCAGGCTTTTTTGAGTGATCCATAGAGTGAATTATTTCATGGGTAGAAATAACAACATCAAGAATGTTTCTACCTTGAAAAAACTCTTTTTGATTAGAGGCTATCATTTTTCCAAGCACCATTTTGAGTCTATACACCAAAATTTTGGAGAAAATTTTATAGACCATGTTGCAAAGGATAATAGGTCTATAATATTTCATGGCTGAGGCATTAGAAGTTTTGGGAATAAGAGCTATAAAGGTAGCGTTCAAATGGTTCAACAACCTTCTTGATCTAAAAAAATCCCTAGCAGCATTAAAGAGATCAACTTTGACTATATCCCAATAATTTTGAAAATAAGTAGGAGGGAAACCATTTGGGCCAGGGGCTTTGAAGGCACTGAACAAGAAAAAAACCTTTCTAACTTCTTCCATAGAAACAACATTAGACATCATTTTTAAGTCTAAATCTGAAATTACATTAGGGATAACTTCAAGAAAGTTTGCATTTACCTGATGAGCATTGCCAGGGCTCATAAGATAAGACGAGAAGAAGTCATAAACTTCCTTGGCAATCTCTTTTTCATTGGTCACAATAGAACCATCTTCTTTCACTAGTGATCTAATTCTGTTTTTGCTTCTACGTTTGAGGGTCAATTAGTGGAAGAATTTTGAGTTCCTATCCCCTTTTGTCAACCATTGGACCCCTGACTTTTGTTTCCAGAAGATTTCCTCTTTATTTATCTTAAGCCATTGGGATCTAAGATCTCTTTCCTTCATGCAAATCTCTTCATCCTCTAGGACAATATCCATAATATCTTGAACCTCTTTTAAGCTTTTTCCTAGAGTATTCTTTATCTCAAAGATGTTTCCAAAGGTCAGCTTATTCCACCCTTTCACTTTTTTCTTAATTCTGTGTATCTTTTCCACCAAATAGTGCATAGGAGTACCTATTATGGGCTCCTCCCACCAAGATTGGACTAAAGTAGAAAAATCCGGATGGAGGTCCCCCATAGCTTCAAAACAGAAAGGGAAGGGGCCCCTATTGTGGTCTAGATTTCTTTTCAGCACGAAAGTATTATGATCAGATCTAGACCTTGGGAGAGCAGAAAGAGAAAGGAATTGGGAAATATCCCAGTTAGTAGAGATCAAGAATCTATCCAATTTGACTTGGATAAGATGGTTTCCAATCTTCCTATTAGAACATGTATACTTAGTTCCTTGGAGGGGGATATCAATTAGACTATCCATAGTAAAGAACTCAACCAACTCCATCATACTATCTGAGAAATCATCCAACCCTCCTAACTTTTCTTAGGGTAAGAGAGGAGAATTAAAGTCCCCTCCAAACATTCAATTTTCACCACTCTTATTAGAAATAGCTTCACTAAGCTGTTCCCACATCAACACTTTATCTCTGTTAGAATCTGGGGCATAACTATTAACAAGATTCCATTTCTCCTGAGAAACAACGTCTTCCAAACTAATCTCAAGTCTGTTCTTACTCATAGAATGCAAATAACCTTTCAATTTAGAAGGATTCCAGAGAGTATCAATACCACCTAAAGCTCCTTCATCCTCACTAATAAAAAATTTAGCACCAAGCCAGATGCTAACAATAGCTTTCTCAAAAGTCTCTTTCTTCATCTTCATTTCTTACAAGAGTAGGACATCCACTTTGTTGTCAAGAATGAAAGATTTAACCAAAAACTATTTATAGGGGCTATTAAGACCCCTTATGTTCGAAGAGATGTACTTCATAGTAGAAAAAAAAGACACCCCACCTCCATACAAGCCAACCCCCATACTACTTCTTCATGGGCTTCGATCCCATGATCAAGTCCAAGGTTCTCTGTTTTCCAGCTACCACATCCCTCACAATATCCTTAATTCTTGACTCCTTTTGGGAGGGTCTTCTCACCTTGTTTCCCCCTCCAACATCTAGTTCCTTTTTCTTTTTTCTTTTTGTAGTGGGTTGTGACCATTCCTCCTTATCCTCCTTATCACTAGACCCTTGAGGAAAGCCAAGAAGGGCTAGTGAGTCACTCATATTTTTAGAACCAAGATGAGAAGCAAGATTAATCTCCTCCAGAGACAAGGTAGTGTCATCCAAAACATACTCTCCCTCTTCCAAGACTTCATCAGAACCATTAAACTACTCCCTCTCCTTCAAATATAGAACATTCATCACCAATAGGGGATCCTCACCTTGGAACTTCTCCATAATTGTATCTTCCCTTCACAAATCCTTGAGAGAAGGAAAGCCTCAGAGTAGGAAGGGAAGAAGTAGGGGCTGCCACATTGAAGTTCAGTCCACCCAACTCATTAACTTCAACTTGAGGCTCAGAAACAACCATCTTTTCAAATCTTGATTATCCTTCAAAAGAGGGATAAACACCTTTTGGGGGGAAGTAGAAGAAGGCTATACTCCAAAATCCATAGCCTTAGATGAGACATCCTCTTCAACTTTTTTTCCTTTGGCTTTAGATCCCTCACCCGATACTACACAAGAATCGATAAGATGGCCAAACCTCTTACATTGCTAGAAAAAGAGGAGGGTATTTTCATACTCCAGGGGATGAGTCCAATTACCAAACTTAGACTTCAACAATATTGAAGAGGGAAGAACCGTATTAACAACCACATTAACACATATTCAAGCATACACTAGCATCAACCTCTCCTAAGTAATCTTATCAATTTCCAAGAGGCTCCCAAAGGAGTTTGCAATTCCCTTTAAGATTCCCATCTCCCAAAATTCTAGAGGAAGTCCTAGAAGGTGAACCCAAGATGGCGTAGAGGCCCCCAAATCAACCGATGGGTCAAAACCCAAATTCCATTTGCATAGTGAAATAATTTTTAAAACCCGAGTTAAAAGCCCAAGGACCCCCAGTTAAAACTTTTAGCATATCTTTGTAAACCGCAAATGAAAACATAAAAATACCTCTAGGCATGGCATTTATGGTGATGCTTCCCTTGAGATTCTAGGTGGAAGTAGCCCACTGACAAACATATTCAATATTTTGCGTATAAACTAAAAACTTACCAACAAGAGCCATTTTGAGGTTATCCATCACCTTTAGCATGAGAACCTTAGGGACATCTACTTCCCAGCTAGTAACCAAGTGGAAGGAGATTCCACAAGTCTTTTAGACTGGGTTGGCAAGTCAGACCCCACCAGTTTGTCCATGTAAGAAGCTAGAGCTTCCTCAGAAAAAAAGGAATTAAGCCCTTAAATTGGAGAAAAGGGTGACTTCCCAGAGATTCCCTTCATCATTTCCCTAGAGGAAAGGACTGCAGTACAATGAGGGGACATCTTTTTAGAAGTAGCTAGATTGGCCACTGCCACCACAAGCACAATGCCAAGAAAGGAGACAACATCCTTGGAATGGGGAACCTTCTCGGCTCCCTCGAGCAACCCATGAAGCAGTCAAATCAAAATATTGCTAGAAATTCAAAAAGTAGCCAAAGTGAGAAACGTTAGTGAAGAGAAGAGTCAAGCTTTTAAGAGTCTAGTTGTTATGCATGATATGATCCATGGAAATTGTTATATTGTCCTTAGATGTCAAAATTTTAGATTGCCAGCTAATTGGAAAACCTAGATATTTGTTTAGAGATCAAGAAGAAAAAATAGTTGGCTACGAGTCATCCTCCCCATCCAAATGAGACTCAACATTTAGAATTCATACATCCCCAAGACAACACAATGCTCCTAAAAATATCAGCCCTATTAAAGGGCTTAATATTTACCAAACCAAATGGACAACAAAAGGTCAGGTAACAACTAAAAGGGATATGCACCATTATAGTAAATAGGGATGCAAGGGCCAAGTATTCAGCTTTGACTTTATTGACAGTGAGGGAATAGAAATATGAATCACTTGCTTTAATGACATAGTAGAATTGAATTATGATAGGGTTGAGGTGGGCCATACTTATTATGTGTCTAAAGGCTCGACGAGACAAGCAAATAGGAAATTTAATAAGTTGAACAACCACATGGAAATCATTTTGGATTAAAACTTGATATTGAAATGCTATGATGATGAGGCCTTTGTGTTAGAAAAGTATTTAAATTCATGCCAAGAAATGAAATTGCAAATTGCAACAATAACAACTTGATTGATATTGGGGCTATGGTGCATGTAGGAAAGGTATCGACTATTCAAAGAAAGGATTAGTCTGAAACAATTTGAAAAACTATTAAACTTAATAATTTATCATCCTCTTGCATTGGAGTTAATTTGTGGGGCTCAAATTGGGAAGCAAAGGGTGATAAGTTGGAAAGGTTGTACACCCCTAGTTTGGTTGTCATTCTTGCTGTTGAAAATGTGTGTGTTGGATATTTCAATGGAATTGTTGTGAATACAACTGTAGGGAGTCTTGTATACATAAATCCTGACATTCTAGAAGAACAACTCTTGATCCAATGAGGACATATTGAGCCACCTACTGTTGAGCCCTCTTGGACAGTGCCTCAAAAGGTTGCTTTGGAAAATGGGAGAGTCACTATTGGATATATCTTGGATCATTGTCTTGGCTTTCCAGAAACTTTGTAGGCTATTGTCAAGGCAATAGTGAAATATATTAAAACTAATGCATTTTGTTATGCTACATGTCCCTTGTAGGCCAATGGCAGAATATGTAAGAAAAAGTGTGAAGAGTCCTCCAAAAATATGTGGTTTTTCCCTAAATTCTAGACAACAATAGCTGATTGTGATTTTTGGTATTTTTTGCAGCTAAAGATGGAAGACCATACAAGCGAGATTTGGGCTACTGCTTTTGATGAGGTTGCAACAAGCTTATTGTAGATGTCAGTAAACAAGCTTTACATGTTGCAATATGAGTCTTATGCTACAATGACTATTGAGTCTGTTATCAATAGTGTTACTTACACCTCATTTGTTTTCACTGTACTTATTAAAACTCAAACCTATAATTCAAAAACAAGGCTTAAAACAATGACAACCAAAGTTGCAAGAATTAAATTTGAATCTAAGTGCAAGCTGTTGCTGTTAGATTTTTCTGCAATTTCCCCTGTCATGCAAGACTCTCTAGAGATAATTGTTGTATTGCCTTGAATGCCAAACAACCATTCCTAATTGTGACTTTCGATATTTTTTATAGTTTCTGTTTACTGGACATCTATTTCCTTTTCTTTCTTTAGACTGCTTTTCACCTCAGAAGACCTTTCCTTTTTCCTGCTGTTGCTTTGTTGCTCATTTAACTGGTTATATATTAAGACAATGGACTATAACTTATAATGTTTAACAAAAAAAGATACACTTCTTTTCTTTTGTATTGTTTATGTCGCTTGTAGTTTTGTTTTGCTTTAAGTGTATGTTCCTCATTTTATTTTATGTTGTTTGGTTATATAATTATGTCCCCTATTTAACACATGTATCAGTATTTATAACTATTCTTATACATACTTGTGGACATGGTTGTATGCATGTATACACTTACGTATGCATATACATAAATATATATGCATGTAATTCAATTTTCTGAGTGCATACAACATTTTGATATAGATGTGTGTAGATATATGTGTCTGTAATGGATTTGTATGTGTATATGCATGCAAACTTCAATCTTTATATGTATTTGTGACTTGTTTTTAATATCAATATAGTTATTTGCTTCTTGTCTATTTCAATTGCCACATACTCTTATCTCTCCACAATTGTTGTTAGATATAATTTTTGCTCCATTGAATCCATGGCTATTAAATCTCGTCCTGCCTTTGCATTCATAAAGGCACACCACATATGGTTATCTTCCATTTTCTTAGAGTTGCATAAAAAAATATTTTTGTTATAATAATTTCTATGTAATGTTCAATGATGACTATTCTCTACATCTTGTTCAACGCTTTTGTGATTTTGCTTGAGTCCAACTTGTTAAAATTTGTCGTTGCACAAGATTAAAATGTAGAATGTAATTGAAATTTTGTCATTTGATTTCTATCATTCTAACGTTGTTTTGAATGTTCTCAGTGCATACAATATCTTGATAGAGTTTTGTGTAGATATATGTTACTATAATGCATTTGTATGTGTGAGTGTGTATGTCTGTATATGCATCTAATTCTTCTTAAATTTTCTCCCTACTACTTTTCCATGTGTAATCATAAGGTCATGTTGCATATGGATATCATATGGTTCTTGGCTATAATGTTTGTTGCATATGTTGTGTAGCTTAATCTACAACCGAACACTGAACAATGCCTTATTGAAAATAACATAAATTTCTCAGAACTTACTTTGGTAAGTTTTAAATGCAAGGTATTATTGCAACCATCACCAATATATGGAACCCATACATGAAAAAATGTTGTCGTGACAAGGTATGCCAACTAATGTTTATTTCCTTTGCTCATGCAACATACACATATATGTACATTTAAACTTATCTATATTTCTTTTCACATTTATTGATAAGTTTGGGTGTGCATTTGTATGTATGTTGTTTGCAAAAATACTTGTCACAGTGGTGGCTCACAATCTTGATAGTAGGTAAAGCTACAAAACAACAGTCAACAATGCCTTATGGAAAATAACATAAATTGCTCAATTTCTTTGGTAACTTTAGAACTCTAAATATTATTGTGGCCATTGGTGCTGTATAGAAAGCATATATGAAACAATTTTGTTATTAGACTGTTTTATTGCTTTGCAATAATCTCCTCTATATGGAAACCATAAATGAAATAATATTTATTTCTTTGCAACGATTGCCTCTATATGGAAACTTTAGCCGATAGGCTATATGTGTGAACTTTGGTTAGAATTTTCGTCATCCTTCCTAGTTTTTAAGCTACTGAGTTGCAGTCAACAATGCATATATATTTGCATTTGCCTCCACATACATATATATTGTTCATTTTCTTTTTTCCAACTGCAACTTTATCTATTGCATGTGTTTGATGCATATATAGGAATCTGTTGCTTGGAAATATATAGCCACACAAAAGTATGTGCTTCTTCTGTTGTGTTTCATTTTCCTCTTCTTGTGTGTAGATATGTATGCATTTCAAATTAGATGTAGACAACATATACTCCCCACATTTATTGTCTTTGGAAGATAGTTGTTATTTGTTTGCTCCTCAATAAGGAATTCTTACAATAATAGGGTTTATATTAAGCCTAATAAGAAACATTGATATCACCATTCATCACAGTGGTGGGCAGTGTATGTTCTTGTTCGGGGGTTTGGTGAGAGCCTATGAGGATCCATGACCCAATATGGTAGGGTGGAGAGCATTCCTTCTTTTGTTTTGTTCCATTTTACTTTACCTATGTGCAAATATTTATAGTTGTGAAGTTATCCACAAACAACATTCATCCCTATGTGCAACTATGTAAATATGTGAAATCAGATGCAAAAAAGTGATATTGCCATGCTAGCCTGTGCCAAGTGATGTTGATCTCTTAGCCTGTGCCAAGTGATGTTTATTCCCTTTGCTCTCATTGTGATTTCTATATTGACAAGTCCACCTACGACTATATATGTATGTTGTCTACTTATACACTTTAGATGCATATATACCTGTATAGATTTTGCTTTGTAAACATATATGTGGACTGTTTAATTGCTTCCCAACTATCGCCACTACATGGAAACCATAAATCAAATTTTCAACCCTTCTAGCATTGGGCTCTTGGTTGGGAAAAAAGTGGCAATTTTTTTATATTTTTTAATTAGAATCATTTGGTGCATCGATACAAAATTCCAACCTTTCTGGTGTTAAAGCCTCTGGCCGCCCAAGCCCTAGTTGGGAAAAATGTGTTGGCCTCCTTTGTGCGTGGGTAGAGAAAGCCGGTGAAGTTAAACATTGGTTGGCATCAACATTAATTGTTGTATGGTTTCCATGAAGTGGTGATGGTTGTAATAAAGCCTACCATTTAAAGCCTTGGAAAACATAGCAAAATCTTGCACAATTTTGAATTAGCCATTGTTGTCTGTCATTCTTTGGGTTTCCCTGCTATCAAAGATGTGAGCGATAGGTGCTTGGAGGTTATTTTTTGTTTTTTGCATGGGTCAATGGTTGCAAAAGCAATACAAAAGTTTCAGCTGTGATAATTTTTTTCCCATCTTTTGCACGTTACAACCAACATTCATCCCTATGTGCAGATATGTATGTATCTAAGATCAGATGTAGAGAGTTCATTCATATATACTCCTTCCTATGTTTATTCTTTTCATAAGGTAGTTGTTTTTTTTTATATGTCTATACTTAAACTTCTCCACATAAATTAATTGCTACTAGCCATCACGTAGCCCTATCTATATTCATTGAGAGTTGTCGTAACATTTGAAAAAAGAATGGGTATATATGTTTCAATTGATAGTTGTAGTTTTGCTGTTGGAGACCAACATCATGCATTTATTCAAATTGCTTTTGCTAAGTGAAGCATGTGGTTCCTGTTCTTGTGTCAAGTAATTATCTCAGGCTTAGGATTTTCAAGTTATTTTTGTAAAAAAAAAAGGGGAAACATAATCCACAACATGTGTCAAATTACATGTAGCCATATATCTATCTCAACCTCATCTATGCCCTCCTGTCTTAGCATAATGGTATCATAAAATGGTTATTAATGATTCCATGAGGATTTCTACATGTGGTCACTTCATCTCTGTCAAGTGTTACTATGCCTGGCTATTACATACCTTCTTGTGCTTGGATGTAGATTGCTTTCCATCAGCTTGCAGTCTATGTTCTTCCAAAACAACCAACCACTTGTACGTAACACCTACCATTTAAAACCTTAGAAAACATAGAGAACATCTGTGATGAGCGCAAGCTTCTATGAAGGTGCAAGTATAGTTAGCCATTGTGGAATTTATGTGAAGGTGGTTGGATGTTATTTTTTGCTCTTTGCATGGGGTGATGGTTACAAAATCACTACAAAAGTGTTGGTTGTGATAATTATTTGCCCAGTTTTTGCAGGCATGAATCTTGCATATAATACTTAAAAATATAGTTTATCATTCCAAGAATGTCCCATAAAATAAACATAGGGATCAATATGTATCAATGTTGTTTGCATCTACTATGACATACATAAATATCTGTACATAGGGGAAATACATTGTCCACCACTCCAAACAATGGTGGCATCAATATTCCATATAACACTCAAAATATAGCTTATCATTCCAAAAATGTGCCAGTATGTATCAATGTTGTTTGCATTTGCTATGACATACATCCAAATCTGCACATTGCATTGTTCATCAATATGGTCAATGGTTGCATCAATGTTCCATATAACACTTAAAATACAACTTATCATTGCAAGAGTATCCCAACAAAATAAACATAAGGATTAATATGTATCAATGTTCTTTGCATCTACTATGACATACATACATATCTGCACATAGGGGAAATCCATTGTCTATCACTATGATCAATGGTGTCATCAGGAAGAATTTTCTATTGCTTTACCAACCATCCCCCCATTCAAAAAAACACAAAAGAAGTGATTTGTATTTCTGTCCGCTCACTATCAATAATTTCAAAGTTGAATACTTGGTCCTCACATCCTTGTTTATTGTAATGGTGGGTATCCCTTTTAGTTGTCACATGAGCTTTTATTTCCCATATGCCACCTATTGTCTACATGTAATTCCACATACATACATTTCCACACATTGTTTTTGTGTCTATATATATCCAAGCAATAGATCCCTACAAATGCATCCAAGGCATGCAATGCCTATATATGCTTGGAAAACAAAATCTACATCGATATATAGGTATCGTTGATAACAGGCCTCATTTTGTTGTGTTTGATTTTATATTTCCTATGTGCAGATCTATGTGTTTTTGAAATTAGATGCAAAAAACATTCATATGTTTGAATACCACCTATGGATATATGTGTAACAACCTATGATGGTCTATGGCCCAATATGGTAGGGTGCAGAGCATGCTTTGTTTTGTTGCGTTTCATTTGATTTTCCCTATGTGCTGATATGCATCTATGTTATTATTTATTTCAACCTCAAAAAGGAGTTTTTTGGATGATAGGCTGTATATTACTTGTGTAATAAGGAACATTGATTTCACCATTCATCACAGTGGTGGATGATGTATGTTCTTGCTCGGGGGTTTGGTGAGAGTGCATGAGGCTCCATGACCCACTATGGTAGGGTGGAGAGCAGGCCTCATTTTGTTGTGTTCCATTTTATATTTCCTATTTGTACAACTTGATTCTTCACTTGAACTCGGTTCTTTAGCATTATACATAGATCCACCTTTCTATTTTTCTACATACTACATGATACATGCCAATAATTATAGTGCATTATGATTCAAACAAGAGGACCATCTCCAATAATTCTGTTCATTGCCATCATCATGAAATGTTGCTATTCTTTACAGTAACTGTACTGCTTCTCTTTTCCCTCTTCATTTCCATGCATATAGAATTTCCACCATTTGAAAATTCATTTCCTTATCATTTTTATATGCGAGATGTAATCATGGTCATACAACATCACACCCTATGAGGTATGCCCGCACCTTCTTTATTTGATCTCTTCCATTGCAAGTGTATTACATATTTTTTTGTTATAAATTATAGAATTGTTTAAATTTTGTAATTTAGATATTGGTTACCAATGAAACATGTTCACCTCACTAAACTTCATATTTTCCTTGTGTCTACCTATATCTGAGTCAAATCATTTTAGATTGCAACCTCATTCTATTTATATACAAGGTATACAGATCTCCAAAATGCCAAATAGCTTTACGATTGCATGTTTGCATGGTGTATGACCTTCAACTACATTCTATCTATATACAATGTAAGACTATATATCTTTTATTCCATCTCTTATCTCACAATTGCATGCTAATTTATTAAAAATGTATAGCATTGATTTCAACTCATGCAATTTCTCAGGTGCCAAAGCATTGCTTTCACCATTGATCAAAGTGGTGGACAATTTATCTTTTTGCTTGGGGGTTTGGTGAGAGCCCATGAGGCTCCATGACCCAATATGGTAGGGTGGAGAGCATGCCTTATTTTATTGTGTTCATACTGCAATCCATTACATGTAGAAGGTATACCTACATTTTATTTAATTGCTCCCTTCTATTACAACTCTATTGCATATTATTTGTTATAAATTATACAACTCTTTATATTTCCTCATTTAGATGTTGTCTACCAATGATGCATGTTCATTACACTAAACTTCACATTATCCTTTCATGTTTGTAGAGCATACTCAAGACAAACAATCCTCCTTCATGGATGTTTTAACACCATTAGATCTTCTATGAATTGAACAAGTGCCAAAACATTGCTTTCACCATTGATCAAAGTGGTGGAAAATTTATTTTTTTGCTCGGGGGTTTGGTGAGAGCCCATGAAGCTCCATGACCAAATATGGTAGGGTGGAGAGTAGGCCTTCTTTTGTTGTCTTCATACTGCATTCCACCACGTGCACAAGGTATGCCTACATTTTATTTATTTCATCCCTTCTATTACAGGTGCATTGCATATTATTTGTTATAAATTATAGAACTCTTTATATTTCCTGATTTAGATATTGTATACCAATGACAAATGTTCATTGCACTAAAATTCACATTTTTTTGTCATTTTTTCAAAGCATAATCTAGCCATAATGGGGATTTTGATGAAGTAATGTGTTATAAATGACCTTTGAGAATAATCATAGTGATTGCAAAATCAGTCAAATAAACAATTAAATCCTCATAGTCTCTATATTAAGTGTAATAAGGAACATTGATTTCACCATTGATCGAAGTGTTGGACAATGTATGTTCTTGCTCAGGGGTTTGGTGAGAGCCAATGAGGCTCCATGACCCAATATGGTAGGGTGGAGAGTAGGCCTCATTTTGTTGTGTTTCATTTTATATTTCCTATGTGCAGATCTCCATGTTTCTGACATAAGATTTAGACAAGATTCATATGTTTCATAGGCTTTATATTAAGTGTAATATTAAACATTTCTTTGAGCATTGATTACATTAAGACAACAATATCTATTTTTAAATCTTGCACCCAAAATTTTTTACATGTAATCTCTGGAGATATATTTCGATCGCATGTAAAGTCAGATTCCCAAATAAAATGAAAAAATATAGTTCAATTTTTTTGTGCCAATCTACTTTTTCATTAACATCAATAGAATCCTATGGATGCAATTATCTCTTTATTGTTATGGTTGTGCATGACTTATGTAAATATACTTATTTGACATTTGTATGTCCTATTGCAAATCAATAATATTCTAAGCTTTCAGATAAATCTATAATCCTTTTGACATAACCTACATGTATTAGTACCTTTACCCATGCCCTACCATTTTAGTGTAATGGTATCATAAAAGGGTTATTAATGATGCCATAAGCATTCTTAAATGTGGTCACTTCATCTCTCTTGGTATATATCAATCTTGTTTGAATATGCTATAACATACATACATATTTGCACATAGGGGTAATAAGATGAAACACAACAAAATCAATGTTCCAAATAACACTTACAATATAGCTTAACATTTGCTACATGAAAATATGCAAGCATCCTCTACTCTCTCTCAGATTGCATCCTTGCCATTTGGACTCCCCTCCGTCTACTAGTGCATTGTTGCATGTCACTACACACAACTACTAGTTTTACTAGGTGATGATATATACAAATTTCATTCTAATATGAAATATAAAATGGAGTAGAACTTGAAGGCCTTTATTCTCTTGAGGAAAGAGTAGGTATTCATATAAAAAAGAAAAAATAAATCAAGAACTACAATCTAATAATAAAAACAATCTTTTCATTCTATTTATGTTTTGTTTGCACATAAATCATTTAGAAAATTAAACTAAATTTTAATTTTTTAAATTAGATTAGTTGAAGTATAATTATGAATGAATAAATAAAAGCATTACAAAAAAATCATATTAAATTAAATAAATAGAAAATACTAAAAAATAATTTTAATTACTAAAATGAAACAACGCAAAAAGTCACCTATAAAGATTTTTTCTATTTTCTTTCTTTTTAGTTTTATTTTTCAAATGCATTTCTTCTTTTTCTTTTAATGTCCAACATTATTTTTAAAAAAATCTCTACAAGAGAAATAATAGTTAAATATTTGTCATGTAAGATTTTTCTAAATATTTAATTAATAGATCTATTTTACATCTAAAGATGGTTATACAATTCAACAAATTAATTATTTAAAAAATTTCAAGAGTTACTAATTATAATTATAAAATAAATCAAGAACTGCAATCTAATAATAAAAATAACCTTTTTAATCTATTTATTTTTCATTTTCACACAAATCATTTCATATTCTAAAATTAAATTAAATTCTATTTTTCTATTTAAATTCAACTAATATAATTTAAAAAATTTAAATTTAGTTTAATTTTCTAAATGATTTATGTGCAAACAAAACATAAATAGAATGAAAAGATTGCTTTTATTACTAGATTGTAGTTCTTGATTTCTTTTTTCTTTTTTAATGAATACCTATTCTTTCCTCAAGAGAATAAAGACCTTCAAGTTCTACTCCATTTTATATTTCATATTAAAATAAAATTTGTATATATCATCACCTAGTAAAAAAATGATTCAATCAAGATTCTAAAATTGTCGCACTAAATATGATTTTTGGCTCTCCAAAATGCTGAATTTTTTTTTGAATGGTTTGCAAGATTTTGCAACACTTATGCTAATGGGCAAAGCACGACAATGAATAATGCAGTTTGAGATAATATAAACAACAATAAATATTTCATTGTGAATGTTATCCTAACCCATAACATGCCAGAGACGTGGAGATGCAAGGATAAGACAATATTTTTAAAATACTTGATTCTTCAACAAATCTCCAAAGTCATTGACTGTAAATCATTTGGAAGTATGGAGATAGTGTTTTATTTTAGGTGAAAATAATGATACAATTTCTACCATATTGAAACATTTGAGAAAAAGATGAGCATTGATTTACTTTATGGGAAAATAATGTCATTTTTCTACCAAAGAAATTCTAGAAAATGATGTTCCTTATTTCTAGGAAACTAAGACATTCTAGAAAATAGAATGCTATGCTTTATTTTGTGGAAGTATAATGACATATTTTGATGAGGGTGCAGCCTGAGACATAGAAAATAACCCACAAAAAAGAGAATAATTTTATTATTCAGAAAATGGAGCTTCTTACATGCAGAGGATCTCAAATCCCCAAGTTTTACAACACATGCAAGTTATAGAAAGCTACAAAATAACCCTTTCGCAATATGCAAGCTTGTCCCCAAAAAGCTACCCAAAAATTAGAAACCCGCCCATAAATAGAGCTCCTCTTTAGTTTGGAGCCAAAACAACATTCAAATTTGAGTTTAGGCAGTTTGGCGCCGAAAAATTACAACTTGAAGTTCAAATTTCAAAAGAACATTTGCAATTGTATCTTCTAGAAAGTGCGCCAACTTCCGGGGCCATAACTTTTGATCCGAGACTCCGATTCACGAACCGTTTGAACTGTTGGAAAGGTCTCGAAGTCAATAATGCGCTCAAAATTTGCTACACCGATTTTGGCAAGTTTTGGGGCCGTTCTGGGAACTCTAAGTGCCTTAAATCTAACTCGGAAGATTTTCAGGTGCAAATTTGGGAAACTAAAACTGCAATATCTTTCAGCCCAGGAATAGAAAATAAAAACCATAATTGGGAATTTCATTATGACAAAAAGGGTATCCAAAAATGTAAAAACATCTAAAAACTGAGAAACTTGAAATTTAACTATTTTTGAGTGATGCAAGATTGCCCTTACACCACTGGATGCTCCTGCATCATATTTCTAGAGCAAGAAAACATGGATGAAAAAGAATACAATGAGATGAAAAACAAGAAGATGAAAGCTGCTTTTCCTTTGTTTAGGATACTGTTGGCATTGAATGCTCCAGAATGGAAGTAGGTTCTCATGGGTTGTGCAGGGGCCATTGGTTACAAAGGTTTGCATCCTGCCTATGCCTTTATGTTGGGATCCATAATAGGCATGCTGTTCCTAAGAGACCAAGACAAGATGAAGCAAAAGTTGAAGATTTATATAAATTGTTAGGAAAGAGAAATGGTTCTCTTGCAACCGTTATAGAGTGGAAGATTATACATGCAAAATAGAATGGGAATTAATGTAAATCATGTGCAATATAGACCATTTCAAAAGCCATATGACACAAGTGACGACTTCCACTATTGCTAGTTATTCGTTTCATAATGCACACCACCATTCTGCCTTCCATGCATTCTACCATCAGTTACATGTAAAATTTCACATGAAGAGTTTTTGTTGATGGAGGTTTTTCTCATCCTCATGTGACTATAGAAAGCCTCTCGACGAAAAAACTTATTTGGTACCAATTAGATTTTTGTCTTTCTATCTTGGGACAAGTTATCAAGTATTATTCTTCTCAATTTGGTTTAATTCCTCATTCATCGCTTCAATTCAACTCTTGTCTATACTTGCTTCCTTGGAGGTTTTGAGATCAACTCTAGATAGTAGTGCAACATTGCTTTCTTCTTGGTAATTTATCATTCTACTTGTGGATCTAACTCTATCATCAATGATCAACTCTTTGGGGTGATTTTTTTGCACGAACTTGGATGGTGTTTTCTGTGCCTTGAAGGGTGTCTTATTTGGAGTTTTTTTACTTTTCACTTCATTATTTTCCACATCTTCCTCTTCCTCCTTGAAACATTCTTATTCTTGATAATCTAACTCAGGTACTTTAATTTTTTAGTACCTTTCCTCATCAAATCTTACATTTGTGCTTTCAATAATCTTTTGTATCCTTTTTTTATAACAATGATAATATTCACTTTGCAAAGAGTAACCCACAAATATTCCTTCATTAGATCAGGAATCAAACTTACCTAAATTTTCTTCATCCCTCCTTATGTTAACACTTGCTTCCAAAAACTCTAATGTATTTGACTGTTGCAAGGCTTCCTTTCCATAATGAATTGTTAAAAATATATTTGAAAATAGAACGCACATTCTTTCAATTATCAAACCAAGAAAGATGCATCATAAATCAAATTTCTTAAATATATAACTACAATTTAATTGAAAATATAACAT
The DNA here is from genome assembly GCA_007258455.2 of Sequoia sempervirens. Classification (NCBI taxonomy): domain Eukaryota; kingdom Viridiplantae; phylum Streptophyta; class Pinopsida; order Cupressales; family Cupressaceae; genus Sequoia; species Sequoia sempervirens. The sequence continues at coordinate 42,920,710 of VDFB02193867.1, read as the reverse complement.
AATTTATTTTTACTTATTATTTTAAACATAATTGAAATACACAATTCCAAAATATTTTAAATATATAAAATATGTTATATTTACTTACTAATTGTGTAATACACTACATTATAAATTATAAAAAAATAAATAAAATATTAAATTCTAAATAAGTTTAACTTAGTTTATGTTATTTTATTTTACTAAACAAACTTCATCTTTTCTCCCTATGTTTTATGAAATAAATATTATCTAGGACTAAACCACATTTTATCTTCTTTTATTAAGATAAACTCAAGGAATTCTCCACATTTCAATATAGAAATTTTTTCACACTATTATAATAATTATGTACAATCAATCATGACTTAAGTAGTATAATATCTATAATTATTTAGTAACCAAAGAAAAACTAATAAGTATTGCACAACCAAAAATATTTTAAAATTTAATGTTTGTGTTTTGTTTTTATTTTTTGTTTGTAGGAACAAATTATTGATATTCTCAACTCCTCTAGCATAGTAGAATTTGATGACAGGTTGTGCAAAAATAAAATATTAATTTGACTCATTGTTTAATTATTTTTAAAATTTTCGTAAGGTGTTAATTTGCGAAAAAGGAAAATCCCATGCCCAAACTTGGAGTGGGCATTTAATGTGCTCTGTAACTCCATTTTGAAATTTGAAATTTGTATTTTGTTGCAAGATTGGAAGGCAGGGTGTTGGGGATAGTGGAGAGAGTGGGTTGGAGAGTGGGAAGATAATTTTGAATTGCAGATTGAAGGCACATGCTGGGAGAGGAATACCCATGCCCAAGAGGGAATAATGAAGGTTGAGAAGCTCTGACTTGCAGGAGAGAGGAAATACCATGCCCAAGTTTCTTGCGAGCTTCTTGATAGGAAAATGAATGCATGGAAGGTGTGAAATTAAGAATTATTTTAGAGAGGAGAGAATTGGATGTCAAAGGAAGTGTATTGCTGCTGCTTTTTTCTGATCATAAAGAGCAATAATCTGATTTTTTATTTTCCTATAGGTTTTTCTCAAAAAATATGAAGCTTATTTGTGTTTTCTTGTAGGTGGTTGTTGCCGAAATGACATAGTTGGAGAACATGGAAGATTTGTAGTAAATTATGTTTGCAAGTGTTCTAAAATGAATAAAATTTCAGATTTATTATCTCTTGGGTTCTCCATTTAATTATTTTTTTAATACAAATTTTATTTTTGTTGTAACAATTGACAATCCTGTGGATTCTTAATTGTTGAGTTGCACCATTTGGTATCAGAGCAGGTTGAGGAAGAGGATAAGAAGCTATGAAACAAAAAGGATGTTGGAGAGGGAGAGCACAATGAGGAGAAGACAATACCTCTATTATGGAGATGTTAAGAGGAATAAAAATGCATCTAGAGGCCATAGAAATATCACAACAGAGAGGGGTTCATGTAGGGGATGTTACTTAGGACAATGAAGAAGTTGTAGAAGTGGAAAGAGGAGATGCACATGAAGAGAGATTCTTGCAAGTACTATCCAAGGATGGATCCATCAAGCTATAGTGGAAGCCTAAATCCTAAAAAACTCATTGATTGGATTGTAGATATGGAGAAGTATTTCAACTTGGAGATCATTGAAGATAACATGAAGGTGAAGTATGCTTGTGCAAGGTTGAAAGGACATGCATCCGTATGGTGGGATCAATTGAAAATTGAAAGGCAGAGAAAGGGCAAGGAGAAGATCAAGTCATGGGACAAAATGGTGGCCAAATTGAAGGCCAAATTCTTACCAACATATTACAATATTAATTTATTCAAGAAGTTACAAAATCTGAAACAAAAAGATGTAAATGTCATGGAGTACATTGAGGAGTTCTATTGGCTAAATATTTGGGATAGACATGTTGAGGATAATGAAGAATTTAGTGCAAGGTATGCAAATGACCTACAAATCTCAATCCAAGATGAGCCAAGTCTAGTCATGATAAGGACAATAGAAGAGGCCTACCAATATGCACACAAAGTTGAAGAGAAGCTAGCAAGGAGGCAACAAAATAATCTTAGAGGGATAGGAAAACCTCTTAGACGTAGAGGACAATCAAACAATGGATAAGGATAACCATCTAAGGAGGCTGAGGCAAGCTAGTCACAAACAAAATATGGTGCCAATTTGAGAGGAAGAGAAGACTCATTTAGAAGAAGAGGTGAAAATTTAAGAGGAAGGGGAGATTATGGAAGGGGGAGAGGATTTTTAGAGGTTTTCTTAAATTGTGGAGAGGCTCATCACAATGTATTTGAATGTACTCTCAAGTGGAACAAGAGGATGTGAAGAGTAAGATTGGGAGAACCTTTACTAGAGAGGTTGAAGAAGAGAATGAACTAGTAGACCTAGAGGATGGAGAAGCTCTTATATTGAGAACAAAACTCTTAAAGATATAAAAGGAGTAGCAAGAACCCATACAGAGGAGGAGACTATTTAAAACCATTTGCAAAGAAAGAGGGAACTACTACACTATGATTATGGACAATGGTAGCATATATAATTTGGTGTCTCAAGAAATAGTAGAAAAGCTAAGTTTAGGTGAAGCATCCAAATCCCTACAAGGTTACATGGTTGCAAAAGGGTTATCAAATCCTAGTGAATGAACAATGTTTGGTGAATTTTCATATTAACAATTATAGTAATGAGATTATGTGTGATGTGATGCCTATGAATTCTTGTCACATTCTTTTGGGTAGACCATGTATTATGATAAATACATGATGGTGAAGAAAACACTTACATGATAACCAAAGGTGCAAGAAAATATGTTATGACACCAGTGAAAGAAAAGTAGAGGGAGGTGGGAAGTGACACTAGTGTGTGTGTAAAACCCAATTTTTTTTTTTTAAAAGAGATACAAGTGGAAGATATGTTCTATTCCTTGGTTTCTCATCTAAAAGAAGTTGGGACAGTAGAAGAAAATTAGGAAATACCCATGGAAATCAATGAAATATTACAAAAGTACAATGACATCTTGATGAAAGGCTTATGAAATGGATTACCACCTATGAGGAGTGTGATTCATTTCATGGATTTGATATTGGAAGCAAGATTACCAAAAAAGGTAGCCTACCAAATGAGCCCAAAGGAGAATGAGGAAATAAATAGACAAGTTCAAGAATTGTTGGACAAAGGTTTGATAAGAGAAAGATTAAGTCCATGTGCTATTCCAACATTCCTAGCACCAAATAAATTTGGAGAATGACATATGTGCATGAAATCAATAGCTATTAACAAGATCACCACCAAATATAAGTTCTCATTCCCATGAATGGATGAATTAATTGTCTTTAGTGGAGAAAAATATTTCACAAAGATCGATCTTAAAAATGGATACCATCAAATAAGGATAAGGGAAGGAGATGAATGGAAAATCACATTCAAAACAAAGGAGAGATTGTATGAGTGGCTTGTTATGCCATTTGGGCTCACAAATTCTCTAAGTACCTTCATGAGATTTATGAATGAAGTGTTGAAAAATTTCCTTGGTAAGTTTGGTATTTATTTGGATGATATCTTGGTTTGTAGCAAAGAAAAGGATGAAAATTTAGCACGTATGAGAGCTATTATGCAAAAGTTAAGAGAGGAAAAGTTGCTTGTTAATCTCAGGAAATTTAGTTTTATGAAGGAAGAATTGGTGTATTTGGGTTTTGTAATATCAAATGAAGGCCTATGGATGGATCCAGAGAAGGTAAAGGCAATCCTAAAATGCCAACTCCTAAAAGTATGTTTAAAGCAAGGAGTTTTCATGGTTTGGAAAGTTTCTAAAGGAAGTTTATTAGAAATTTAAGTAGCATTTATGCTCCCATTAAAGATACAATGAAGGGAGAGAGGAGAGAATTCAATTGGATAGTTGTAGAGGAGTGAAGTTTTAATATTTTGAAGAAGAAAGTGACCAAAGAATCCACACTAGCATTACTGGATTTTAACAAGGTGTTCCAAGTTGATTGTGATGCAAGTGGGAGAACCATAGGAGGAGTTCTAAGTTAAGAGCGTAGACCTATAGCTTACTTTAGTGAGAAGATAAATGAGGCCAAAAGGAAGTACTTGATGTATGATTAAGAGTTTTATGCTATTGTTTAAGCACTTGAGAAGTGGAGACAATACCTACTACCCAAGGAGTTTGTTCTCTACATTGATAATCATGCTTTACAATTCATTAGTAGACAAGGTAAGCTAAATCAAAGACACATGAAATGGGTGATTTTATTTAGAGTTACTCATTTTTTCTTAAGCATAGGAGTGGCAAATCAAATTGGGTAGTTAATGCATTAAGTAGAAGATGCTTGTTGTTAACTAAAATGCAAGTAAATGTTCCGGGTTTTGACTCCATGAAAGAAATGTATGAGAAGGATTTTGATTTTAGTGAAGAACGGGCTGCTTGCAAATGACCAATTAAGGAGATAAAACTAAGTGGCTAGAATATTTTTTTCAAGAAGGATTTTTATTTAAGGGGAAACAATTGTGCATTCCAAGGGGATCAATGAGGGAGAATTTAATTAGAGAGAAATATAGTGGAGGAATTGGAGGGAACTTTGGGGTGGATAAAAATTTGGGGCAGATTCAAGAAGGTTACAATTGGCCAAGGATATACTTGGATGTGAAGAATATAGTGCAAGGGTGTTCAATATGCCAACATGCCAAAGGAACAAGTAAAAGAACCAAACCTTATATCAGCCTTTTCCTACACCTAAAAGACCAAGGGAAGATGCGAGTATGGAATTTTCCCTCGAGCTACCAAGAACTAAAAAAGGTAATGATTCCATTTTTTTTGTAGTAGATGGATTCTCTAAGATGGCACTTGTCATACCATGCAAGAAATCTAATGATGAAACACATATCAATTGCACATTTATATTTTTCAAGGAAATTATGAGGTTACATGGATTACCTAAGAGCATTGTTTCAAATAGAGATTCTAAGTTTTTTGGTCATTTTTGGAAAACATTATGGAAGAAATTAGATACAAAGTTAACTTTTAGCTCATCTTACCATCGTCAAATGGATGGGTGAATGAAAGTAGTCAAATAGAGCCTTGGAAACTTGTTGAGATGTTCAGGGATAACTTTAAGAACCCCTCACCCCTTGACGAAGGTGTAAAATCCTAGAAAATCTTGTATACTTCTCAAAAAAATATTAATTTTATTGGTGGATTTTTTCATTTTTCGAAAAAAAAACTCAATTGGCGAATCTTTTGTAATCATTAGAAGTCTATGGAAAATCTTGGCGAATTTTTTTTAAAACCAATAAAATATTTTCATTAGCAATTAAAATTTATTTTCAAACCAATAAAACATTGCCATTGGCAAATTAAACCTTTTTTCAAAACAATTTTTTTTTTTGTTGGCGATTAAAACTTTTTTTCAAACCAAAAAAATATTTTCATTGGAGAATTAAGCCTATTTTCAAATAAATAAAAACAGCATTGGCGAATTAAACATAATCTCAAATTAATAAGAAAATTCAGTCGAAAAATAAATTGGTATACCAATAAAAAATCATAGTGTGGTTGGCAAAATATCAAATGCTACAATTACATATTGTTCTATTATGGGAAAAATTTTCCACACATTCAAATTCCTTCATAAAGTGTTCAAAATGGGGACAAGTGTCAAACATATTTATTATGTTTGAAGCCAGATGATATCGCAAATTAATATAACCCATGATTGTTGAATGAATTTTTGATAGACAACTGTAGTTGCATTCTAAAAGTAAATATCTGAAGCACTAGACTTGCGAATTAAAACCTCTAGAATAACATTAGAATCGTTAGATGTGGACACATGGCAAGATCATAGCTCACCATTCCTTACCTTCATATCGCTCATCATAGTAATTGAAATAAACAACAAAATTTCTCTATGATGGCACGATATAAAGGAGAAAATCGTGTTCATCATGCTTTGCTGAAGTGGAACCAAAGAATGAAAGATATTTAGTGATAAGTGATATGAAAGGAAACAAGCATATCGCTCATCGTGAAAATGATACATAGAGACCAAACACCTTTTGCGATGTGTGATACGAGATAAAATCAAGGCTCATCGCTTATCACAGTAATGAACCCGATGGGTTGAAGGATTTTAGTGATGAGTGATATAGGAACTTAAGTGGTAGAAATATGCACATGCATAAAGTTTTTCTTAAAAGAGGGACTGCCTAGGAAGAACATAGGACCAAGGCTTAAAAACTTAAGAAAAATTTACACAAAGGATGTAAAGGGAAAAAAAGGCCGAATTATCAACCTTATAAAATAATTGAATCCTTGGACAAAAGTAATAAAGGAAATATGTGCGAAGGATATTCCATATGTTTGAAGCCAAATGTTAGTGCAAATCAATATAACCCACGACCGTTTGATGAATTTTTGATCGATGATTATAGTTGTATTTCAGAAGCAAATTTCAGAAGCTCTAGACTTGCAAATTCAAACCTCCAAAATAATAGTAGAACTATTAGATTTCCAAAAATAAATGGTTGATATTTTAATATTTTTTAAATGATTTAAAGTCATGACTCAATTTTTTTGAAATAATATTGTCACATCAACTTATCAAGTGGTGAATTAAATGTTAAGTGTTGAGTATTTGATGTCATTGTCTTCATTCTAACTTCTATATATACTTCACCAACTTAATGTTCTTTGTATCATTTATAATATATTTAACTTTGATTTCTTTCTTCTCTATTTTCAATTTAACCAGGTGATATGGAAAATTCATGGCGTGTCATGCTATCCAAATGTTTTTGGGAGAAAATAAGTGAGGATGCATACTGTGCCATAGAAAAATGACCCCTTGTCATTTTCATGGCCTTTTAGGTCTTATTTCATGCTATTTGAACTATTTTGCTCTGATTTTATGTTGTAACATGGCTTGAACATGCATATTTAGGTACTAAAATTCAAATAATGATGTCTTGTGAAGGTGTTGTGAAGTATTGTAAAACATTTATACATTTTGTAGACTCTATTCATTACAGTTTACCTAAAAATCACCTTTTCATCACTAAAAAAAGTCCTATTTTCAAGTGTTGTAAAGTCTTGTAACAAGATTTCATGCTTTTCTAGGCACACCTTCACTATTTATTCCTTTGTCATGCTTTATTTGGCCCCTTTATGCCCTCATATGCTTAATTAAGTGTATTTTTTAATATTATCTCGACAAACAACATTAAATAAATCATATTTCCCGACACACATTTTCAGGTCCTAGGTGGGACCCATTTGCCATGGGTGGCAAATGAGTCTCACTTGGCTCCAAATTCAAAATATTTTAAATTTCCTTTCAGGTTTTTATTCAAAGACACTTGATGTTGTCCTTTGATGAGGTATGAATGATTAACTGAGGCACATTATTGTATAAATAAGTTATTTTCACCTCATTTTACATCCCCTACAATTCTCCAACATTCACGCATCATATTCAAGCATTCAAGCATCTTACAACATCAATTCAAGCAATATTCAAGCACTTTGAATCATCCATTGACATTACTTTAGACTTGCATCATAAAGGGTTTGGTAAGTTGATATCAATTGTATGTTATAATTTTATCATTCTCTTTTACTTCATTGTTTCATTGAGGTTTTGATTACCAAAAGTGGGGTTTGACCAAGGCAAACCCCTATTTGCTAACCCTCAACACTTTTTCCCCTTTGCATGTGTTTTTGTATGTATATTTATCAAATGGAAATGTGAGAAAAGGTGTCCATATCCCATCAAAGTCATTCAAGGTGTCTCAAGCCCTATTTCAAGCTTGGAGGGAGTCTACAGGTTGAGTTTTGCAGATTCAAATCAGGGGAATCTTCAGAAGCAAGATTGCAGATTATAAGCCACAAAATCCTGTCCATAATTCTCTATTTTCTAGAAGAGGACTCATTTGCCATTGATGGTGAATCAATCCCATTTCTAGGCTTGAATAGTGATTTCTGTAGATTTGGATACCCAAGTCCCCGAAATTGGTTCCGACACTTTCTGGAAAAAATAGGACTCATTCGCCTAGAATGGTGAATCAGTCCCATTGAGAAATTTTGGTGTCTTTTGCAAGTGTTCAGAGCCTCATTCTACCCTCTTCCAACTTCTAGGTACATATCTCCAATTGTGTTATTTTCTGTTACAGTTTGTTTACATTTCTAGTCAAATAGTTTGAATACACATTGTGTTTTCCAACACTTTTGCATTAGGTTAGAATACATTCCTTAGTTTGTATTTTCATTAAGTTTTCAACATTTAAATACATCGAAACACACATTTCATACCCCTTTTTCCATTTCTTCTAATGAGAATATAAGCATTTTTGGCCCATCTTTCTCCTTCTAGGTGAAAAACCCTAGGAGTGAGAAAGCAAGTGGGTGTCAAAAATCTATGTTTCACATACGCCAAACGAAAGCTGGGTATGGTTTTTACAATTCCTTGTGTGCAATTTGAGGATTCTATAACAATAATTGTGGATATGGAATGGATTCAGAACAACCCTTGTGCTCTATATTCTGAGGTAGCTTCGACTTTCTTTTCCAATTGCATGAACATTTTTCTTGATAAAGATTTGGTGAAGATGCTGGAAATATGTTATTTGCAACCCTTCATTTACTCTATTTCTTTGTTGGAGTTGGCACTAGAGCATTACAATTTTGAAAGTGGGTTAGCGCCTGTTGGTGGAATCTTCTGGAAAGTGGAATTGTATGCTTCTACAGTGCAGGCTCTTGCCCTAGTTAATATGAGATGTGGTCTACTATGTGATACAAAAAATGAATCATTAAAGAGTCTATAGTTTTGGAGGAAGGTATTGGGTGATTTTCTTTTCTTCTCTGTTGTTACTTCATTAAATTTGATTCACCTTCTACTCAATCGACAAACACCCGCTTGATTTCCTCGACTATTGTTACAAAAAAAATAGTAATGAATTGTGTGAGGTGTCACGTGTCTATATTCTATTGTATAGTGTAATAGTTCTTCTAATATGTATTTTGTGACTGGTTTTTTGTCATAGTTAGTGGATTTTTGGCTAGGCTGGCTATGTAGTATGTAGTATGTACTTCATTCTTTGGTTACTTAAATTAAAATAATTTTCATGGTTCCATTCTTGTAAATCCTTTTTGCTTTGATCAATATAAAAATGTGGCTTTTAAAACTAATAGTAATTATAAACATATAGTTTTTATCATAAGTGTGATTTTTTGTGACTTATTGTGGACATTGATAATGATTAAGGTAAAACAATCCATTTAATTCTCTCTTTTCAATGCCTCAAAGTCCTATGGGTGGTGGCATGAATTAATGCCATATGAACATCTGAAGCGATTGATTGGATAACTTTATATTGAAAATTGCACAATGTACATTGTACTGTAGATGATGATGTCATTAATCCAGTGATCAAGTGAAACAAGATTTGCAATGATTTCATATTGTTGGAGACTTGAGTAGAAGTTTCGATAGCTTGTCAACTTGAGGTACAAATTGCATGTAGCCAGACATCAATCAAATTAAAAATTTTAACTGTAAATGTAAGGCTTAGGTTACACAAATAAATTAAGTTAGTTTTTAGGTTTACATGAATTGTGATTATCATTATACCAAACCTCACATGTGACATGACTCACAAGTAAACAAGGATCAGGATGGTAGTGGCATTGGTGGCCCATAAATAGGGATAGTGAGCACAACTCAAATCATTCATTGAAGGCTAAAGACTATACTATTGAGTGCAATGTTTTGAATTTTCATAAGGGTTTTCATTTTATAGGTTTAATAAGGATTTAGGAAGAAGATGATGTGGTATTATTGGGGCTACTCTAAATTCTCCTACCTTCAGTTATGTAGTTATAGAGTAAAAGACCAATTTCCTTCAAGTTCAAAATGGGTGCAATTGGAAAGAAGTTGATCTAGTTCACCTAACTTTTGAGACAGGTTTTGAACCAAGATGAGAAGCTCTGATGGAGATAAGTGCTATCCTAGTGTATGGAAGCTGCATGCAAAAGATGGGAGCAATTTTATTACACTTCATCTTCTGCATGACTCTGGTTTTCAATTAGAATAAGTACATTTTGTATCTTCATAGCTCCCATTTCCCTAACATGGTTGGCTTGAAAAATACCTTCACATTTATTTTTAGAGCCAAATTTGTATTACGTTGTCACCCTGGTAGAAGCTTGGAATCAATTTGTAATCTATTGTCACGAGTAGTAACTTGGAATCAATTGTGTCTATGTAAAGTGACATGTACCATTTATACAAAATAGGAGCTTGCACGCTCTATAGCTACTCATATTTAAAAAGATATGGAATATCAATAATGTAACATTGTAATTCAGTTGTAATAAAATAAATGGTTATGTTATTATTCGTTATTCATGTACAATAAAGAATTATTTTCTGGGTTCAGTGTCTATGACTCTATTCAGTATTCAAATCATTTTTTTTCCTTTAAGAAATTAAGTATTATCTATTTATGAAATATTTGCATGCAGATTTAAAACATAAATCAATACAAATGAAGAAAGAAAGTTTCCATCAAATTGAAAAAAAAATTATAAACACTAAAAGGTTGTCACTCTTGTTAGGGTTTACCAAAATGTTATTGATTTCTAGTTTGTCATTGACCTTCTCCCTCAGTTCCCAATATCATTTATTTTATTAAGTCCTTTGCAACATTAAGTTATCGACCCCTTGGCCTTGATGTCAATCCTAGCACACTAAAGTTTAAAACAACTTTAAAACAAACGTCTATTATTTATATCATAAATTACTCAATCATTTGATGAACATTTGTTGTATGGTTGTAGTTGCATTCCTGAATGAAATGCATAGAGTGCTAGACTTGCAAAATTAAACCTTCAGAATCACCCTATAACCGTTAGATTTACAAAGATCAATGGTTTAATTTTTTTTGTCAATGCAAGACAACCATATACTAATTGTGTAGCCTGAAAGAAAAACACTAGCGTTTCAATGTTTCATTCACTTTAATGTTTGAAAAAGAAAGAAAAATTTCTACTGCTAAGTGCTAAGTGATTTTATTTTCAAGTGAGAGGATCAACACAGGGAGATTTTAGATTGCTCATAGTAGTGCACTAGGGAGATTCTAGGTTCCACGTCCAACAAAGCCAGTCCACGCCTGCTAGTATTAATCTTTTCAAGAATCAAAATCCAGGTAAGTGAAAGACAAAATTCTTATGGCTATGTTTCAACTTTCATCGTTTCTTAAAATCTTATTTTGTCAAACTTTGAAGTTTGGGTTTAGGGTTGAGAGACTTAAGAATTAAGAAAAATTAAGGAGGACTAAGAAGGAATTCACAAATCACATTGTATAAGCATGTCTCTCACCAGTACCACTAGAGCAAAATCGGATAAAAAATACATTATGCAAAATTGCTTAAAACGTTAGGTTTCACTGATGAATACCATGATATTTATGATCTTGAAATTTATGGTAAGCGTACCTTAGAACTTAGATTTTCATCTAAGAATAAGGCTGCAAAGAAATTGCAATTTAATAGTTACAGAGCACTATGGGTAACTAAATTAGGGCACATGATGTTACATGAGGTTTTCCGTTGCCCAGAATTTATCATGGTATGTGCCCAAAATTATAATGATAATAAAAGATAAATTTTTAATAAAGATAACAAAGAATAATTTTTATCCATTAATACAAAATAAATTGGAAAAGTGTTGGGGTTTACAACCAAAGAATTTGGAAACAACCACATTGACCTAGAAAAGATTGCTAGTGATTATGAAGTAGTGGATGAAAGGGAGAAAAAATATTTCATAAATAAAATAGTTCAGGATAAAATACAAGTTATAAAAAAATTGAAAGGTAATTATAAGCCTCCTTATGATTTTGATATTTTAGACCATGGGTTGAGGATACAATTTCCATGCTAGCATTTTGCCTCAGACTAGATAGCAATTGGGAAGTGGGTGCAAGCCTCCTTGAAATGGTATATAATATCCATTATGGTGTTCCACACGTGTCATATATAACTTTATTTAGCACATTGTAGTATCCATGCATAAAAAAAAATTAATGATTAAAGGAGGTTCCACCAAAAAAATTAGGTTCACAACCTACTTGTGTTATTTTTTAAATTCAAATTTAGAGGAATATTTTAGACCAACAAGCTTCAGATTTAGCCCTATAGTAATGCTCAAGAAAATAAAATGGCCCCAGTATATGATTGGACCACTGAGATAAGGATGAATGATTTTCAAAGGAACTACAATCATTTTGTAGACTACTTTTTGGCTCCATTGTATCAAGCAATTACAAATACTCCAATGCCTAGATTGTCTATGTCATGTAGAAATTGCATTCAACTAGGAAAAAAACTACAATTGGTTGATTGGTAATTAATGGAAGAATATACTGTGCTAAGATTTTATGGATTGGGAGTAGAGCCATACAAACTTCCAATACATGTGACAAAAAGGGTTTTTGCATTGGAATATGTAAGGTAGATGCAGAGTATAGATGAACGACACTTTGTCAATCATTAGAAGAAGAATTTATTTCCTTCTTTACCTTTTTGATGTGGAGGGTTCACATTCAAGAGAAGAATTTAGTGTGGCACATGATCTTTTGATTTTTTTAAATTTTGATGTTGTTTGTCATTGGAAGTATAATCCATGTGACATCATTAAATCAATGATTGTGGCCAACACGAATGTTGCAAGTAAAATTCAACATCAAACTAAACCCTTGCTTGAAAAATTGAGAAACAAGGATTTTTGGGATGAGGTCAAAATAGCAATGGAGAAAAGTGTTGCTGAGAAAGGTATTTATTTTGAACAATTGCCACAAAAAATTATGGAATTTCCTTGAAAGACAATCAAGAGGTACAACAATTTTTATGAAAAAAGTGATAAACCATCTAGAAGAGTAAAAATTCCAGATTCTCTAGATAAGGAAGTTATAGCTAAAAATTGGTCGCAATAAAAAATATTGCCTTTTGGTCTATGAGGAAGGAGCTAGGTGATCCAAGAGCTCTTGCAGAGTATGAAGATAACAAAGAAGATTGTGAGTTTAGCAGATTGTGGAATATAGAGCATCCCGATGAATGTGAAGATCAAGAAACTGATGATGAATCTAATGATGATAGGGAAGAACAAAGCCATGTCAATTTCAAACCTGGTTTAAGTGAGGCCACAAAAGAAGCATATACTTCAGGAGTAGCCATAGCTAAAAAAATGGGTTATGAAGGTGGTCCTTTGGGGTCCCAAGGACAAGGACCTTGGATGGTAACAAATGTCGAGCATAGAAACCAGTTGATAAATATGGCCTTGGAGCTAAAAAAGTAGACCAAGGGCATACAAGTACAACTAAAACAATTCAATTTATTAGAGCTTTAAATCCTCATCCTCATGGTCAAATACAATCACAACTAGGACATGCCCATGGTGGAGAGCTTAGTGCAACTGGAATTACTACTGGTAGTGATGGTATGGGTAGTAGTACTAATAGTGGTCAGCATGTGCTACAACAAAAAATTACACATAAGAGGACAACAATACAAGATACCACAAACACTAGATGATCAAGGCATACAAAAGAGGCAAAGGATTTTGATAGGTCCAAGTCACACTACCAGTGGATCCACCACAAAAGGAGATATTTCTAGGAACTCCCCCACTGCTAGTTATTATGGCTACGATATCATTAGAAACTCCAAGTACTCCTATTCCTTCACCATTCAAGCATTCCATTGTTCCTACGTCCCTAGGTTTTGATTACATTGAAGAGTTTAAAAAGAAATCAGACTTTTATAAAAAAGAAAAGAATCAACTGATGGAGAGTGCGTCTACTGTAACTTTAGAGCCTACAACAAACATGGTATTACCCACATTTGAAACAAATAAAGAAATCATGGAGTACACAATTGTTGTTCCCCCAATTCAAAATAAACCAACAAATCAGATGGATCAAATTGAATTCCAGGTGAGCAATTTACAATTGGATTTTTCTAGACTCAAAAATGCTGACAAAATTAATGTATCAAAAAAGAATAATGAATTGGTGTACACATCATTGCTAAAGCAATATAGAGAGAAAAGGTTGTAATCTCAAATAGAAAAGATACAGGAAGACCTAGCAAATGAGAAAACAAAGAAGAAAGTAGCAGATAACAAGAGCAATGAATTAGAAAAAAGAATAAAAAAATCTAACTCTACATCAACAAGCAAAGAGGATAAACAAAATGAGAAAGAAGTGAATGAACTGAAGCAAAGGTTAGATGAGAGTAACAAGAAATATGATGAGGAAAAATCCACTTTAGAAAAATTAAGACAAAGCATTGGGAAAAGAAATGCACAGTGGGAACAAAAATTGGACAAAGAGAAAAAAATAAATGAAATATTGGAGGCAGAGCTGATGGAAGCGAAAAATGAAATGAACTCTTGTCAAAATAAGTTATTTGCATTTTGTAGAGAAACAATGAGACATATGAAACAAAATATCTGGGATGAAATAATGTAGAGGATTGATCATTTGTGTGACATGTTTCAATTGATTGATGCTATCAAACTACATTATAAGAAGCTCGACAAATATTTAGTGGACAACAAAAATCAAGGGATTAATAATCATCTTGCTACCTCAATGATTTCATCTATCATTGAAAAGTGTTTGAGAATGTGTGAAACAAAGGAATATGTGCATCTGTTTGCAAACAAGATGAAGAAGCTAGATGAAAAGGTAAGGAACTTCACAAAGCTTGGTTTTCTAGAGGCTTTTGACACAAATAAGCTATTCATTGGAAATGATGATTTCAGAAAGAATATGGAGGGTGCAAGGAAGATTGATTTGGACCAGTTTCCTCATAACCCAGATGTGGTGAACTATTTGGATTCCATCAAACCATTGATAAGCTTGAATGAAAAATTGACCGAAGAATTCAAGAAAGGTTCCAATTTAAATCATGAATTGTTAACAAATCTTCAAGTCAAACAACATCAACTAGAACAAATGACAATTCCAACACTTGAATAGTGGAAGTTGCTAGAAAAGGTGATGTGGTGATTTGATATTTGATAATATGAGTTTCCAAGTTCCAACTTAGCTCTGTGCAGAGTTGTCTTTGAGCAAGATTTTGCATTGCCAATGCCTCTATGTATTTATTCATGTGAAAATCAATAAAAAAACATAAATTCAACAATGTGTTGATGTTCAATTGTCTGTATTATTTATTTTATCATTTGAAGAAAAATTCTAGTTTCAACTACTAGATACGCATTAAATGATTGCCGATGTTCATTGTTGTATATGCTACTATTGTTAATATGTTAGTAAACATTGAGTTGAGTGATGAATCACTGGTGGAACCCTCAAAATTTCTTGTTCCACTAATCTAATATGCCTTACTTTGGTGGCTTTTGGTTTGAATTACAAAGATAGGAACCTTTAGGGTTTTATGTTAGGGGTGGGTTTTTACTTAGTATATTTTCCCCTTGTCTAAACGCTTGTATTTTGGTATGATACTCCGTTGAATTGTTATGGCCGATTCCAAGTCATCTCAGTTATATCTTATCCCATTTACCCATCAGACATATTTCCTTCATTTTATAAGGTTGATAATTTGAACGACCTTGTTTGGCCTTTACATCCTTTGTGTAAAAAGTTCTTAAGTTTTTAAGCCCTGGTCCTATGTTATTCCTAGGTGGTCCCTTTTTTAAAACAAACTTTATGCATGTGCATATTTCTGCCACTTAAGTTCTTGTATCGCTCATCGCCAAAATCCTTCAACCCATTGGGTTCATTATCGAGATGAACGATGAGCCTTGATTTTCTCTTGTATCGTACATCGTAGAAGGTATTTGGTCTCCATGTCTCATTTCTATGATGAGCAATATTATTGTTTCCTTTCATATTGCTTATTGTTGAAGATCTTTCATTCTTTGGTTCCACTTCAACGAAGTGTGATGCACACAAGTTTCTCCATTGTATCATGCCATCATAGAAATTTTTATTTATTTATTTCAATTACTACGATGAGTGATATGAAGGTAAGGAATGGTGGGGTGTGATCTTTCCATGTGTCCACATCTGGTACCATCGCTTGTCTCTCTTGTCACCGAAAGCATTCTCATTTCCAAATCAACTATGCAATAAGTGATGGACTAAGGCTATATCTTTGTATTGTTGGGTTTCTGTCTTCGCTGAAGTGAAAGTGTATCTTTGTAACACTTCAGTGACAAGAAATGGAGAATATAATGAGGAATATTCCTTCCATTAGAGTTGTTGTCACTCATTGGTAAAGTATGGACTTAACTTCAAAGCATTACTATGATGAGTGATGGGGTTCTAAAGGGATAATGAACATGTGGGTGGCTATATGTAAACTCCCTATTGTATCATCATTGTTTTAAAACACACTTGGGAAAGCATAAAGCGATAGCTGAGGAGAACCATACATAATGTTTTTAATCAAATAAGATCAATGGATGGAGTTTAAACTTGAATGGCAACTTGTCAGTTCACTCACGTGAGCTATCTATCAAACATTAATGGAGAAGATGCTCCAATTCTAAGTCATAAAGAGGGTTGTTGATCACTTTTCTTTCATAATTGCAATGGTCAAGACCTAAAGAACTGGTTAAGTGAAGAGAAGAAGGCAGAGCTCCAGGAAAAGAAAATTTCGAAGAACAAGCTGCTAATTTTTTGGGGTAAGTTGAATTCTGCATCTCTGTGAGTAATTTGTAGCATTGGGTAATTGAAAAAGTGAGTAGATAACTAGGGTTTGTTATTTAGGGTTATTTCTCTCTGGTTAGTAAGGGAATTGCAGTCATTATACGTAGGGTTTGGGGGTAAAGGAGTGAAGTTCATTTGAAATTGAGTTTGAACCCTATGAATTTAAAGAATAAAATTGTAATTCATAGATATCTTAGAACCCTAGTTTTATTGAGTTGTAACAATGAGTGAGCCTAAAAATTCTCTGCCAAACCACAAGGGAAACCTACCCAAAAAAGGGTTAAAAGGCCTAAGCCTCAAGATGATAAGCCTAAGCCTGACACATGACTAAAAAACCTACAAAGAAGAGAGCTTTTAAAAGTCCCAAGCCTCAAGATGATAAGCCTAAGCCTGACACACCTGAAAAACATGTAAATAAGAGAGTTGTTAAGAAAGATTATCCTTATTTCATGGAAGAGGCCCTTGAGGACCCGACTATAGAGGTTAATCCAGTTGGAAAGATAAAGACTGGTGAGGGCACATTGATAGCTCATTTTTAGGATTTGGCTACTGATATTTGTGATGTGGTACTACCGCAGACTGGTTGGGATATGTTTATATATGCTTTCAAGAGGAGGTTTACCAGTCATCCCACCCGTTAGTTATGGAATTGTGACATTGGCAAATTGGTGTTCTCCAATGTGTTTGTGGAGGTGGACCTAATGCTTGAATTGGCTAGGTACTATGATCTAACTGACAGGAAAATCAAAAGGTTTCCATATTTTCTTCCTATGTCGGAAATTTTAGGGAGTCAAATAATGGAAGTTTTAACTTGAATCCATGTGTTTGAATCCATTAAGTTCAATGCACTATATAATGAATATGAGAAAAATAGGTTTGCATATAGAAAGAATTTTTTTCCAGGGCATATGAGACGTGATCTGAAGAAGAATGGTGTACCTTTCAGTCCTCTGGAGTTAGAACCATTTGATTGTGATGATTTTGAGGACTATTTCAAAATTACAAACTATGCATTTTTTTAGGTCCTACAAAAGAATTTTCACATAAAAATGGATGTTGCTTTGATGGTTTTAGCAATTGATATTCAGATTAAGTATCAACATATGGTTTGGGATTATGCTTCCTATATTGCTGAACACTTGCATGATGATTTAATTAAGTTGAAAGATGCAACCCTCCATTGCCATGTGGACACTATTCTTTTTTGATGCATATACTCTTGTGGAAAGGAAGAATTTGATTGTGATGATTTCGAGGACTATTTCAAAATTATAGACTATGCATTGTGTTAGGTCCTACAAAATAATTTTCACATAAAAATGGATGTTGCTTTGATGGTTTTAACAATTGATATTCAGATTAAGTATCAAAATAGGGTTTGGGATATGCTTCCTAAGTTGAAAGATGCAACCCTCCATTGTCATGCATACACTATTCTTTTTTGATACATATACTATTGTGGAAAGGTAGAATGGTGTTTAGAAAATTCATGAAATTGAGAGAAAGGGATAACATGGATAATGAGTCACCTGTGCAAATGTGGACCCATATTTGCAATGTGTACTATCCTCAATTTGATTATGCTATCTTTTGTAATATTTTCAAGTTTTTGCTGTTGGAGTAGTTGGGCCTAAATCCTATTTACAAAATCTCAAAAGGTGTGAAATAAATATTGAGGACTTTGGAGTATGAGGAGGGAATTGCACATAAATTCAATTGGGGGGATTGGTACCTCCAATATGACTATACTACAATAATAATTTATGGATCCTTGGTGCCACTCCGCAAGCTTCCAATATTTATGTCAGACCAATAAGCCTTCATGGAGATAATGTGGCAGCTTAATGGCATGGATAAGGTACATTTAAAAAAATAAAGGAAGGCATCCCTAGTAAACCCTTACTGTGGTTTTTCCTATTTCACTTGCACTTCAAAGGAAGGCATTGAGAGGTTTGGATTTGTATTAAACAATCTTAGAATGAAATAAGATATTATAAGGTTTTGTGACCCTGAAGGGGTTATTATTGTTGAGAGAAGAGCTAGAGGATTATCATGGAGACATCATCAATTCCTCTCTCAAGAGGATGTGATCAGAAACTTGTCTTTTGATGAGGAAGTTGCAAAAAGAAAAAGTACATGGAAGAAAAATTGTGTAATTGAGGAGATGTTAAAAGAAAATCCTTTCTACATTAGTCCTTACTCTGAGGTATAGGACCAATTTGTACAAGAAAAATTGATGCTTGGAGATTTTGAAGATAAAATTTTCTTTGAAAAGGTTAAGCAAGTTGAAATAAGGGCCATGGTGGCTAGAAAAAATCATGAAACAAAAATAAGGAGCTAGCTAGCTCAACCTTCTACTAAATGCATTGAAGTGCAAGCTAAGGAGACAGGAAAACAACCTACAGTCGCCCCATTGGTGACTTATTCTAAAATAGAGCAAGGAGGTGAAGGATATGCACCCTAGGGATCTGCAGAATACATCCTAATGGAGGAGGAAGTGGATTAGATATTCCCATATCCTATCAAAGAAGATGCTTTGAATATTTATGTTCCTCCCAATAGAATTATAAAATGGGAGTATAATGAAGCCGAGGATGACAATGTTAGGATAAAGGCTTGTGACGATTTCATGTGTGATGACGCTTTTGTTCAAAAAAAAGAATTAAGAGATTTTGTTATCCATTTGAAAGGATTTGATATGAAAAAGAGAATAGAAGAGGTAAAAGGAAAGGTTGACCCTTCTTTGCAAGATGAAGCTGAGAAGGAGGAAGGAAAAATAATGCAGGAAATTGCTACTATGTCACCATAGGGTGTAAGAGCCCTAGTCAAAGGAAGTGGGATTCTATTGTTGCCTGGATGGGAACTGTCATCAGCCATTGCATTAGATGCAATCAGGAAAGATCCAGATGCCTCCATCTCTGAGGACATTTTTAATAACAAAGTTTTTAGGTCAGGCTTTAGTCCTAAGTTACATACACTTGCTCTTTGGTCTATGAAACAAAACACTGGGAATCCTAAAGTGATAAATTCTATGGATAAAGAGATTAGAGTTGTGGTTGTTAAAAGGGCTACTGAAATGACAACTACTATAGCTACACAGTTGACAATGCATGTTTCTATGTTGAGTGTAGACACAACCGAGATCACAAAAGCTAATTATAAAAAAATTGTTGGATAAGTAAAATAAACTGATGGATGAGCACAACAAGGTACTTGCCACTACTGCCAGTACATCTATGGGTTTTCCCTCTCCAACAAGTTCTGCTTCAGATTTGTCAGCACAAGATAGAGAAACCCTATTGCTGAGAATTTAGAGCTTGAGGCAGGAAGTGCAAGTAGAGAAAGAAAACACAAAGAAATTCAAAATGGAGACATCCAAAGTGGCTAATGATATTTTTTATGATGTGCTAAAACATAGAGTAACAAAATTGGTAAATAAAGCTGATAATTTGTGGGATGCCTATAAATATATTCATGAGGCACATGTGAAATACTTGTAGGTTTAGAAAGCATTCCAAATTGAGTGGAATAAGTGGAGTACTAGGGAAGGAACATTGAAAGAAATGATGCCTCAGATGCAGGAAGACCTTGAAGCTCCCACCAACATTCTTAATTTATTGAAGGCCATTGATTTAGTAAATGAAATTACAACTTTTCATGGAAAGCTAGAAATGCAAATCCAGAATAAATTGAGAATGTTCAGAGAAATGGAAGGGAATCCTATGCCCAAGATATTAAATGATAAGGGTTAATTAAATAAGTTTTCCAAATGGAAGCAAGAGTTGGGAGAACTTCTTCCTCATTCTAAGATGATGGTAAGTGTAGTTGATTATTCTATGTTGAATCCTAACATGGATAATATGACAAAAATAGAGATGAGGATGGAGACATTTTTCAAAGAGGCCAAGGTGCTAATTGATGCAAGGTACAACCAAAATAACAAAAAAGTACAAAAGTTGTTGGATATGTAATGGCCAACTGAGGAGGATTATAACACATGGCTTGAAAAATTTACAGATTAAGCCTATGTTGAAGAATTGTAAAATGTTGTATCCTCTCAGTAATGAAAATTGATGATAAGTGTGGTAATGTGGATTGGGAAATATAATTGTGGGTCTTAAGTCTGCAAATATGGCGAGTAACAGATGGGAAAAATACAATGCATAGCTTGTAAACAATACAAATTAGGATTTTGCTAAAGTATGGATACAATACTGTTTTCTACCCAGTTTAAATTTCGTGACAAGGATGTAGATGTGGAAGATATTTTGTCTCTTCTGCTTTTCTACACTTTATGCTTTTCTCTCTTTTATGTTTGGTGTACATGGATACAATTTTGGAGCATGTGGATATTGCTACATCAACCTAAAGATTCCTTTTGAAAGGCAGAATATGATCTCCATTGAAAAATGAAAATGGTTTTTGTCTCATGTAACATTTCCCTGAATTTGGAAATGCAAATATAACTGAAAAGGGAATGTATTTTGTATCAATCCAATTGAGAGGGACATATGTACTTTCTATCCCAAAGCTTTTTTTTCTCCTTCATTTCTATAAGAAGGAATTCAAGGCCAAAAGTATTGGTTCATTGTTTTGTATTGATCACAGAGAAATTTTGTAAAGGGAATACATAGAACATTTTAGAGTTTTGTCTTAGGTTTTGAGTTAATCAGTCTACATATGTAATTTTGATAACAATACTATCAATTGAATACAAAATGGTTCAAATTAAAAACCATTTCTCTCCTATGCACTTGTTTCATGAATTATAAATAATATGATCAAGGATTATCTTATTTATCAAAGATTGTGTGAATGGAAATGCAATAGGAATTTATAAGTAGTGTGATAAGTGTTATTCTTTAAAAATGATGCAAAATCACATATCAAATTCAATACCATGGAATACAATATAAAATATCACAATTTCATGGAATACAATATAAAATATCATCAACTATAGCTTGGAATATGATTCATGAAGTGCAATATAAAATAAAATATCATGAAATGCAATGATTCATAATTTCATGGAATACAATATAAAATATCATCAAGTATAGTTTGGAACAATGAAAAATGATTTATGAAGTGTAGTATAAATACCTAAAAGTTGCTAATTCAATTCCATTTCCCAAATGGAGTTAGGGTCCTGAAATTGATGTTCAACTTGAGATAAAGTAAAAGGGTTGTCTTGATTTTGAGTTTGGTCTTCATTTTCTTCAATCTACATCTAAAATTCAACATTCATTGTGTCACTAGACCTTTTGTCCCACTACCACTACCACTACCACCATTACCAGTGTTTGGAATTGGAGTGTTGCACAACCCTCTTCTTTCATATATGGACCTCCAAATTGTGAGTGCCCTTTCAAAAGGAAAATTTGTGATATTATACATAGTTCCTTTCATCTTCAAGCAATTTTCCAAATTCTTGTCTAGTTTGTTTCTTAACTTTTATTTTAAGAATGCCAATGAAAAACTCTCTCATCCTCCACCGACCCCAATATCATTGTTTGACATTAATCAACAAGTTTGAAATATTTTGATATTGAACCACACAATATTTCACTTTGACCTAAGTTTCTCCAAACCTTTGTTATTGATCTCGGTTCACAGGACTTCTTCATACCCATGGATTGAAATTGGTCCATCATACTTCTTGCAAAATTCTTACATTGTTGTCTGAGCTTATCTACATTTATAATTCCTTCTATAGTCTGCTCATTGTATGTTACACTTTTTGAAAAGTGATCAATCAAGGTATTTACTTTATCAAGAAAAAATTTGGGCTATATTTGTTTACCCAAAATTGAGGATACACAATACCCATGGATTCAAGTATTTATTGTCAAGGGAATCTATCATAAATCTCTTGGGAAAGACATTTTGCAATTTCCTTCAAATTATCACTAACAAATTTAACAATGTCGTTAAACTCTTCCTTTCTAATAGGTACTTCTCTACTAGAGTGCTTGGTTATCGTATAATGGTACATTTCTATCTCAAATCCACATACATAGATACATAAGTTCCCGGTTGAATTAAACTATAAATAATTATTAGGCTTATTCAAATCAGTAATTTTTTTCTAGATGAAATAATTTGGGCTTTCAAAAGTTACATCTAGATATAGATGATTGAGGGCCATGCATGTATGTCTATGTAGTTTGGAATAATCATAAATATACATAGTTTTGTCTTGTGCTTTCTTCACAAGATTGTTCATTTCATCTAGAATGGGGAGAAGACTAGCTAAATTCAAGAGTTTCTCTATATTGCTTAACCTATGTAAGAGGTCAAGAGCTTTTTCTACTGTGTTGTGATGCTTGTACATTACTCTAATCAAGGATTGATATTCTAAAAGAACTCATTGCGTTGGTCCATGCAGGGAGATCCATCTGGTATTAAAATCCTTGAGAAGCTTGTTTCCTACTATTATTCCCTCAACAAAATTTTGAAATTCTATGAAACTTTTGGGACTTCGACAGAAGTATGCGTAGAGCTCGTGGACTAGATTTTCAACTTTTGATACTGTACGAAACTTGCTTACAATTTTGAATGCTAAATTCATTATGTGGGCTATGCAATGAATTATGAGCATGTATGGTGCATAAGTAGTTTGTAACTTTGTGAAAACACTACTCTTGTGACCTTGCATCACTATAGCTCTATCAACTCCTTCACACAACTTTTTGGTAATTGTCAAGTCATCCATACTTGCAATTTCATTCAAATATTTCTTGACTAGTTCAAATATATTTTGTAATGTTGAACTGTCCTTCATTTTATGAACACAGAGAAGATGAGCTTGGAGGATGTGTTGTTTTACAGTATACACATGCATATAGACCCAAGAAGTATTATCTACCACAATAACTTCATATAAAGATAATGCAATGAAGTTAGACTCTTTTACTTTCTCCTTTAAATCTTGCTTTTCCATTGTAGCAAGATAGTTTTCCCATTCCCATCCAATGTTTACTGACCAATGTGAGCTAGGAAAGTGAGGAACACCCAAAAAGGATAATAAATTAGAATATTTTGGGTAGTCTGTCATAGGGGGACCTCTTGACAAAATATGAAAAAAATTGATTATTCTCTTCATATTCCATGACATACTTAACATGAAGACATTGTTCATTTGACTTCCATTGTATGAATGATTGTTCCTTTTTGTCTATGATTTTTTTTCATAAACTTTACCAATATGCTTTTCTATAGTGTCAAGCTTTAGCTGCAACTTCTTCTCTCTTTTACATTTCTAGCTACAAATTGTACACATGCATTTTATTGTGGTTTCATCTTTGTTTGCTTTCCCCATTGGTACAATGAATGGGTACTTTGACAACCAACCAAGCTGAAAATTCCTTGTCGTTTCCCACTCGTACTCAACTTTTGATTTTCCTTTTCTTAAATCTGGCTACCAACATCATCCTGATCCAAGTCAATTATCTCATTCTATCTAACTAGGGTATCCCTTGGAAAATCCTTTACGATATTTCCATCCTCATTTGACTTATTTAACTCAATGACAATCTCTCCTTGACCTTCCGATGGTGGTGAGGTATTTTGAATGCATTCTTCATTAATATTTGGTGGAAGAGGTGATGATGTAGCTCTATCTTAATTTGATGGATTAGAAGCATTGCCAATTCCAAAGTAAGGCTGTATGGTACCTCTACATTTTGGGCGTTTTGATGGCCTCCCAATCCCTCCACCACCCAGAGGAGTCTTACCCTTGTTGCACTTGCTGCTTGACATATTGATATCTCACTTCAAATAAAAGTAGGTAAAAAATGTCTTGTTTAAGGACATAGAATATAGATAATTCATAATACTAATAGATCCCATTCCTTACTCAATATCATCTTTAGTATTGAAGCAATAATGTAAAAGAGATAAAAAATATTACAACACTATGAAGAAATGATCACTCACTTTTAAGTTTAGGTTTTCATTGGCTTGATATTTGTTGATGCAAGAATGACTGTGTTATAAGTTTATAACTTTCCTATGATCAACTTCAAGGTTCCAAGTCCAACTTTTGAATCGAGACCTGAAAAAAATATGTAAGAATAAATCAAAATTTTGATTGTATTTATATCAATACATATTTGGTGAATTCCATGAGATTTTTAAATGGCATATTAAAAATTGGGTGAATCTCATGTGATTATACAATGATATGTTGTAATTTTCAAGACGATTATGGCCCTATGATTGGCATGGAGGTGCCACAACAATTGGTGAAATGCGTCCTCAAATGTATTTTTTTTAATGTTATTGGTGAAATAGGTCCTCATAAGCAACTATTTGTAAACTTTAATTAGCAAAATGGGTCTTCACAAGCAACTATTTGTAAATTTTAATTGCAAAATGAGTCTTGATACAATGTTGTTTTAATAGTATTGGTGAATATGTAAGTTTTTTATTACATGCTTTTGAGATTCCAAGCAAAAATATTAATTGGTCCATTTGAAACACATAGTTTGTTATGGAATATTTGTTACTTAAATATGCCTCATAAAAAAATTGATAGTGAATGGACATGAATCAGATTGATAATTTATAAAATTTGGGTGATTTGGCCACCCTGTTGGGTGCAATTAATTCACCAATTTTGACTTGGATGATATCTAAAATTTTCCAATTGGTGAAGATTCACCACTAAATTTTTCTCTAGAGATGTTTCATATATGGGAAGTCAAAATAATGGGATTTGGTTCTTGCACAAGCTAATTTTGTATATAATAATTTTATCAATAGAAGTACATACATGATTCCCTTTCATATTGTCCATGGATTCAGTCCAAAAGCTATACATGAACTAAGGGATAGTGCAAATTTGGGAAGAAAAAGTGTTGTTGCTGAAAATTATAGTGAGTATTTGTAGGAACTACATAAGGAATTCAAGGAAAATCTAGAGGCCAACAATAAGAAATACAAGAAACAAGTTGATTTAAAATGAGAGAGAAAGAATTTGAGGTTGGGGAATTGGTTTTGGCACACTTGCGGAAGGAGAGATTTCCACAAGGAACTTATGACAATTTGAAATGGAAGAAGATTGGTCCATTTAAGGTGATAAAAAAGTTTTAAGCTAATTCTTATGAAATAGAACTACCACCAGTTTATTTCTCCAATATTTAATGCAGTTGATTTATATCATTTTCATGAAGAGAAAAAAGATGAAGAGGATGGTGATGCTTTAGATTTTCTAGTCAAAGAAAAATGGGGGCAATAATTTATAGAAGAAAAGAGTGAGGAAGCAATGAAGTGATTGATTCTAGAGTGGTACAAAAGACACAAGGAAATAAATAAAAATAATATCTAATTAAATGGAAAGGGAAAAAGATGGAGGAAGAAACATGGGTGGAAGCTTCAAAACTTCCAAAGCTTGGCATACCTCCACCAAATGAATGTTCATGAGATCACACTCATGAAACATTCTTTCTTACCCCAGGATATTTGGTGTAAGAGCATTCGGGTGCATGGATAATTTGACACAACCAAAAATATTTTAAACTTTAATGTTTGTGTTTTGATTTGATTTTTGTATTTGTACACACAAATTATTGAAATTCTCAACTCCTCTAGCATAGTAGAATTTGATGATGAGTTGTGGGAAAGTAAATTGTTAATTTGATTGATTGTTTAATTATTTTTAAATTTTTTGAAAGGTGTTAATTTACCAAAAAGAAAAATCCCATGCCCAAGATTGGAGTGGGGATTTAATGTGCTCTATAACTCTATTTTTAAATTTTAAATTTTCATTTTTTTGTAAGATTGGAAGGAAGGACATTGGTGAGAGTGGAGAGAGTGGGTTGGAGAGTGAGAAGGAAATTTTGAATTGCACATTGAAGGCACCTATTGGGTGAGGAATGCCCCTGCCCAAGAAGGAATAATGAAGGTTGACAAGCTTTGACTGTTAAGAGAGAGGAAATCCCATGCCCAAGTTGCTTGGGAGCTTCTGGACAAGAAAATGAATGCATGAAATGAGTAAAAATGAGAATTATTTTGGAGAGGAGAGGATTGGATGTCAAAGGAAGTGTGTTGCTGCTACTTTTTACCACTCATAGAGAGCAATAATCTAATTTTTTATTTACCTGCAGGTGTTTCTCAAAAAATATGAAGTTTGCTTATGTTTTCTTGTAGGTGGGTGTTGCTAGAATGACATAGTTGGAGAATGTGGAAGCTTTGTAATATGTTATGGATGCAAGTGTTCTAGAATGAATATAAAATTTAGATTTATTATCTCTTCTGTTCTCTATTTAATTATTATTTTTTAAATAAAAAGTTTTTTATCACAACAATTGACAATCCTATGGATTCTCAATTGTTGAGCTACACCAATATTTTACCAAAAAGTTGGGTGAAATGGAATCACACTTTGAGATGTATGTGTTGGAAATTATTATCAAAATGTAAATGAAATAAAATTATTAAGTAGGTAATGTAATTTTAGTAAGAGGAGAATGTGAATATCTACTTATGGAATTATTTTATTCATCTAGGAGGTCTAGGTAATTAGGGATGTGGTCCCAACCTATAATTTCACTATCATCCTATTTATATTTTCCTTCTAGATTTGCAAGAATATTCAAAACAAGAGAAACAACTAGAACTAGCCAATAATACTTGTCATTGTTTGATAACCATGAATACCTTTGCCACAAGGTTAAAAATTTATAGGCTAGCCACATGTCTTTAGGGATGTCTAATAACCATGAATGCATTTTCCACAAGGCTAAAAACTTGTAGATTAGTCACATGTCTCTAGGGACCAACCATGTCTTATATAATATGAAAATTCATGTAAAGCATGAGTAAAGCTATATGAGTATTTAGAATTGACATTATGACTATAGCCACATTTTCATCCTCAAGGAGGAGGACCCCTACTATAGAGAGAGGGTGACACACATTAAAACCATACATAAAACAATTCCCTAATGTTCTAAAAGGTTTTATGGATTATCAACCTCTAGTGCAACCTTTTTATCTTGCACTTAACTATGTAGTAGAATAGTAGAATAGATCATGAATTTCTACAATATATGGATAAATGAAAATCCACAAAAGGTCCAAAAATAAATCAACATTTTTATTATTCAATATATTTAATAGAATATCATTTCAAAAAGAAAATCAAAGTTGGGTAATTTTAGTTGATATTATAGGCTATTTACCTGAAATAATTATGTGATAGGAGAATAGATCATTCTAAAAAGGTTTTAAGAAGTCATTAATCAAGATCCAAGCATATTGAGATTATGTGTAGAACTAGAAATTATTCATTACTTTTCTAGATGTCCAAAAAAAGGACATAAGGATTAGTAACAACTAGATAGATTAAATGAGACCTAATGGAGAGACCTTGGTAAAGGAGACAAAAAAAAAATCCATAAGTTTAGGCTCCAAAATGGCCAACCAAAATATATGAATCATGTGTTATAACTAAATGGTGATTGTTAAAGATTCCACATATCATTTATCTCTTAAACCATTGGTAAATATAGAGAAAAAAATGAGTAGATTTTGTGAGGCTTGGTATTCCTAAAAGGAGTGTTTAGATCTAAAAATCCTTTGAATAAGATCTTGGGCACTTTATTCCCAAGTTGTGAACCATTTCTTATGGAAAAAATTACACAATAGTTCATAAGAACTCATAGTTCTAATTAGAAATCTAATTTTTTTCCTTATATTAAGACTATCATATCTAGTTTCTATTAGTTCTATAGAAGAGGTTTGAAATGAAGAAAATCCCTATTAGAAAGGGCATGAACCCAAGGGCATTCGTAAATATAGAGAAAAAATGAGTAGATTTTGTGGGGCTTGGTATTCCTAAAAGGAGTGTTTAGATCTCAAAATCCTTTGAATAAGATCTTGGGCACTTTATTCCAAAGTTGTGAACTATTTCTTATGGAAAAAATTACACAATAGTTCATAAGAACTCATAGTCCTAATTAGAAATCTTAAAATTTTCCTTATATTAAGACTATCATAACTAGTTTCTATTAGTTCTATAGAAGAGTTTTGAAATGAATAAAATCCCTATTTGAAATGAATAAAATCCCTATTTTACTAAAGGTCTATCTTAGCAAGTAACAACAAGAGAAAACCAAAGAGATTAAATTGGTTGATGGAAAATTTAGTTATAAAATCATCCTCATTTCAAGGAAACTAAAACTTGATGTCTTCTTAGGCTTTCCAAATACTTAATGGTGAAACCCTAAATGAAACTAATTCATTCTTAATAAGAATGGAGTGATATTCAAGACCTTTCCAAACCTATTTTCATGAGGAACTTGAAAATGAATGGAATGGTAAATAAGAAAATTTAGGCTTCATTGCTTTTGAGAGCTATGATTATCCATTTGAAACATAAATTTTATCCTTAATGATGAGAGAAAAATTCATGATGAAGGTAACATAACTTCCAATAAATCATATTAAATATTGTTCCTTATTCAAATGAAGCCCCAAAAAAACCTCAATAACTTCTCAAGCTTTTTCTAGGAAGATTAGAAGGAGCTCAATAAAAATAATAGTACACATATATGGTAGAAAACACCTTATTAAACATTTAAAAGTTTCCAATAAGAAAAAGGATTTTGGATATCTAAAAAAAGGTAATTTCTTCTCATAATGAGTAAGGAAATTTTTTTTAAAAAAAAAAAAAAAACTAAATGGTGAAATGCAAAGAAATCTAAAACCTCACTATTATAGCTATTTTTAACCATAAGAATTAGTAGAAGAGCTTGAACAAAAATGATTTAAAATAGCACTAAACCTTTTACTATTGTATGTTGAAGTAAAAAGAAAAACATAAAATTCATTGTGAGGCATAATTGACATTAAATCCCTCTTCTAAAAAACAAAAACATATTGAAAAAATATCCTTTGACAATCTAAAGATTACTATTAGAAAACGTAAACTTGATGAATAAATTTAAAAAATAAAATGATATAAATTATTGACTAGAAATGATAAGGCATGCAAAAAATTATGTAAATATCATCTAAATATATACATATCATACTTTAATGTAACTTAGTTTATGTGGAAAATAATGCAAAAAATAATTTCTACATTGTAAAAAATAATTTCTACATTGTAAAAAATAATTTCTACATTGTAAAAAATAAGTTTCTACATTTATATTATGTATGGCATAAATATTGTTTATTGTTATAGGGTAGAGGGACTAGTAGTTGTGCAAGCTAATTTTGTGAGCATGTAGTGGTTACACGGAATATTGTAGGACCTCCATTTTTTATTGAAATGTGAATTGACCTCTTATCTACTTATAATCAAGGTTTTGATGTGTAACTCATCACATAACTTATCACATTAGCATGTCTAGTAAGAAGTGTCCTAAAATTTTATTTTCAAAGATTTGACCAAAACTTAATCATGGTATCTATAGTAGTTGAACAAAAAAAATATCATTTGTTGTTTGAACAATATCATATTCTCATTTAAATTATAACTTATATGCAACCTAAATGATCTCAATATCTTTCGGTAACCATAAATCTTGCTATCCTTAACCTTTATATCTAACAAAAATAGACCAATAGCTGAACACAAATATTTTTTTGTTATTAAAAAAACACATTATTATTTAAAATACAAATTATATTCAATTTTAAATGATCATAAAAATTCTTGACAATCCTTCACATTTCATGAGAAAATACAAGGTATTTATTGTGATCACCTTTTTATATTTGTGATGGAAAAAACTATTTATATGAAGTACTCATGCATATATATTGTCATCCCAATAGTTGTAAACATAAGAATAATTTTTTTTGACATAATAAACAATACTTGTTTAAATAAACACCTTATTTTATAAATGAGACTCATAATAGATAGTTATGACATTTAATATGAAACAAAAGAATATTTATTGTACTTATTAATTAATGCATTTATGCCTTCTCTATATAGCATTGGTAGGTTCTCATATATTCATATATGAATCCATGGATCAACATTTCATATTTTTTAATTTATATGTGTACTAATTATTAGTTCCTGCCGCCAGGCAGGAATACTTATGCATTCGCCCGAAATGCTTTTAACCGGCAACATCGGCCAATCACATTTCGCCATTTAACATATTACTTATTTTTTTGTATAGTTTGAATTTGGAGAGCTATTTTATATATTGGAAAATTAGCATTTATCTATTTTTCTATTCGTCCGAGTAGCTTTATAAATCATTTTCGTTTTAAAAATTCGAAAAATGAACGCATAAATTGATTAAATAAATTTAAGCAAAGGCATAGTTTAAAAGGTGGCTAGAGGTACGTAATCCATGAATGCAGATTAAATGCATTAAAATATCAGGAAAATCGAGCGCATAAATTGATTAAATAAATTTAAGTAAAGGCATAGTTTATAAAACTAGCGGGTAGACATACGTAATGCATGAATACAAATTAAATGCATTAAATGGCATCTGGTTCGAGGTGAAGGCGCTGGAATGGCTTGGTGGCCACGCGTGGCCAGGGTACTTTGGTCATTTAATATAGAGTTAAGCCACTTGCTATGCATCTCTATTACTTTGCGTGTGTTGTTTTTGTGTTCTGTAAGCGCGTGTTCTGAGGAAGAGTTTGTGGCGACTGAGCAGGAGATGTTATAGTTGTAGAGTCCAGACCCAAAAATGAGTTACTTGAGGTGATAATTTGTTAATTTTCAGAGTTTCGTTACATTAAAGTGCATAACGGAGCTGTATTTCATAGTGCTCTATTGTGTGGCCGAGCAGGGGATTTTGTAGTTGCAGAGTTGCACACTGGACAACGAGAGACGAATTGCTTGAGGTCAGAAGAGGTAACTTTTTGTTTTTTTCTTCTATTTGATACAAGAAATGCAAGTAGGGTTTCATAGTGCTTTAAGGAATTCTTATACTTTTATTATAAATTCGTATTTTAAACTACTTTTAGTATTATCTATTCGAATTTCTTGTTGAAATGCGAAGGTTTCATCTGCGTTTGATAGGAATTATGTAGAAACCCTCTTGTCCATTTTACTTCATGCATGTGAGCCCTGTAAAGTTTGTCCATATATGTTCAGAAAACAAATCACATATGCTCCTATGTACATTGAACACTCGTAGCTTGAAAGCACATGCAGAAGACATTGTCAATGACTATGGCATAATGCAATTTGATATCTTGTGTCTCCAAGAAACACATATGCATCCCTTCGAGCTAAATGTCTTGCTGTAGTATTTTGATAGCTTCTCTGTACATAACATACATGGAATAGCAACTTTAACCAGGAAACATTTATTCCTGTCAAAAACAAAACAACATGAAACATCAAATATTGAAGCCATCACATCAATAGTAATGCTATCTAACAATGAACTCAATGTTTGTAATATTTACGCAAGACCTGCAACTGCCATAGACGAAGTAATTGCAATCTTGCAAATAATTATTGCATCCACAAATTCAGAAAACATGTACATTTTAGGCGATTTTAATGTGGACATGTTTTCAGAAAGCAGAAGCAAAAAAATACTTCACAGTTATATGCAGCAAAACAATATACAATTTATGTTGGACCAACAACACAGCATGGGCAAGTCAGTCATTGACCACATTTGGTCCAACACGACTACAAATATATGCTCTATCTATAAATCAGAAGCATATTGGACTGATCACAATCCAATTTTCCTAAAATTGCATGTTGCCCAATAGAAAAATTCAACTTTATAGAACTTATAGCCTTATATCACTTTTATGCTTTGCAATGCCTTTTTCAATGCTATATCCATTATTTGTAGGAGATCTATGGATGAAACTAAAAGATAGTCAACGCAAATACAAACCACACAAGAAGAATCAGCACAACGGTAAAGCACTCATACTATTATTCCTTCATACTCATTCACCCAAATCACAAATATTCAAATAACATTGTTCCAATTCTTTGCAGGACACCAAAAGATGTATCAAAAAGATAGGCAAAAAAAGTGCAAATTGCACAAGAAGAGTCAACACAACAGTAAAGTGCTTGGTTCTTCATTGTACCGCCATTTGCCCAGCTTGCTAGTATTAAATTAGCATTCAATTGACATTATCCTTGTTCCTTGTAGGACAAGAGTCAAGAAACCTAAGATTGTTTCAATCGAACAAATAAATACAAAAAGAGCTGGAGACACCTTCCAAGGTGATGTGCTTGTTGTCTACAAAGCAACATTGGATAAGGCCAACAAAACATGGGAAATGCTGCGTGTTGATTTAATAGATCACAAAGCATAAATGACAATCACGTTAAATGTTAGTGGAAACCTTGTGTATAAACATGAGCCTAAAATAGTCCCGGGGTCAGCTATCTCAATCTCAGATTTTCAAGTTGCACCTAGGATAGATTATGACAGAGGTGACTGTGATTGCATTTGATTTTAACAAACATAAGCACCACTGAAAACATCCTACGCATCTGTCAAGAGTACAAATTCATTCCAAGTACGACTATCAGCCAACTGCTAACAATTATAAATGAGTACCCAGCTGGCACAATAGCTGCGCTAGTAGTTGGTGCCAAGAAAATGGGTACCCAATTTGCAGTTGACATCAAAGATGGCCACACTGACATAGACAGAGTACAGGTCTTTTGGTATACAAAACTTTTTCTTGTTCTTTCAGTTTCAACCTTTTCTCGTTCTACAGTGGTTTCTATAACAATTTCCGTAACAAAATCTAATTCTCATTGAATCGCAGGTGCTATTACGGTCAACATATGAGCAACAATACTTTGCAATCGAAGACCAGTTGCATACAAATAAAACACCTGCAATGCTTTTCAAGAATATTGTAAGAAAAAAAAATCAAAAGAACACGTTTCATACATGTCGGTCAACATTCATCTGTAACTTGAATGATAAAAGAAGCTTGGAAAAACTCAACAACCTACTACATTCAACTTTTAAGGTAACGCCATTCATTTTTTTTTAAACTATCACATCCAAACATGTATTTTTTGTCTCCTCTAACAATTTTGAACCATATTCTATAGGTTTCTGGTACTTTAAAAGCAACAAATGCATTTTCCAATCCATTTCATGCATGCTGTCCAAAATGAAAATGCAAATTCACTGCTTATGGCACACTCCAAGAAAAAACTGCTCACTGCAAACAGTGCAACCAACAAGTCAATTATACATTATGTTTGCAACTTAAAACTATCATTACAACTTATGACAATCAAACAATTCAGTCTTCAATTGACCAGGTCACCATGCACCATCTATTTCCCACACTGCAAAACCTCAGCTATGAAGACTATATCAAGGACAAGTCAGCAGTGATATTCATCCTACGGGACTTCAACGCTGAAGGAAATTTTAGCCTTGAACAAAACAATGCCATTGTTGAAGCCATTTGCATTAACAAATAGACAGGAAACATCACCAGAAGGTCTCTTGTGAACCAGCACCTCAAATCACCATCCATACAAACTATGTTTCTAATACGTAGCATTTTCTTGGCTTTATAGGAAACTAGGAATACAGGAGTACAAATTTACATTGTTCAGACTTTAACTTTTTTTCCTTTCCATGCTCCAAGACATTTCACTGGTTTTGAAATGTTAAAGACATCTTTGGTTTTAAAATACTCTATTGCTATTATACATTTAGACACTTTTATAGGTTACTATGTTAAAGTCTTCTCGAATATGGACATTTGAAAATCTAATTTTGTTTTTGCACCTACGAAGACAGTGGTTCTCCATGTACATCTGACATATATGTTCAATAATTATTACCCCTCTATGCATAATGCCATTCAAACTATATAGTTTAAATGTTTCCTTTTGCATTCTGTAATTTCTAGCTTTTCCAATATTTGCTCTCTGTTTGTTATGTTTTCAAGAGTTTATGGTGACTAAGTAGAAGTTGTTATGGTTGCACACTCCAGACCCATAAACAAGTTACTTGAGGCAATAAATAGTTATTTTCCTCTGGCTTTTTTCATTTTATGCTATTAATGCAACCAAGTCTTGACACTACTTTTATGCATTGTACTTTATAGTCACTTTTCCATCACGCATTCTAATGTATAAAGTACATTCCTATATAGAGAAATCCATTTGTTGCTTTCGCTGCATATATGCATATTTACATGTATATATGCCTCTATGTCCATATGCACATATGCACATATTCATGTATGCATGTATTCATCTAAGCTTCTACGTATCCCTGTATACAATTGCGTATACATGCGTCCATGCATTTATGGATGTGCCACTCTAGCCTTGTAGCAATTTATTCTGTTCTATGGATATCACATATAGGAACACTAATTAGCTCTTTCACTGTAGATAACAGTTGTTTTCGTAAATGCTAAATCAAGCTTATATGTATCAAGATACATATATACTCAGACTTAAAACTACTGATTTATGATCTCTCTTGTTCCATTTTCGTAGACATGTTACTATTGCAATCAAATGTGTAAAGAATTCATGTCCAAAGAAATTAGAAACAGGAGTGGCAATATGTTACACAACCTTGTGTTATGCCTTTATAGCAGTTTTTTCATTGCATTTCAAGAAAAGCAAAAACTAAAATTTTATTCATATTATTTCATCTATGGCATTTACAACTTTTGCAATAATTATTACAGGCATAGAGTTCAGTGTTGAATAGTTCTATTGTTCATGTCATGGCTTCAACATTGTTCATGTCAAATTGCATTATCTGACAAAGTTAACATGCGAAAAACAAAGTGTCCATTATGAACACTTATTGCATTCCATGGGACCACATTTCTTTGAGGAGTTTTTTTGAACAATTCACTTCCCTTGTGTATGCTTCCATATTTTGCATATGTGCCTATGAGCACATTAACTATAACAGTTCACAAAATTCCTTTATCCTTTATCTATCTATAGCTCAAATATACCTTCATCTATCACAACAAAATTCACACCATACCAAAGAAAAAAATGAAGAAAATATCAAGGTTATGCAATTAAACACTGAGGGCTTTGAAAATAACTATCATAACATAGAGTTGTATTCAAGACTTCTTTTCAAAACGTTTTTTCTAAATCCTGTTTATTACAGATAACTAAGAGCACATATCACAGTTTCTTGGAGGCAAAAATGTATGGTCAGATTTAACAAATATTTACATGTATCCATGCATTCAAATGCATCATTAGATATCCTTTATACACTTGTTCAAAAAACAATAATGTATTATTCTTTTGTTTCGATCATAAATGTTTTTTGTATATCTTTCAAATGCAAATTGTTTCTGACATTTCTAACTTTATGCACACAGGCATATATAGATTCTTGTTTACATACCAAATTGCATGGGCACATGTACACATTGATGCATGCATAAATGTTTCCATTGATCCATATATTTATGCATTCCTTCGATATATGCATTGCTAATAAATAGTTAATTTTTCATGTTTTCTTTCATTTAATACTGCGAATGCAAGTTGAGCCTCATTGTTAACATGTATCCATGCATTCAAATGCATCATTAGATATCCTTTATACACTTGTTCAAAAAACAATAATGTATTATTCTTTTGTTTCAATCATAAATGTTTATTGTATATCTTTCAAAAGCAAATTGTTTCTGACATTTCTAACTTTATGCACACAGGCATATATAGATTCTTGTTTACATACCAAATTACATGGGCACATGTACACATCGATGCATGCATAAATGTTTACATTGATCCATATATTTATGCATTCCCTCGATATATGCATTGCTAATAAATAGTTAATTTTCCCTATTTTCTTTCATTTAATACTGCAAATGCAAATTGAGTCTCATTGTTAACATAGAGTTGTATTCAAGAGTTCTTTTCAAAACGTCTTTTCTAAATCCTGTTTATTACAAATCCCTAAAAGCACGTATGACAGTTCCTTGAAGGCTAAAATGTATAATCAGATTTCACAAATATTTACATGTATCCATGCATTCAAATGCATCATTAGATATCCTTTATACACTTCTTCAAAAAACACTAATGTATTATTGTTTTGTTTCAATCATAAATGTTTTTTTTATATGTTTAAAATGCAATTTGTTTCTGACATTTCTAACTTTATGCACGTAGGCATATATAGATTCTTTTTTACATACCAAATTACATGGATACATGTACACATCCATGTATGCATAAATGTTTACATGGATCCATATTTTTATGCTTTCCTCCGATATATGCATTCGTAATAACTAGTTTATTTCTCCTGTTTTCTTTCATTTAATACTGCAAATGCAAGTTGAGTCTCATCATGCTTTCAGACTCGTTCAGATTCCAAGGATGCTTTTCACTCTTCTATGCATTATGTGCACGTCGATACATGTATACATGCATACATGTATACATAGATGCCTCAAGCATTGTTACAAATGTTTCTCTCTCAATAATTTGCATGCAAAGTGCTATAAACATGTGAATTATTTTAGAGTAGCTACATTTTATCTTACGTAATAAGGTTCTTTATATCTTTCCAAATTATTTTTTGTTTAAAATATATACGCAAAAATATTTATTCGTATTACATAAACAAGATTAAAATCTTATTTATAATAAAATCAATACCTTTGTACTATTTCATCTAAGAATTTATTGTAATATTTATTTCACTTATTACATTTTAATAAGTCAAATTATTACATTTTATTTTGAATGCAAAGTGCTATAAACATGTGAATTATTTTAGTCTAGCTACATTCTATCTTAGGTAATAAGGTTCTTTATTATATCTTTGCAAATTACTTTTTGTTTAATATATATACACAAATATTTATTCGTATTACATAAACAAGATTAAAATCTTATTTATAATAAAATCAATAGCTTTCTAGTGATTCATCTAAGAATTTATTGTAATATAATTACATTGTTCTATACACAAAAATATGTTTTCGTATTACATAAACAAGATTAAAATCTTATTTATAATAAAATCAACAGCTTTATATAGAAGTAATCTTCATACTACATTAAAAAAAAGATTGATTAATCTTAGAAAAGTTTACACTCAAATGAGCTACCCCTATCAATGTTCCACCTAACACTAGTGTTTCTACTAGCACTTGCATATTGTGATATGATAAACTAAAATAACTCAGTTGTATTAATTAACGTAACATGTGTTTTAGAACATTACACTAAACATAGTTTTATTTACAAATAGACATAGAAGCAAAAAAAGAGATATGGTAAACTTTGTTTTAACATGCATATAAATATAGGTCATGTAAAGAATGCATTTTTTTTTAGTGCTTGCGCACATGCTTTTGTAAATTGTTGCAAATAATATTTGATGCTTTAGAAATATTCCTACATCAAAACTTTGTTCGAATTGAAATGACTAATGAATTTATGGAGCAAAAGGTTTATTAAAAAAAAAATTAAAAACTGTGCATTGGTCATAAGTAGTTTATTTCTCCTGTTTTCTTTCATTTAATACTGCAAATGCAAGTTGAGTCTCATCGTGCTTTGAGACTTGTTCAGATGCCAAGGATGCTTTTCACTCTTCTATGCATTATGTGCACGTGGATACATGTATACATAGATGGCTCAAGCATTGTTACAAACGTTTGAGATTATTTGCATTTAATAATTTAAACAAAAAAATAATACATTTTTGCTTCCTGATTAAGATCATAAAGAATGTTTCTTGTCGCAAATGTATACATACACACATAAAAAATACAAGTATTCATTGGTATATCTATAAAAAATTCCACGTATACATGGTACCCATAAATGCAATTTTGCATGCATCCATCAACACATGTTAACTGTTCACATGTCTTTATGAACCACGTTGCCCATGGACCCTAAACATTCCACGCATTAATTCACCATTGCAAATTACTTCAAACTTTCCTAGCTATATTTAATACATTTATATTCCTATCTCCTATCTAATTACTTTTTCTAACTCATAGCTAGATGTTTTTTACCTCTCGGCAGGAACTCGACGCTTGTGTCACTTGTTAACAATGTAGTAGGACAAGACTAAATCTTATAATCACAGATACGTACCAAACTATTATCTCCTCTCCCCTATAAATTTAAGCTGTTCTTTAATATACTCATGTTAAAGCAGTTAAAGATCTAACATTTTTAAAAAGTACAGTACTATAGATGAGAATATAAAAGAATTGACAAATCTCTCTTCTTAAAAGTAGGTAGTTTCAGATTCAACTCTTATTTCACTAATCGATTTTTAACGATCATTCAAAATTTCCTTTACGAAGAAGCAAATTCTTCTTCATTGCAGCAAAATCTTCCTCACGATCACGCAAAATCTTCTTCGTTGCAGCTAGTTCTTCTTCAAGGTCACGTACAATCTTCTTCGTTGACGCTAATTCTTCTTCAGGATTACTCAAACTCCCCTTCGTTAATGATAATTCGTTTTCACGATCACTCAAAATCTTCTTCGTTGCTGCTAAATCCTTCTCCATTGCAGCGAAAGCGTTTTCACTATCTTTCAAATCCTTCTTCACTGCATCTAATTCTTTTTCACGATCACTGCTCTCCCTTGCCGCTAAATCATTTTCAAGATCACTCAATTTTTTCTTGACTTCATCTAATTCTTTTTCACTCTTACTCAAACTCCTCTTCATTGCAGCTGGTTGTGGTCCAGTACTCCTCTCGGCTACTGCTAAATCCTTATCGGACGACATCTCAATCTTTTTGGTGACAGCAGAGTCAGACTGCTCTCCACATCCCATATGACCCAATAAAACCCACACTAGACTCAGAAATTCTCCTCCAGCAGCCACACACTCTGCATGAAATATTGCCTTATTGTACACCGCCATGTATATTACCAGCTTACCCCAATACCCCGCCAATAACTTCCACATTTCACCTTCTTCTTTCTTCAGCAGCAGCTCAGATAGCTTTGCCCCGGAGCCTAACAGATTGTCATTGCAGCGAGACAGATCTCCAGGCTTTTTCTCAAGAATACTGTTCAAGGTAAGTGTGTCGAGAAGTTGGTTCACAAGTTGCATGTATACAATCCTCGCCATCTTGGGGTGGAGAGGCAGAAGTTTGGGGCGTGACAGCAGCAGATATGAGCAGTACCTCGACAGTATTCTACTTATTCTTACATTCTCAGTCTCATTCTGTCGGAGCACTTCTCTCTGCCTGTCACATAAAGTGGTAGCTATATGCCATATCAGAATGACCTCCTCCAGATTTCCATGCGACTTCATGGTCTCCATGATTGCAGTTTCTTTTTCAAACAGATTCTTCTCAAAGTTGTAAACATTCTGTCTACATTCTTCAGTACTACTACACCCCTCAGAACATGCCTCTTTGAGAATTTTAAAAATAAAGTCTTTAAGATCATCTTCGACAGGCACGTTGTGGACATGCCTTATTTTGGTGTACCAGCTTACAATAAAATTGTCTGGTTTCGGGAAAAGTCTAGCCATCTTACACATTATAGGAGGCCTTTTAAGCCAAGTCTCTATCAGGCAGTGTTGCGGGATTTGATTGCTCCAGTATTTATCTCCTCCAACAATCTTCCTCATGCATCTATGTCCTCCAACAAAATCCTCAAACCTGCCTAGCATAACCAGAGAAATACTTATCACCTTCAATCTACACCAATTAACAATACGGCAAAATCCGCACCACTTAAGGCTTTCTCCGCGCCTAGATGCCACAACACGAGCACAAATTAGGTGGACTCTAGTCCAGTCGGACACTATAACTCGCCATATCTGAAAGACTTCAACCAGAAGCGCTACTGAAATCACAACGTATGTCACCATTCGCTGTGCTTCTCTGGATTCTCTCTCTCCCAAAATCAGATACCCCGCTGCTCCCAAGAGAACGGTGTTGAGAAAGCGCAGTAGCATCCCCCACTTTGTGAACCCTGCGTTGCTGTACTTGGAGAAGACCGCATCGTACATGAATTTTAACTCCATCTCTACTAATGTGAATGCCTTTTTTCCACCTTGTTTAACCCAGAAAGTTCTGGTCTCCATGCAATCCCCTTCAACAAAATACAAACTTCCAAACCTCCGCTTATACATTTTGAACAACGCATGGGAAAGGCAGAGATCGTGGCCTCTATCTGTCTCGACAATACCAGCCTTCTCCACATGGCGAATAGTTA
Organism: Sequoia sempervirens; assembly: GCA_007258455.2. Classification (NCBI taxonomy): domain Eukaryota; kingdom Viridiplantae; phylum Streptophyta; class Pinopsida; order Cupressales; family Cupressaceae; genus Sequoia; species Sequoia sempervirens. Next base: position 42,879,848 of record VDFB02193867.1, on the reverse strand, counting down.
CTATCTCTTTTCTTTTCAGTGAAGGCATCTCTAACTCTTCTTTTATCCTTTCTTCTGGGGCTGCGTCTTCTTTTATCCCTCTTCCTTTCCGTGAAGACGCCGCCTGCTTCTGTTCTATCATTCTCTCCACTTGATCCTCTCCCATAACAACATACTTGCAATCTTGTGCGACTCTTTTTATCTCCATACATTTTGAAATTGGCAGGCTTGACATAACAATTCGGGGATAACTGCCAGACCTCAAAGCAAGTGTCCTTTCTCCATACTTAATGGATCCTACAAGCAATAGAAGAATAGCAGCAGCTAATGGGTAACCTTTCATTGATGATGCATATATAACATACACTGCCACGGAAACTTGATAAACCATATTGAATCCATGTCTCATCCACAGCTCATTGTCAGCCATGGAGTAAGCACTTATAGCGTCTGGTCCTCCTAAATGCATCAGTAACACTGGAGCCCATATTCCGTAGATTTCCCTCCGATCACTGTGCATCATGGTCCCAAGAGCAGAAATGGCCACAGCATCCGCAGAGATGTAGGCTCCCCAAACCAGAAAACGCAAAATACCACTTGAACTAAGATATCTGCGTACACCCAAAACAACCAAAACAAGTTGCAGCGTCATGCTAGTGAGTACTAAAATCCTTACCAACCATTCTACTCGAATACGCAGCGCAAAATCGTGCAACGCAGTCAACGCTGAATATTTTCCAGTGTACATGGCCTCCCAAACAAGAACAGACATGGTAGCTCAAAAGAAAAATCAAAGCATGCACACCCTAATCCTCGTGATAACCTACAACTTTATAGATGCCATTTTTATTTTAATTAAAACTTTAATCTCAAAAAACATCAAAGGTATGCTGAAAAAGAAAAAGCTAAAGATGAGAAACGACCAAGTTAATGTTTCATCCCTATAGCCAAGCAAAGTATCGACTTTAAAATAATTCAGCTTCTGTCAAGATTGATTTGGAATTTTATTCTTTTTCTTTATCGAAAAGAAGATGAATACTTCCAGAAGAATAATAAAAAGTCGAGAACAAATAAAATGTTGGAAGACTTTGCCTTGAAAATAAACGTATTGAAGAAAAGGTGTCTTCCAAATTTAAGCATGAAAGGACCCACCAAACCATCTTCCCTACAACTTAATAAATGAGACCCTTCTTTTAAGATTCACCAAGATTTGAACAAAATAACTTAGTAAAATAAATAAACTCTAAATCGTGAAAAGACAACATCTTCCGAATCTTTCATGTTCACTAAGAGCTCTTTTCGAGATCTTCACATAAGTTCACTTCTTTGGATAAAGCTTTTTTTATTATTGATACTCTCTGGTACAGCTTTAAAAAAATATGGGGCAAAGGCTATGCAGGTGACAATTTGCACCGGCATGGATGCATGCCCCATGGATAACTGCTGCCAGTATTAAATGCACGTACCATCGTTTTCAGAGCCTGGTTTTGGAAACTGCGTAGTTGTACATTCGTGGCAGACATCCTTCTCCGTGCTGCATACTCTCACTGCAATGACTCGTTATAAATGAAAGTATAAGAGTTAAAATTTAAAAAGTATAACTTATGATTTTTTTGTTTTCAAATTTCATTATTAACTTTAATGTTTTTATTTGATAATTTATAATATAAAAAATAATATATAATAAATATAATAATAATATTTTAAAAATTAAATTTACATTATATTAAATAATTTTAAATATTTTGAAGATAAATACAAAATAAATTTTAAAATATTATTAAAAAAAATTATATATTAATTGGATTGTTAAATTTTTGTGATAATAATTTTTTTTAATAATATTTTAAATTTTATTTTGTATTTATCTTCGAAATATTTAAAATGTATTTATTATATATTATATTTATATAATGTCAATTTATTTTTTAATATTTTATATAATGTAAATTTAATTTTTAAAATATTATTATTATATTTACTATATATTATTTTTTATATTATAAATTATCAAATAAAAATATAATGTAATATATACTTAGTGTAAAATATATATTATACGTATCAAAAAATATAAAATATATATTATTATATATATACTTTTATAGTAAAAATTATTAAATACAAATATTAAATTATTAGAATTAATAACTAAGATATTTTTATATAATACAAATTAATTTAACATGTAAATATAATGCAACACATAATTACTATATAATACATATTTTATATAATTGATGAAAAATATGATTGCATTTATATTAAAAAAAATAAATGTATTTATCATAGATTATATTTATATAATGTCAAATTATTTTTTAGTATTTAATATAATTATATTAAATTTTTAAAATGTTATTATTATTATATTTATTATATATTATAATTTATATTAGAAATTATTAAATAAAAATATAATTTAAATAATTAATAACAAATATATATATATATATATTAGATAAAAATATTATATTATTATAGTAGAAATTATTAGGGGTTGGGGCCCTAGCTTGGTTGGCTAAATCTTTCCTGTAGCAGGAGGTTGGTCACAAGTTCTAGTCTCCCCCACCCCCGTGGTATCGGAGGGCGTGTCAGAGGGCATCTATAATACAAATCAAATTAATATATAAATATATGTATTATTATATATTGCATTATATTTATATATTAATTTGATTTGCATTATATAAAATTATATTATGTATTTTATCTAAAATAAGTTTTTTTGGTAATAATTACTATATGTATTAATGCATAGATGCCCTGTGCATCTATTTAGTTCTTAGGTAAATGTTAAAACTAAAATATTTATTTTTAGAGCCATCCATGCATCATACATGGATAATACATATAGTAATTATTACCTAGGAACTACCTAATTACTATAAAACTAAATATTTTAGTTTTAACATTTACCTAAGAACTTATGTAATTATTACCTAAGAACTACCTAATTACTATAAAAATAAATATTTTAGTTTCAACATTTACCTAAGAACTAAATAGATGCACATGGCATCTATGCATTAATACATATAGTAATTATTACCAAAAAACTTAATATATAATTTTTTTTTAATAATATTTTAAATTTTATTTTGTATTTATCTTTAAAATATTTAAAATTATTTAATATAATGTAAATTTAATTTTTAAAATATTATTATTATATTTATTATATATTATTTTTTATATTATAAATTATCAAATAAAAACATTAAAGTTAATAATGAAATTTGAAAACAAAAAAATCATAAATTATACTTTTTAAATTTTAACTCTTATACTTTTATTTATAACGAGTCATTGCAGTGAGAGTATGCAGCATGGAGAAGGATGTCTGCCACCAATGTACAACTACACAGTTTCCAAAACCAGGCTCTGAAAACGATGGTACGTGCATTTAATACTGGCAGCAGCTATCCATGGGGCATGCATCCATGCCGGTGCAAATTGTCACCTGCATAGCCTTTGCCAGACTATTGTACCCACGTATTCCGTCAAGCGAGGAAAGTGTGAGCTCTTCAATTATTAGAGTTCAAGGATGAACGAATTAAAACAAATATTCAAGGAAGGCCTATAATCTTGGTACAAAATTAAATTCATCGATCTGCATATAATTATTAAATGTATTTATATTTAGGTGTTTTATATGTTTCAAAATTTTATTATGAGGAAATAAAATCTTTTTTATATAAATATTGAATGTGTATATAAATATTTAATTAATTTCAAAGAAGGAAGTAAAAAATAATAGTTAAAATTTTTATTTGAAGAAGATAGACAATCAGTATAAGAGGAGGAACCTCCAAATCTTACAGGTTCTTGTTATCCTAAAGATTGTTCATATTGTGACTATAAAAAGTAATGTTTGTCTTTATGTTAAGAAAATCGACTGAAAGGAAAGCCAATTAGCAAAAGGCATAACAAAGTTGGTAGGAAGAACCCCTGAACAACCATAACACCAACACGAGTCGAGAATTGAGAAAGACATTTTAGTCAATATTCACAAAACCACTATTTAGGCTCTACTCAAATCCCATATATAGCAATCTTGATTATTTATAGTATCAAAATTCATATTGTTTCAATTAGAAGTTGATCAAAGGCCAAAACATTAACAACTTGATTCCCTTCCCTTTTAGCATGGCTCCACTGAATAACATTGAAACCACGAATAATGATGTTGATGTCTCTCTTACATTCATATACCTGTCATTGCTAGAAGTGAGAGGGAAACTTATTTTTGAAATGATCAACCAAAATTTTATTGTCAGATTCTAGAATAATATGAGAAAAATTCTTTAGCTTGACTTCTAAAAGAGCTTGGCAAATGACCATAGCCTTAATCGCATTTTGTTTCTACAGGACCCATAATATTAGATTGCAGAGATTTCTAGATTTAAATTGTGTGTTATTTTTAAATATTAACGTTTTGGATCAAACTCTGTGATCCACCATCGAGACTCTTCTCTCTATCTTCTTTTTGCATCTTGATGATGGATCATGGAGTTTGATCTAAATGTTGATGTTAAAAAATAACACATAGTTTAAATCCAAAAATCTGAGCAGTTTGACCATAGTCTTATCAAAGTTATTAGAAGCAACACCAAGAATATTGATAAATTAGAACTTAACACTACCATTATGGTTACAATAAATACCTCACCTGCTAGTAGTTATAGGATTGTATTTTGAAACTCCATCAACATTAATTTTGACCTAGCCTAGAGTAGGATGAACCCATTAAAGTTTCATAAGAACTCTAAATTCCCACCAAGAACTCGCTTGATAATCTTGAATCCAAAATTGATAGGTTTCTTTCAAATTATCCATTATTCTACCTCAAACTTGGCATACATGTGTAGTAGTACCATTGAAAATTTATTGATTATGTTCTAACTAGATTCCAACAAATTAGATCAACAACAATATCATGTTGTAGGTTAAGGGATTTTAGTTTCAAAGAAGTTCATAACTGATTCAAAATAAATTCTTGGATATAATTATAATCATTCCATGAAATCTCCACCAAATCACACCATAAATAGTGAAGGAAAGTGGTAAATAGGCAATCCAAAAGAAGATGCCTTCTAAATTCTTCATCTTGAAGGCATAGGATACATCTATTTCGACCAAAAAATCCCTCACTTTCAAATATTATCATAATGAATAAATTTATTGAGAGGTGCAAGCCACATGAAATCATTCACCTTAGGCAAATATTTAGGATGCCAAATCCATTTCCAAAGCTTAGATTTCTTAATTTCCAATTAATCTATTGAAAGAGTTTTATAACCAATTTGCATGATGCAAAACTCATAACCTTTCAATCCCTACAAAAGGAAATCTTAATATCTATCTAAGAGACCTTTTGGGAAGCTAAAATATGAGCTAATCAGTCAATGAGATGAGGCAATTTTTGGCTTAACAAAATATATTTTGGTTTCCATTTCCAAATCCTTAACCCATCTTACATGATTACATACCAAAAATTAGAAACATAACTCCAACCAAATTCAACACATCTATATTTTTATTCAAGGAGATAAGGGAATTCCTCACAAAGAGGTCTATGTTGGTCCCATGGATCATCTTAGAAAAGATCATGGAAAATCTTCCCCATAATAAAAAAAAGCCACCTTTAATTATACTACTACCTAGATTTAGTGTTCTCCATATTCATGTACTTGAGCTTAAGAATTCTTCTTTATAGGGATAAAATAATGATTATGTAGATTCATGTACTTGAGCTTAAGAATTCTTCTTCATAAAGCACATTCCTTGACACACCATTTCCATTATAATTTAGTAGCAAGAGCTATATCATTAAGAAGGGAAGTTCCCATACCTAAACTACCTCTCTCTTTAGGTTGGAAAATTTTATCCTAGTTAACCAAATGCCATTTCTTCTTCTTAGAATTTCCTCAATAAATAAGCTATCTCATATTATGGTCCAAATCATGAAGTTGTCTTTTGGAGTTGCAAGATCCATAAATCTATAAACTAGGAGAGCTTGAATCACAATTTTAAGGACTATATGACTAATGAAAGAGAGGTATTTGTGAGTCCAGAGATTTATATGATACTAAATAGAATTCAACATAATATTCTAGTCTTTTTCCTTAGGAAAGTAAGAAAAATAAGGGTACCAAAATACTTGAAAGGTGTATAAGTAACCTAGAAATGAAGAATATTAGAAATTTGATCCTAAAGATGATGGTCAATATGGAAGTTCAAAAAACTTGAGACAAGTACATAATCATTCAAAAGTTGTCCAAATGCATTAATATAACTTTAAGAGCTCACTAAAGAGTCACAGTTTCCTCAAGAGTGAAATTTTGCATCAAGAAAGTGTCATCCAAAAATTGAAGGCGAGAAAGTGGATATAGACCCTACAAAATGTGAAAGTCAGAGATAGAACCAAAACACATGAGATACCTCAAAAATATAAAAGAGGTTTACATCAATGTGACCATCTCTCCACATATCTCTTCCTCATTCATAAGCCTTACAAAATAGAAAAAGGAGAACCATTTATAATAACATAAAAGAAGGAGAGGTACAACAAACCGTAACCCATTGAATCTAATTATCATCAAAACCAAAGGTGCATAAGATATCTATTACAAAACTCTATCATAAGCCTTAGAAAGATGAAGCTTCATGAACATATAAATTTTGCTCTTAACATTCATAGAGTGAATAACTTCCTATAAAATAACAATACCACCAATAATTTGGTGGCCTTAAACAAAAACCCCTTGTTCAAGAGAAAAGATGGATGAAAAATTGTTATCCTCCGAGTAATAGTTATAGATAAAATCTTATAAATAGTATTGAAAAGAGTTATGGGTCTCACATCAAAATAATTAAAATCTTGATCCTGTTCAGGAGTAGTACAATAAAAGAGTTATTAAGATATTTAAGAATTTATTTTGAGGTACACAATTCCTTAGAAAAATCAAAAATATAATCTTTAACAATATCCTAGAAAGTGTGAGAACTTAATAGGAAATCTATCAAGGCCATGAGATTTATCTATTTTCATTATAAAAACTATTGAATGCACAAGACAAATGAGCGGGGGGTTGAATCAGTTGTTGATTAAAACATCAAAACCCTCATTAAAATTCAGGTCCTTATTATCCCTTATTCTGGTATATTGATTTAGCATGAAAGAAAATAACATAAGCATCAACACAAAAACACCATACACATTAGAACACCATATTTATGTGGAAAACCCAAGAAGGGAAAAACCATGGTGAGGATGAGTTCACAATATAAAGTAATTGCAATACTAAATGCAATAGGCTTACTACTAGAGGGCTCACTACCCAAAATAAAGAAGGGCTCACTACTGCAGGCTCACTGCCATATTACATAAAAGAAGAAATAAGATTGTTACAATGAGAAATCGATCTCAGAGCAACTGAAAAGATCTACCATTATATCACCAAATCATTTCCAACCTCTATAGACATGTAAATTATACTGATTGATCTCGTTCACCTGATCCTAATTTACTAACACCAATTCTGCCTAAATCATCTCTCTACTAACCATTTAATCAAATAATCTTTATTTGATTAAATTCATCATAATTCCTCTATTAATTAAATAAATTAACTTTATTTGAGTAGGTCATCATCTTCTATTAGTTAAACAAATCATTTTATTTGATTAATCCTAATGTTCTTCTTTTAATTAAATAAATCACTTTATTTGATTAAATCATATTCTCTCTTTTGATTAAATAAATTAACATTTATTTGATCAAATCTAACATCACCCCTTTTAATTAAATAAATAAAAATTTATTTAATTAATTCTAATATTCATATTCCTCTCATTTTGATTTAAATAAATCCAAAAATCTAAGTCAAAAAGGTCAAATCAAACTAATCTACATCTAAGCTAATTAAATCCTAATTAACTCTAACTCTAATCCATCAAATCCTCTAGATTTTGCAACTTGCACAAGTAAATCAATTTATTTGATTTATAAATTCTTCTTTCAAAAGGGCATCAACTCCTCTTTCTCTCTTCCTCCACAAGCTAACTTCCAAATTTCAAATTTCCACCTAATTGCATTTATTTGCACATTGATCAAAATGTGCTTCACCTTTCTCCACTAGCATGTTGAGAAGTGCCACAATGCCATTGGCTTATGATTAGTCCCACATTATTCATATCCTTCATTCTTTCATCATTCATTCCTATAAATGGAGAGCTCTCATATTGATTTTCAACCCACAACTTTAGGCAAAGTCATTATCTACACATTTTATGCAGGTTCATCCATTGTTCATCAAGGTTTTCATAGCATTTTATCACCATAGCTAGGTTATTGCAAATTTCATCAAGGAGCACCATTGTTCATCATTAAAGCTTGCAAGGAATTGGGAAAGGGATATTTTCCTTATCAAAATAGCACCAATTCCCCCATGGGATTGAGGGTTTGAGTGTTTTTCAAGCAAGATTTAATAGTTTTTATTTGATTTTTTTTTTTAAAATTTCTTGTTCTTGGAATTTGAATGAATTTCACGGGGAATGATTGTTTTAGATGTGTTTGATGACTAACATTGTGTTGTTTGTCCATGTTTGAACATATCTAGATCAACCATTCACATTTTGGCGCTAGAAGTACCAATATATTCAGAGAATCTGCTTGTATCAGAGTTCCCTAATGAATCCATCTTTAACCTAAGTGTGGCAGTTCACTGGAAAATGTACTTTGATGGATCCTACACACAACACAGGTCAGGGGCTGAAGTCTTCTTCATTACACCACAAGGGGATTGCATACCTAAATCATATAAGCTATCATTTCTCTACACAAATAACATTACAAAATATGAGGCTCTTGTCATAGGGCTAAGAATTGTAGTACAATGGCAGATCATGGCATGATCATAGCTTATCATCAACCAGGTAAATGGCGAGTATCAAATGAAGGATGACAAGTTGACCCCATACTAGAACTGGTAGAAATTCTCAAAGAGTTCTTCAATGATGTCACATTTGAGCAGATACCAAGAGAAAATAATAGAGTGACAGATGCTATGGCAACAATTGGATCTCTACTAGATGTCCCATGCAAAGTCCCAAAGCAAGAATTCCTTGTAGAGCAGCTTCTCGTACCAACATTTGAGGTACCAGAGTCTGAATTTGTGTGTGAAATTGTTGGTCCCAGTGATCCCTGGTATCATGATATAAACACCTACTTGAGAATAGGAGTCCTTCCCACTAATATCACCTCGAACCTCAAAAAATATTTGTCAAGAAGTCATCCCACTTTGTTATCTTAGGAGACACCCTATACCATAGGAGTATTGAGGGAACCCTGTTATGATGCCTAAACATTGAGGAAGCTTTGACTACTTTAACCGAGGTACATAATGGCATTTGTGGGTCACATTCGAGTGGTATGACATTGGCTAAGAAGTTGATGAGGACTAGGTACTATTGGCCTACAATGGAGAGGGAAGCTCACGACTATCTGAAGGTGTTTGTAGTGTCAGCAGCATGGGGATCTCATCCATGCACCATCTCAAGAGCTCCACCCAATCATTACACCTTGGCCCTTTTCACAATGGGGGCTTAATCTCATTAAAAAAATCTCCCCCACCTCATCCAGTGGACATAAGTTCATCATCACTGCCACAAAAGTACTTTACGAAGTGGGTAGAGGCCATTCCCATGACCTTCATTACAAGAAAGCAGATATTCAAGTTCATCTTGAACTACCTAATTTTTTACTACGATGTCCCTCAAGCCATTATCTTAGATAACGAGACACCTTTCAAAAACTAGGATGTTCAAGGCCTATGCCAAAACTTCAAATCCAACATTTCTTTTCCACTCCATACTACCCTCAAGAAAACGACCAACCTAAGGCTACAAATAAGACAATCTTGAAAATCCTAAAGAAGACAGTCAATGACGTTGGTCATGACTGGCACCTACAGCTGAATCCCACCTTATGGGCCTACTAAACAAGTATCTGCACACCAATAGGTGCCACCCCTTTCTCCTTGGTCTACAGATCAGAATCCATACTCCCCATTGAGATCAAGCTCCCATCCTTGAGGATATAATTTCATAATCTCATCACAGATGAAGAATACCTTAAACCATTTGCAAGTCTACCAGAACCGTCTCAAGCAGAGCTACAACAAGAAGATCAGGATTCAGACCGTTCAATTCATAGAGCTTGTGTTGAAGGAGAATCAGAAAAATGTACCAAATCCATACACCAAGGGAAATTTTGAACCCAGTTGGTTGGGACCCTTCATCATCATAGCAAGCTACAAATCTAGAGCATATCAACTATCAACACTTGAAGGAGAACCTCTGCCAAAGCCCATAAATAGCTCTCATCTCAAAATGTTTTATGCCTAAAATTTCCATGGTATAAATCCAATAATATAAAAAAAATCAAAAAAAGATTGAAAACAGTAAAGAAAAAAAATTGTCCTCTAGTGAAAACCACTTCGGTGGGGCTTTTGGCAAGTACCTTGGTGAAAACCTATCAAACAAGTGCCTTGTGTAAATAAGCACTCTCCATCCACTATTATCTCTATGGCTCATTCTGCATCATTCATCTATCGCATCCTTTCACCACTCATCCACATCCGCATCATAGCTTGATTTTGTGTTTGTATCATGATCCCTCCAAGTACTACTCGACTCATTCCCAAGGTTAGTTTGTTCTGCATGTATCGGAGTAGTCTATTGCATCACACTAAGGGCATGTTCTTGCATCATATCATATTCGTGTATATTCTTGAAGTCTTCCTAAAAATAAAAAAATCCAAAAACATTCATAAAATCAAAATATCCAAAAACATTCATAAAATCAAAATATCCAAAAAATTCATATAATAAAAAAATCCAAAATTATTCATAAAATCAAAAAATCCAAAAACATTCATAAAATCAAAAAAATCCAAAAGCATCAAAAAATAAAAAAAATCAAAAAACATTAAAAACATATCAAAATCCAAAAACAAGTCAAAAGGTGAGTCAAAAATTGAAAAAATAGAGTTGTCTTGTCAAACTACGGGTCTCATAGCTAGATTATTGCAAATTTCATCAAGGAGCACCATTCTTCATCGTTAAAGCTTGCAAGGAATTGGGAAAGGGATATTTTCCATATCAAAATAGCACCAATTCCCCCATGGGATTGAGGGTTTGAGTGTTTTGAGCATGATTTAATTGTTTTTATTTTATTATCTTTGTTTTATTTCTTATTCTTGGCATTTGAATGAATTTCATGGGGAATGATTGTTTTAGATGTGTTTGATGACTAACATTGTGTTGTTTGTCCATGTTTGAATAGATCTAGACCAACCATTCACATTTTGGTGCTAGAAGCACTGATCTATATAGAGAATCCGCTTGTATTAGAGTTCCCTAATGAATCCATCTTTAACCTAAGTGTGGCAGTTCACTGGAAAATGTACTTTGATGGATCCTACACACAACATGGGTTAGGGGCTGGAGTCTTCCTTGTTACACCACAAGGGGATTGCATACCTAAATCATATAAGCTGTCATTTCCCTACACAAATAACATTGCATAATATGAGGCTCTTGTCATAGGGCTAAGAATTGTAGTACAATGGTAGATCATGGCATGATCGCATCTTATCATCAACCAGGTAAATGATGAGTATCAAACGAAGGATGACAAGTTGACCCCATACTAGAAACTGGTAGAAAGTCTCAAAGAGTTCTTCATTGATGTTGCATTTGAGCAAATACCAAGAGAAAATAACAGAGCAACATATGCTATGGCAATAATTGGATCTCTACTAGATGTCCCACGCAAAGTCCCAAAGCAAGAATTCCTTGTAGAGCAGCTTCTCATACCAGCATTCGAGGTACCAAAGTTTGAATTTGTGTGTGAAATCGTTGGTCCTGGTGATCCCTGGTATCATGATATAAACACCTACTTGAGAATAGGAGTCCTTCCTGCTATATCACCCTGAACCTCAAAAGAACATTTGTCAAGAAGTCATCCCGATTTGTTATCTTAGGAGACACCCTATACCATAGGAGTATTGAGGGAACCCTGTTACGATGCCTAAACACTGAGGAAGCTTTGACTGCTTTAACTGAGGTACATAATGGGATTTGTGGGTCACATTCGAGTGGTATGGCCTTGGCTAAGAAGCTACTGAGGACTAGGTACTATTGACCTACAATGGAGAGGGAAGCTCATGACTATGTCCAAAGGTGTTTACAATGTTAGCAACATGGGGATCTTATCCATGCACTAGCTCAGGAGCTCCACCCAATCATTACACCTTGGCCCTTTTTCATAATGGGGGCTTGATCTTGTCGAAAAAATATCCCCCACTTCATCCAGTGGACATAAGTTCATCATCATTGCCACATAGTACTTTATGAAGTGGGTAGAGGCCATTCCCATGACCTATATTACAAGAAAGAAGATATCCAAGTTCATCCTGAACTATCTAATTTGTTGCTGCGGTGTCCCTCAAGCCATTATCTTAGATAATGAGACACCTTTCAAAAACTAGGATGTTTGAGACCTATGCTAAAATTTCAAAATCCAACATTGCTTTTCCACTCCATTCTACCCTCAAGGAAACAACCAATCTAAGGCTACAAATAAGACAATCTTGAAAATCCTAAAGAAGACAATCAATGACGCTGGTCATGACTAGCACCTACAGTTGAATCTTGCATTATGGGCCTACTTAACAAGTATCTGCACACCAATAGGTGCCACCCCTTTCTCCTTGGTCTACGAATCAGAATCCATACTCCCCATTGAGATCGAGCTCCCATCCTTGAGGATACCATTTCATAATCTCATCACAGATGAAGAATACCTTAAACCATTTGCAAGTCTACCAGAACCTTCTCAAGAGGAGCTACAACAAGAAGATCAGGAGTCAAACCATTCAATTCAAAGAGCTTATGTTGAAGGAGAATTAGAAAAATGTACCAAATCCAGATAGCAAGGGAAAGCTTGAACCCAATTGGTTGGGACCCTTCATCATCACAACAAGCTACAAATTGGAGCATATCAACTATCAACACCCAAAGGAGAACCACTGTTGGAGCCCATGAATAGCTCTCATCTCAAAAAAATTATGCCTAAAATTTCCAAGGTATAAATCCCAAAATATAAAAAATCCAAAAAAATTCCTTGTAGAGCAGCTTCTCATACCAGCATTCGAGGTACCAAAGTTTGAATTTGTGTGTGAAATCGTTGGTCCTGGTGATCCCTGGTATCATGATATAAACACCTACTTGAGAATAGGAGTCCTTCCTGCTATATCACCCTGAACCTCAAAAGAACATTTGTTAAGAAGTCATCCCGATTTGTTATCTTAGGAGACACCCTATACCATAGGAGTATTGAGGGAACCCTGTTACGATGCCTAAACACTGAGGAAGCTTTGACTGCTTTAACTGAGGTACACAATGGGATTTGTGGGTCACATTCGAGTGGTATGGCCTTGGCTAAGAAGCTACTGAGGACTAGGTACTATTGACCTACAATGGAGAGGGAAGCTCATGACTATGTCCAAAGGTGTTTACAATGTTAGCAACATGGGGATCTTATCCATGCACTAGCTCAGGAGCTCCACCCAATCATTACACCTTGGCCCTTTTTCATAATGGGGGCTTGATCTTGTCGAAAAAATATCCCCCACTTCATCCAGTGGACATAAGTTCATCATCATTGCCACATAGTACTTTATGAAGTGGGTAGAGGCCATTCCCATGACCTATATTACAAGAAAGAAGATATCCAAGTTCATCCTGAACTATCTAATTTGTCGCTGCGGTGTCCCTCAAGCCATTATCTTAGATAATGAGACACCTTTCAAAAACTAGGATGTTTGAGACCTATGCTAAAATTTCAAAATCCAACATTGCTTTTCCACTCCATTCTACCCTCAAGGAAACAACCAATCTAAGGCTACAAATAAGACAATCTTGAAAATCCTAAAGAAGACAATCAATGACGCTGGTCATGACTAGCACCTACAGTTGAATCTTGCATTATGGGCCTACTTAACAAGTATCTGCACACCAATAGGTGCCACCCCTTTCTCCTTGGTCTACGAATCAGAATCCATACTCCCCATTGAGATCGAGCTCCCATCCTTGAGGATACCATTTCATAATCTCATCACAGATGAAGAATACCTTAAACCATTTGCAAGTCTACCAGAACCTTCTCAAGAGGAGCTACAACAAGAAGATCAGGAGTCAAACCGTTCAATTCAAAGAGCTTATGTTGAAGGAGAATTAGAAAAATGTACCAAATCCAGATAGCAAGGGAAAGCTTGAACCCAATTGGTTGGGACCCTTCATCATCACAACAAGCTACAAATTTGGAGCATATCAACTATCAACACCCAAAGGAGAACCACTGTTGGAGCCCATGAATAGCTCTCATCTCAAAAAAATTTATGCCTAAAATTTCCAAGGTATAAATCCCAAAATATAAAAAATCCAAAAAAATTAGAAAAAAGGATTGAAAATAGTAAAGAAAAAATTTTGTCCTCTAGTGAAAACCACTTCGGTGGTGCTTTGGGCAAGTACCTTGGTGAAAACCTAGCAAGCAGGGGCCTTGTGTAAATAAGCACTCTCCATCCACTATTATCTCTACGGCTTATTCTGCATCATCCATCCATCACATCCTTCCACCACTCATCCATGTTCGCATCATAGCTTGATTTTGTGTTTGTATCATGATCCCTCCAAGTACTACTCAACTCATTCCCAAGGTTAGTTTGTCTTGCCTTTATCAGAGTAGTCTATTGCATCACGTTGGGGGCATGTTCTTGCATCAGATCATATTCATGTATATTCTTGAAGTATTCTCGAAAATAAAAAAATCCAGAGACATTCATAAAATAAAAAAATCCAGAAACATTCATAAAATCAAAAAGTCAAAAAACATTCATAAAATCAAAAAATCCAAAAACATTCATAAAATAAAAAAATACAAAAACATCAAAAAATCAAAAATATCCAAAAACATTCAAAACATATCAAAATCCAAAAACAGGGCAAAAGGTCAGTCAAAAATTCAAAAAATAGAGTTGTCTTGTCGAACTATAGGTCTTTGAACTTTTAACGTAGGCAAGGTTGATCTTTGATCATCCCCCGAGACACTTAGGTTAGTCCTTTAGAAGTTCGTCATAATAAACTGGCAATCCATTTATTCATATCTCATCAATAATTGAGTTTTTGTTAGTTGAACTACATGGTCTCTACTTGTATAACGTAGGCAAGGCTATTCTTTGAGTAGACCCTGAGGCCCCCAAGATAGGTCTTTAGGTTAGTCTCTTGGTTAAAATCTCAAAAAATACCAAAAACATTGGAAAATTTGAAAATCAAAACATTTGTAAAACATCTTGAAAATACCAAAAACAACCTCAGAACATTTCAAAATACCAGAAACAACCAAATAATTGAAAAAATCCATTTGTTCCATCTCACCTTCACCCGCAATAAACATCCACTCATAATAAATCAATCATCACCCTCAACCTTTGGTGAAACAATCGGAAACATGTCTAGTAGTTCAAAAGTGAAAACTTTAGTTTCAAAGTCTAGGTTAGTAAGTAAACAAGTTGGTCAACTCTTAGTACTAATAGCTCATCATCCAGTCAATCCCAAATCATTTGATAAAATCATTTCCTAGGATGCATCCTTCCTACAATGGACATCAACATTAGGCATCACCATAGTTTAGTCTTGGCTATCAGTATGAAGAACATTAGCTTGTTTGTTTAATTGATCTTTCTCTTTTAATTTATCTTATTGTACTCATTCCAATGACCTCTTGATGATGTCCAAACAAAATGATTTAGAGAGAAAGGAATGGGGAAATTATCATTATCTTTTATCTATTGTGCTTGTTGGATATTCTTGTAATATAACCTTGGTCATGCTTACTTTGTTTGGTTTGTAGGAAGGGGTATTTTAGGTGTCTTGTTGACCACATAGGAAGGAATACCTTTCTATGTTTTGGTCTGAGACGTTTGGAATATCTGAACTACATTTTAAATGAGGTTTCATATGCTAGGTGTGAACAGGGATACTCCTATCTAATTTTTGAGTCAAATTCCATCACACTAGGTACAACGCCATCGTGGTTTTTTATACCTTGATGCATCATGCCTATGTGTGTTATAAAACATAAGGTAAGTAAGCCCTTTTAAAATCCCAATTCCTGATAAGCAATGCATCATCGTCATTGTCATCATCATCTCTAATAAAGTCTCGTAGATCATGGAATTGTTGGATCCTCTTGTCTTCATCTCATTTTCTTCTCTCTTCTCTCTGTGCTAACATGGTACCATGACAGCTAATCAAAAACAACACCAATGCATCCATCTTGCATCCACAAACCAACAACATGCTGCATATAATCCATATCATATCATATAGAAAACATTGATCATCTCACATGCATTGCATTTCATTATCATAATATAGATTGGTTATTCTAAGCATCTCATAAACCATATATTTGCATCCATTGCATAATCATAAAAGCATCATCATATGCATCATCATATCATCCATTGCATAATCATATAGGCATCATCATGTCATCTATGCATCATCATATAATACATGAAAAAGATACTGAAAAAGAAAAGAGCATGTCATACATCTCATGATCATAACATATAAACATCATCCATTAGGGGCATAATATAGATCTATTAGTCTAAGCATATTAAAATCATTGGCATATCATAGCATTTTCATCCATATCGTCCATACATCATCATCATAAAAAAGTGCATAGAAAAGATACAAAAAAAGAAATACATCCATAAGAATCCGCATAATCATACATCACATCACATATAGAGCATCACATAAACATCCATCCATAATGCATAAATAAAAATAGCACACATCATAACAAATCGATCATATCATATATATCAAAAAAGTGTAATTGTCATGGTACAAAATCAGGATCATGTATGTGTATCAATCAATGTATATAATGCCCACGGGGCTATAAAAAATGGAGCCTGTGGATCTCAAAAAGAGTCAAGTGTTGCTGATCAAAAATGTGTGAGCTAGCCCTGATGGTTGTTCCCCTCACCAGTTTGCTTCTCTGGCTGGTCCTCTGCCTACCTCATCCCAGATTGATGGGAGTACTCTGGTACCCGAGTTTCCATGGGTATAGCCTTCTGATAATTTACCCGATAGTACTTAGCCTCCCATACATCATCGCGGTACATCCGTGTAGGGACTATCCTACCCTGTGATGTAGAAGCCATGCTCTCTAGCTATTGTCGCCTGCCGACCTCCTGGGCCAACTGCAGCTTTTTTGTTTGTCGATGCTTCCTCTCATGGTCTTGCTTAGTGGTGAGGGCCTAGACCTATTGCCTGTCCTAGTCCCTCTCTACTGTAAGGGTCTATATCTACCCCTGTAGGCCCTACATCTATCCCTGTAGCCCCTATAACTACCCTTGAAGCTGTTGTATTAGGGAAACTCTCTAATCAGGCTATGGTGGTTGTGGTGGTTGGACCCTCTACTAATCTCGCAGTGGTGGCTACTGGTCTCTCTAACCTTGGTATGGTTGGTGTGGAGGTGGTCCTCCTCCTCCACCTTTGTCTCCTCCTCCACCTCCATCTTTGCCTCCTCATCCTTTGCCTCCATCTCTGTCTCCTCCTCCTCCCCCTCCCCACCCCCGTCGTGTTGTCTGGCCTTAGGGTCTCCACCGTGGAAGTATTGTACCTAAAAATTTCAATTGAATGGGAGGCCTAAACCAATTGTCATAGGCTTGTGTGGTCCTTGGATCTTCCTGTCCCTGATCGTAGGCCCATGGCTTAGCTACCAGCTGACTAAAATTTTTGACTGCATCTGATGTGGGGATCATTTGACCCCATGTGGTCTCTTTGGTAGACCGAGCAAAGATGGCCATGTAATAATCATCTGACCTATCCTGGATGTCCCCAAACTGCCTAGCTGCCCTATCTGGTAGGTAGCGCTCGATCATGGTGTGCTCCCGCCCCTACAAAAGTTTGTCCTTCCTGGCATAAAATAACTGTTGTACGTCATTGTACCAGGCTAGCATATGTAACCAAGGCCTCTAGGTAAACATTGTCATCTCATCCAAAACCCTCTACTAGTGAGGTAGGCCAGGCTATCATGTATGAGTAAATGTGAGGTCACCCCTATATCACCCAACTGCTAGGTCGTCGGGCTTGATGTCGACCACTATAACTCTCGGTTGAAGTAGGGCTATGTGCTCCCATGCCCAAATGTTTAGAAGTATGACCCCAACACCAATCGCTCTATTGTCACAATAGGTGAACTCATACAAATTACGATTTAGACTTGAGGCCAACATCACTAGTCCCCAGACAAAATAGCAACTCCGAAATAGCATTCGCTCCCAAGCTAGATCCCATCTCAGACTAAAATATTAGCCCCGCCAATTTGGAGCTACAAGTCCTGATATGATAGCGGCCATAATCAATTGAAAAATTGACACCCAACCTCTGTAGTACTCGAGATCAATTTGACCCTCAGTAAAAATGATCTCATTTGTCCCCATGATCAAATAACATGCATCAGTATTGGCATCCATGTCATATATAACCCTCTTCCCATGGATGGGCAATTGCAAAATCTTCCAGACGTCCTCCAATGTGACGGTCGCCTTGCTAGTGGGAAGATGAAAGGATGATGTCTCGATGTGCCATCACTCAACTAGCGTGGTCATCATCGCCAAATGGGTCCTAATGGTAGGCGCATAAGCAACGTACCATAGACTGATCGTGCCAAGGTGCTCTTGTAGCAACTCATGTAGTCCACTCAATCTACTAAGCACCGAAGATTGGTGCTCATGTTAATGCACATGCTCTCTTTCCTCCTACACCCATAAAGCCATAGTGTCAAGTTTCGTAAAAATACTGGACCCCATTTGAATTTTTTGACACTGAAATAGCAAATGTGTCACTATTTGCAAAGGCGTCTCTCTTTGAAAGCTCCAAACTGTTATGCTAGAACCCCCAAAGTGCAAACCAAGCCATGGCGTCATTGTTTGATCTGCAGGCCTATTTAACCAAAAACCCTAAAGACCTAACTAGAGTGCGGTGTCACCATTTGCAATGGTGTCACCCTCTGGAGTTTGAACCCTAAAAGCTAAACTGTGATGCGGCATTGTAAGTCACAATAACGACACTCTTTGAAGCTAAGCGTCATTGATTCTACACTTCTAGCATCACTATATAGCAACGCTGGACTTTGTGACTCTTCAAAATGTAATAAATGCACACAAAAATCAAAATTAAAGGTCGGGTTAGGATAACATACCACTAGTCCTGCACTTGGAGATATTTGGTAAACTCAAACTCACTCGAAAATGTGTCAAGGAAGCACTCTTTGCGCCATTCTGCAGGAGGGTCAGAGCTCAAAATGATGAAAATTCTAAAGGTTGAGTGTGTAAATGAATTGAAAGTGACCCCTCGAAGGCTATTTAAGAGTGAAAATTAGGGTTTTTTAATCCTATTCAGTCGTCAAACTAGGGTTTTGTACCCTTGACCCTGTGTTTACCCAACCAAATCTCGTTTCAGGTCTTTTTCTCGCATTTTGGCAAGTTTTCGGCATCTTAGAGCCTTTTTGGACCCGTCGGGTAGCTTGTCCTCTTTTTTCGTGAGATCACCCAAAATCCCAAATTTTTGTCCAATCTCTTGAGGGGGTTGTATACCAGCATAATTCTTCAATTGGGATAGTAGTGGGTCATCCAAAAAAATAAATAAATTGAATTTTGATCATAGAAAGGTTATTCTTTGAACCAACGCAATAGGTACATTGCTTCAAAGAGGGGAAAAATGTAGACACGTAAATTATATTGATTGATCTTGTGAACCTGATCTTGATTTACTAACATCAATTCTACCTAAATCATCTCTCTGCTAACCATTTAATCAAATAATCTTTATTTGATTAAATTCATCATAATTCCTCTTTTAATTAAATAAATCAACTTTATTTGATTAGGTCATCATCTTATGTTAGTTAAATAAATCATTTTATTTGATTAATCCTAATGTTATTCTTTTAATTAATTAAATAGATTTATTTGATTAAATCATATTCTCTTTTGATGAAATAAATTAACATTTATTTGATTAAATCTAACATCACCCCTTTTAATTAAATAAATCAAATTTTATTTAATTAAGTATAATATTCATATTCCTCTCATTTTGATTTAAATAAATCCAAAAATCTAAGTCAAAAGGTCAAATCAAACTAATCCCCATCTAAGTTAATTAAATCCTAATTAACTCTAACTCAAATCCATCGAATCATCTATATTTTGCAACTTGCACAAGTAAATGATCAATTTATTTCATTTATAAATTCTTCTATTTCCATTCAAAAGGGCATCAAGTTGG
Source organism: Sequoia sempervirens (assembly GCA_007258455.2). Taxonomy (NCBI): domain Eukaryota; kingdom Viridiplantae; phylum Streptophyta; class Pinopsida; order Cupressales; family Cupressaceae; genus Sequoia; species Sequoia sempervirens. Next base: position 42,859,424 of record VDFB02193867.1, on the reverse strand, counting down.
AATATTCCCTCATTTTGAAATCTCCCTCCTAAAAGGTCTTGTCCTCCACATGGCATTAAAAGCCTCTTACAAGTCCTTTGTCTTGAGCCAAGTGGCATTAACTCCTCTTTCTCTCTTCCTCCACAAGATAACTTTCAAATTTCAAATTTCACCTAATTGCATTTATTTGCACATTGATCAAAATGTACTCCACCTTTCTCCACTAGCATGTTGACAAGTGGCATAATTCCATTGGCTTATGATTAGTCCCACATTCTTCATATCCTTCATTCCTTCATCATTCTTTCCTATAAATGGAGAGCTCTGATATTGATTTTGGATCCACAACTTTAGGCAAAGTCATTATCTACACATTTTATGTAGGTTCATCCATTGTTCATCAAGGTTTTCATAGCATTTTATCACCATAGCTAGGTTATTGCAAATTTCATCAAGGAGCACCATTGTTCATCATCAAATCTTGCAAGGAATTGGGAAAGGGCTATTTTCCATATCAAAATATCACTAATTCCCCCATGGGATTGAGGGTTTGAGTGTTTTGAGATAGATTTAATAGTTTTTATTTAATTATCTTTTTTTTATTTCTTGTTCTTGGCATTTGAATGAATTTCATGGGGAATGATTGTTTTAGATGTGTTTGATGACTAGCATTGTGTTGTTTTTCCATGTTTGAATAGGTCTAGATCAACCATTCACAATCTCTATGAAGAATGTAGACACCCTCTACTCACTCTTCCAATAGTCTAACATGTAGACACATTAAATCTCATACAACACTTTTCACTTTTGCACTTCACATCATATTTCACATGACTCATACTTCACACACACATCCTCCATCAATTCATCACTCATATATACCATCCTCAAACTTGAAAGTAGTTTACAAGGTTGGATATGCACCTCAAACATGTAAATTCAAATTAGGTTGACACCAAAAAATTCTTACGGTGTAGAGGAATGAAAGAAGATGATATCACATTTTAACTCGAACCTAAATCCATACAGACACTCAATGCTATGTTTCCAAAAACATTGAATCACATCCATAATTAGTGTAAACACCCAAGGTTGGACAAACCTATTTTAACACCATTAAACAATTAAGTACATGATTCCTTTGATCCAAAGATGAATCACAGACCACACAAAACTTAAACACAATTTGGAATATTCTATTAACACCTTGAAATCTAACAAATCCTTCACAACTTTCACCTACAAAAAGATACTCATTTTGTATACCCAATTAACCTTCCACACACTATAACACATGAATCCAACCTTGTAGAGCACCAAACTACAAAAAACTCAGATTGAAGATAGATATGAACACTATAAGAACACTCCCAAATCCACAAGACTAGAAACCACAACATGGAGAAATATGGAGCAAAACCATTTCTCCTAGACACCATTGTTTTCATAGTTCACACACTAGTGAGCACAACTTCTTTTGCAGAATGATCTAGAACATGAAAATCTAGATATAAAATCTTTGGAAAAATTTGATCAACATATTCGAGCCACACAAGAAAATCTTCAATATAGAAGAAATGTGAAGAAAAAACTAGAAAACCACTCTACCATACTTAACACACTTTACCACACTATTTCCTCTTTTATTTACATTTTCTCAAAAGCACTTGGAAACCGGGCACTAAAAATACCTTCTCAATATTTGCAACACATTCACAACATCTCAATTCATATAGTAGGTTGATCTCCACAAGCACTTAATCATGGTTGCTACATTAGAGGTTGATACCAGTGACAATACTGATGACAACATAATGCAACCAGCTACTATCATCTCTACATCTTTGCAAGAATCTATAGTTCTCTACATGGAAAATAGGATTTCATAACCATACTAAATTAAGACATTAATGATAACATCAGATTGTGTTGACATCAACACCAACAACTATAAACATACCATCAATATCAACAACATACCAACACACTTTCTTCCTGAAGGGTTGACACCAATGGAACAATATTGCTGACATCAATAACAACACAAGCTTCCAACAATCTCCCCCTTTGTCATTGATGGCAACACATGATATGAAAAACCATCAACAAAAAAATAACAACTTTGATCACCACTACGTAGTGCACATCAGTGCACACTGCTCCCCCTTACAAAACATCTACTTTCTCTTTCTCCCCCTTATTTCATAAGGTTTTTCGATTAATTATCTCCCCATTTGATATCAATGGAAAAGAGTAACATATATCTTTTATTCTTTGATTCCCTTTGACATCAATCTTACATGCACTTGATCTACAAATCCCTCTTTATTTTTTTATGCTCTCTTTTATTCACACCTTCTCTGCATATTTTTCATTTCACTTCTCTACACACTCCCCCTTTATGAGTATATAACATGCTTTACCAGTTAGCAACCATTGTAATCAACACAACTAATAAAGGAAAACATCTGCATGCTTACTCTTCACACAATGACAAAACTTATTGCAACAACCAACAATGCTACTACCTACTCTCCAAGTAAGAGGCAACCTCTAACATGAGTCTAGAACAAGGAATGAATCTTGAGGCCCACTAGACTGATGCATAACCTTATGCATCTAGTTGAAAGGAGGGGCAATAACCCCTAACTTCTCTTGTAAATAATCAAATGCATCTAAAGAGGAAGATCCTTTGTGAACATATCTGCAATTTGATCCTCTGTAAGTATATACTCTAGTATTACCTTATATTTTGTAACCTTCTCTCTCAAGAAGTGATACTAGATTGAGATATGATTTGTCCTTGAGTGCATTACTAGATTTTTTGAAATGTTGATAGAACTTGTATTATCATAAAAGATAGAAATAGGTTCATCATATACTACTTTGATATCCCTCAAAGTTTGCTTCATCCATAACACCTATGTGCAACATGATGTTGCAACAATGTATTCTACCTCTATAGTAGATAATGACACTAAATCTTGCTTCTTGCTTAGCCAAGACACTAACCTGCTTCCAAGAAAGAAAGCACCACCACTTGTACTCTTTATATCATCCACACAACCTACCCAATCTACATCTGTATAAGCTCTTAGAGAAAAATAAGTATCTGTAGGATACCACAAACCATGTTTTAGAGTGCCCTTCAAGTATTTGAATATCCTTTTTACTACTGCCACATGTGACTCTTTGGGATCCTCTTGAAATCTATCCATAAGAAAAATTTCATGTATGATATCTAGTCTAATAGTATTTAGATACAGTATTCCTCTAATCATTGATCTATACTTTTTCTAATTAGCCTTAGGAGATTCATCATTTTTGCCTAAATTGTAGCCAATAATCATGGGAGTACATACTAGTTTAGAGCCTTCCATCCCAAAATTCTTCAGCATTTCCTTGACATATTTTGATTGTGAAATGAATATACCTTTCTTTGTTTGATTGATTTGTAGCCCAAAGAAGAAATTCATCTCCCCAAACATTAACATTTCAAACTCATTTTGCATCTACGCTACAAATCTCTTGCGCATTGCTTCATTTCCACCAAATCATCAACATATACAACCACAATCAAGATTTCATATTAACTTTAAAATAAATATTGATATCTGTGGTACCTTTATTGAATCCTTGCTAGAATAAGTACCTATCCAATCTTGCATACCAAGCTCTAGGAGCTTTCTTGAGTGCATATAATTCTTTCTTCAATATGAAGACTATATTAGGGTTATCTAATAGCTGAAAGCCTTCTAGTTCAATATAAAGCTCTCTTCTTCCAATTAACCATTCAAAAATATAGACTTCACATCCATTTGATAAACTTTGAAGTCCTTATGTGATACAAAATCTAGAAACATCCTAATAGCTTCCATCCTTGCCACCAAAGCTAATGTCTCTTCAAATTTTATTCCTTCTACTTGTGAGTAGCCTTTACACACAAGTCTTTCCTTGTTTCCTGCTACTTCTCTACTCTCATTTAGCTTGTTCTGAAATATCCACTTAGTTACAATCACATTCTTTTTTTCTAGTCTTGGGACAAGTTCCCAAGTTTCATTCTTCTCAATCTGCATTAATTCTTCTTTCATAGCCTTTATCCAATACTCATCTTTGCATGCTTCAATCACAGTTTTAGGTTCAACTTTGGAAAGTAGACATAAGTTTACATGTTCTTCTATCATAGAAACCTTTATTCTTATCAACACACCTCTACTCTTGTCACCAATGATCTAATATTTAGAATGATTCTCCTACACATACTTAGGAGTCTTAGGTATCCTTTCTAAAGCTTCTTCCTCTTTAATTTGCACTTTTTTTCTTTTCCAAGTCATCTTTTTCTTCTTCTCTACAAGAAGACTCATCTAATTCATATCCATCTATTATCAATTAACTTTTATGTAAGTATTCATGCACCTTGACACTTGCACTTTCAACAATCATTTTTAGCCTCTTGTTGTAGCACCAATAGGTATTTCTTTTTGTATAATATCCAAGGAAAATACCTTTCATCAGATCTTGTATCAAACTTTCCTAAGTTTTCTTCATCCCTCCTAGTATAGAATTTTCTTCTAAACACTCTAAAATATTTGACAGTAGGATTCCTTCCATACCATAACTCATAAGAATTCTTTGAACTATTTGTCCTTGCTTGTGCTTTGTTAAGTATGTATAATGTAAGATGAATTGATTCTCTCTAGTATACTTTCGGTAGTTTTGCTTCTTTCATCATTGTTCTTGCTACTTCCTGAACAATTATATTCTTTCTTTCAACCACTCCATTCTAGGAGTTGAAAAATGCCTCTTTATTCCATGATCTTCACAAAAACTATTAAACTTATTGGAGGTGAACTCTCCACCTCTATTAGATCTTAAACATTTAATTTTCATATTCATTTCATTCTCAACCATAGCTTTAAATTCCTTAAACTTATCTAGAGCCTCAGATTTTTGTTTGAGCAAAGTTACATATGTCATTCTAGAATAATCATTAATTAATAACATGAAATACCTGTCACCTTGAAGACTTCTTATTCTAGTAGGTCCATAAAGGTCTGTATGCATCAACTCCAAAGGACTTGTAGTAGATTACTTTGAATTTGAAACTCTTTCTATCTTGCTTCCAAATTTGACATTCCTTGCAAATAGCATTGATAGGTTTTGTAATCTTTGTCAGATATGTCATAGCTTGAACTAAATTGATCCTTACTAGACACAATTGATGTGGCACATTCTTCTATGCCATAGCCAACTTTCAATGATTTGAATCATAAAGTATTGGCCATTTTCACCCTTGAGCTGATAAACATTTCCATATGTTCTTCTTCCTACAACAACCAAAATTCTGAAGCCTTTTCTGACCTCACAGCCATTGTCCTAAAACACAAGGTTATATCCTTTTCTACACATTTTTTCTAAACTTATAATATTATTCCACAAACCCTTAACATAAATAAAATCATATTTATTATGTTTTCCATCAAAACTGATTGAAAATTTTCAACATATCTTAGTAGATGTATCATCTCCAAACTTAGCAAGACCTCCTTCAAATTTCTCGAGTTTAACAAAAATACTCTTATCACCACTCATATGATTTGAGCATCCATTGTCAATGATCTAGAAGTTCTCTTCTCTAGCATGAAAAGTGGTCAACATTGTTCCTTCAACATTATGAACTATTTTCAAAGTACTTTCCTTCATACATCTCTCAGAGTTAGCAAAATTAGTTCCAACATTTAAAGCCATGAAAAGCATTCACTATATTCATCATCTAGATAATTAGATTCATCATCAAACATACTCACATCTTCTTTAACATAATAACTTCTCATAATTGACTTAAATTTATTCTCCTTATGTTTGTCATTTGAATCCTTGACAGGACATCTTGAAGCATAATGACATATTTTCCATAATTAAAATATTTGAAAGGTAACTTACCTATGTATTTTCTAGTTCCCTTTTTCAATCTTCTCACAAAATTTGCTTCTACCTTATCAAGATCATCCTAATTTGATTCCTCATTCTTCTTTGTTTTTCAAACTTTAAAAGAAGACTCATTCTTTGAATCACTTGGACCAAAATCTCTCAATTTAAAAGTAGTTAAAGCACCATACAACTGGTCTCTAGAATAACTATTTAAATTTTGAGCTTCCTCAATAGTATAAAATTTATGGCTATAATTTTTAGGAGTTCTCGTTACCTTCTTTACCACTTCATCTTCATCTAGTTTTCCACCAAGACCTCTAATGAAATTGACAACTTCCTCCACTTTATGCATGTAGCTTGTAATATCTTCATCCTCTGACATTAGAAAGTTTTTAAACTTGATATTTATATTCCACATCTTCTCTTACTTGACCTTATCATCCCCTTCATACATACTTTCTAAATTTTTCTAGATTTCACTAGCAATTTTGTAATTCATAACCTTCACAAGTTCAATATTAGAAAGATGACTGAAAAGAGAATACCTTGCTTTTCCATTGTTCTCCTAAACCTTGATCTCATCATCAGTTGATGGTCTATTTGAAGGCATAGTATATCCATCTTCAATTGACTTCCAAACTCCAAATCCTAGGGATACAAGGAAATCTTCCATCCTGATCTTTTAGAATGCATAGTCTGATTCATCAAATAGAGGAGCCTCCTTCTTGTGCAACATCCTAGATCTACCTCAAGTGGTTAAGCTTTATTCAAGGAACCTTTCTTTGATACCAATTGTTGAATGCACATTAAAAAATGAAAACCCTCATTAAAATTTAGATCCTTATTAGTTGCTCATTAAAAAATGAAAACCCTCATTAAAATTTAGATCCTTATTAACCCTTATTCTATTATACCAATTTAGCATGAAAGAAAATAACAAAAAAAACAACACATCAATACAATACACATCAAAACATGATGAGGACTAGCTCAAAATATAAAGTAATTGCAATACTAGATACAATAGGCTCATTGTCGGAGGGCTCAATTCCCAAAAGAAAGAAGGGCTCATTACCATAGGCTCACTGCTAGATTACATAAAAGAAGAAAGAAGATTATTACAATGAGAAATCCATCTCAAAGCAACATAAAAGATATACCACTACATCAAAAGATCATTTGTAGCCTCTCTAAAGAATGTAGAAACCTTCTATTAACTACTTCCAATAGTCTAATACATAAAGCTCATACTGCAATTCACACTTTTGCAATTCACATCACATTTCTCATGACAAACACTTCATTCACACATCATCAATTCATCACTTAAATATACCATCCTCAACCTTGAAAATAGTTTATAAGGTCAGCTATGCACCTCAAATGTGCAAATTCAAATTAGATCGACACCAAAACATTCCCACAGTGGAGAGGAATGAAATCAAACCATCTCATACCTTAACTCAGATCTAAATCCACACATGCACTTCATGTCGCACTTCCACAAACACCAAAGCACATACGTAATTAGTGTAAACACCCAAAATTGACTAAACCTATGTTAACACCATTAAAAAATTAATTACGTGATTCCTTTGATCCAAAGATGACTCACAGATCCACACAACAATTAAAAATGATCTAGAATATTGCATCAACACCTTGAAATCTGAAAAATCCTTTGTAACAACTTTCACCTAAAGAACATACTAATTTTGTATACCCAGTTAACCTTCCACACACTATAAAACATGAAAAAATTAGACTAAATATAGATATGAAAACTATAAGCACACTCCCAGATTTGTAAGACAAGAAACCACAATGCAGAGAAATGTAGAGCAAAACCATTTCTCCTAGACACCACTGTTTTCATAGTTCACACATTGGTGAACAAAAATTCCTTTGCATAATGATCCAAAACATGAAACTCTAGATATAACACCTTTGAACACCTTTGATCAACATAATTTTTACCTGTAAAGGAGGGGGACCGAATACTCAGGACCCTAGGTCATAGAGACCATAGAATGATCAGCTGCCCTAATCTACCTCACACTAAGGATTGTTTAAGGAAAGTTTAATGTTTTAGAAGGGTGAGAAGGAAGGGATATTGATATTCCATTATCCTTCTATCAACCTAAGAGATTGAGGGAACCAGATGAGATAATTCTCGAGTCAAAACTATAACCTTAGTAGCTCTTTTCTAGAGGACCCTAGCTCAGAAGACGGACGACAGTGCGGTGCACTAGCATCCTGGTCAAGCACTAGCATCCATACAGATAGAAAGTATGGAATATAGCTAAGACTGACATGGATTTATCTAGTCTACCTGATAAATGTGATTTTAAGCAATAACACAAAACTGGAAATAGCTAAACAACTAAGACAACAAGAAGAATACTTTAACTTAAAAAAGAGAGGTTGACAAGAATAAAAAGTTTATAGAAATACAACTTACGAATGGTCTAGCCTCACACAAGCCGCACACAAATAAAAAACATACACATAATAGAACGAGGAAAAATGTTGGGTCTGTTTCAAGGCTTCCCACAATCAAAACCTTGTTTTGGTGTTCCCACCTCCATGGACAGTCAAAATAGCCATGAAATAGAAAATATGATTAAGAAAGTAATGGAAGAAATGTCAAGCAATGGCAACAACACTATGCTATGTAAATCAAATGACAATGCTAAATTAAATGGATATCACCTCCCAAACAAGGTACCCTCAAGCACGTGAAGGGATATGCAATCTCGCAAGCCTGTAAGTGCAACTATTTTTGCAACAATGAGAATGAAATCCAGTAGAGTTTCACCTTGGAGCTTCAATAATGGTGGAGAATGTTGTGTAAATTCTTAAGGAGTTTAGAAACATGAAGTGAGAGTGTAGAAGCTTCAAGAAGAACAAATTGAAGGAATGAATCAATGTTTTAGTATGGATAGAGGCCCAAAATAGCCCTTTGTGTTCGATCAAGGGTGTAGGGGTGTTACTCTTCATTGTTAGTGGAGAAGTGTAATGCCTCTCCAGATTCCAGAGGCAAGAATCGTGTCAGGAAAACAATGTGCACAAAAACGTCTACATTTCATGCTAGCGTCCCTGACAAAAATTCCCCCAACAACACTATAGATAGCCACTAGGGGGTAGGAATCAGATGGATGAAGTGGAAAAGCATCATCGAGTTTAATTTTCTAATGTAAGGGGATGCAAATGAAGAATTTGTGAGGGGTGCAAATGAACTCTATTACATTTTAGCCCCACTTTAGCGAGCATATGTGCTATTAGATATGAGGTAAAGTGGATCAAAAGAGTTTAGAAATGTATACCTGAACCGTTGAGGAAGTAGACCACAATTTGACCCATCCAAAAGCATAGGAAGAGAAGAGATGGCTCCATAGGTCCTCAAACCCAAGGAGAGTTGAAAAAATTGTGTCATAGATTTGCAGACCTATGGAAGGGTGAACAAAGAGGTTTTGTAGGTCCTCAGAGCTAAAAATTTGAACAAAGAGATCTTGTACGATGTGAGTGCTTCATGGGTCCTCAAACTTGCAAAGGAGGCACCCTCTAGGTGCTCAATCCTGAAGGAAGCTGGATGTGAGAGGCTCCATAAAGTTTGATTGAAAAGAAGCTTTGCAGGTGCACTTGCAAAGCAACATCTTATCCACAAAAAAAAAATGTTAGATGAAAAAAAGAAGCCATGTAGGTAGACAAGTAGACAGTCGTGCAGACAGTTAATAATTTAAGGAAGACCTTTCAAAGGGGTCCCTTGGGAACTCTTCAAAAGAAAAGGGGTCCACTCAAGGGATGCTTAGTTTGAAAGTGATAATAACTTTGGAAAGCAAAATAATTTTTCGCCAACAATTCTAACATCATAGAATCCTTTTGAAAGATTCATTTCATCAAGGAATTCAAAAGAAAAAAATATATCCCTCACAAGCGAAAGTCCAAATTCTATCTTACGAATCAAAGATGAAAGAAAAATTTGTCTAGGAATGCATGTTGAAGAATGCAAATTTTGAAAAATAGAGAGTTTCAAGAAGGGATTCGTTGGCCACCAAATACACCTTTTGAAAATAGAAGTAGTATGATAGCCCCCCCTTAGGATGGTTTGTTCCAAGCACAAAGGAATGTGACATCCTAAGGATAGAAAGGTAAGAATAAAAGTGATGTTATGGCTCGCAGAACATGACAAGATGTAAAAATGGAAATGTTGTTGCACACGCGAGGGACAACACATAAGCACCACATCACAAAGTAAGCAACGAAGAGAGAAAGATAAAATTAAAGGAGGAACAATGACATAATGAACAAGAGATAGGGGGATCTAATATTTCAGGGTTAGAGATTCTCATGAATATAGATAGATAGATATAATAATATATAAATGAACTATCATCAACCCCCTACTATATCAGACCATGTGAAGAAAGGTACATAAAAAAAAAAAGAAAATTAAAAATTGGGTCAACATGGAAGGGAGGCCTAAATTCCTCCAACACTTTGCATCATCCCTAATTGTCAAAAATCAATACACAATAAAGAGAAGAATGATGTGAAAAATAGAGGATTATTTACAACAAACACTCTTGTATCCAAGCACCTACAAGGGTAACAAGGATCATCCAAGAACATATAAAACAAGAATGAGGGAACAAAATACACAAAAAAAATATAATCTATAGATAAAGAAGAGGTGCCCCCCTAGTCCTCATCAACCAAGAGGTTGTTCTCCCAATCTAGATGATAATAATGGGACGGTGGACGAGCTTGCAAGGGTGGAATATCAAGGGGGTACCCTTTGACCCTCCTACAACAAGAGCCAAGGAAGAAGGCCCCTTGAGGTCTTCTCCACTCAATTCCTGTGAGGTGAATGTCAGTCATCTCAAAAAGATTGTTGATAAGGCTGGGACATCGTCTATGAAGTTGAACACTTCATAGGAGTACCATGTGTCAACTCAGAAGGAAATGGAGGTGGTGCCTGAGATCCACTACTAGCCTCATGAAATGATTTGGGACTAGTGACGAACTTCAGGGATGCCAGGGCTTCCTCTGTCACTAGGATGACACAAGACAATGTAGAACCACCCTTCAAAGAAGGTGAACCCTTCTTCTAACGACCATTACAAGCAAGGTCATCCTCCATCTTTCACTTCATCGAAGGATGTGAGATCCCCACAGATGAAGTAGAGGGTGAGGAAGAAGAGGAGAAAACTGTGGAAAACACTATCAAGGTGTTTTGCATGTCCATAGGTTTTGAAAAGGGTGGGATATTCAAAATGGACATCAGAAGGGGAGGCTTAGCCAAAGGAGCAATTAATACCTACATCCTCTTCAGGTGAGGATCATTCATGCTCATAGGGGGAGCTAGGAGCAAGACTGAGGTAGAGGGAACTGAAGCAGCAAGAGTGGAAGAGGAGGATGGAACAAAAGATGCCAAAGTGAGAGCTGCTAGATCTCCTTCCTTCTTCTGCAAGGTGGCTTGCTCAACAGCTAGAGCCTTCCTCTAATGCTTTTTCTCACGTGCAAGGTGGTTTCTATGACTTTAGGAGCTAGATTTTGCAGCTTGAGCAGGGATGAAAGACTCCTATTTAGCCATCAGAGTATCCATCAAAGCTGTTTCTGGTAGAGGGAAGGACTCTTAGATGGGAACAAGAGGAAGAGATGGAGAGGAAGATGTAACAACAACAAGGGGAGTAAGCTTGAGTACCTCAGTAATAGGCCTATTCCCATTCACTACCTTAGAGGTAGGAGTAGTAGGAGGCCATAGAGGTCGAGACACAAAAGGATCTCCACGAGGACCCTTCCCCTTACCATAAAAAATGAGTCTAGGAATTGTGGGTAAGACAGGAAGTTCAAAATCCTGACGCTTGGCCTTCCACCAAGCAGGAACCATTGGGCTCCCCAAAATATGCTTAGGATCAGAAGTCGAGGGTGTTGCAGTTGGAACAATAGATGAGGAAGAAGAGGAGCCCTTAGTGGAATTCTCCTCCCTTTTTCAAATGGTAGAGGAAGACTCATGCTGCGCCATCATGGAAGCTCTATGTGAAATGGCATAGGGAGAAGGATGGTATCTCACCTTTGGCGTTATGCCCCTACTCTTGTACTTCACATAAGTTTGATATAATAGGTCCATCCTAGGAGAGAGTGGACTAACAGGGATAGGCCAGAAGTGATCAAGTGAGTATCTCTCATGTGTAATCATCGGTTTATAATCGGTGTCATGGACTATATGCACATAAACCTCATGAGAGAACTTCAATTACTTATGGATTATCAAGGGAACTGCATTCATGGAACCTAGCCAAGGAATTCCTAGTTTCACTTTGAATAATTCAAAACCTAGGATAATATAAAAGAGTGCATTCACAGTCCTAGGCCTTGTTACCAATTTTTCACCTCAGCTCAATTGGTGGAGCTGGCTGAATGTTATTTATCATAAGGTGGAATTGTAGTTTAAGTCAAATGTTGTTTCACATTATTATCATTATTCATTGAGTAATAGTTATGAATTTTTAAAGGAGAAGTAGAGTTTCAGAAATGGAGTTTTTAGAATGCCATTCAGATGTTCCAGAAATGATAGAAATACAGAATTGAGTAAATGAGAAAAATAGCATTTTAAATGCTTTCATTTATTTCATAAGAGGACTCATATTTTACAAGGCTTCATTTGATTTCAACAATCAGAATGATATTACAACATTGCATTTAAATACATTTTATTTTCAAATGAAAAGCAAGAATTGAAATAAAAAATCCACACAAGCCGTGGATGTGACTGTTATAATACATTGTTAATAGCACATTGCACTACTGAAGATGTAGAAAGTAAAATATATAAGTGACGACATAATCATCATTGCCTGATTATTGACGTTTGATGCTGAATGGTGCACCTTGCCTTCTTGAGCTCCGTCGACTTGTCAAAGGAAAAGAGGGGTGTCAGTGGCTCCGATTATGATGTAACCTATATGAGGCACCCGTAATAGTACAACCTACTATTAACCATGCATTGAAACAATCAATCAAGTGCAGTATGGAAGAAATGAGCCAAAGGAGAGATAACGGTATCATGATCATCAAGTTCTATTTTTATGCTAACATTGTTTGCTTCCTTGTGCAGGTATAGGTAAAATCATGAAGCTGAACATTTTTTTGAAGACCAAGCATGTGGAGAAAAACGGGCTCCCACAAAGGTAGAGCTCGACATGCTTCCCTATTCATTAAATGGGTTGATTCTAAGGATACATTATCATGTTCATTAGGTCAAATGAAATACAACTGAAGGAGTAAAAACAGATTTATCCATCGAGTAACTAAACCAACTGTGCATTCATAACGATCAGGTTTGTTTTTTGAAGGCTACAGGTGAACAGTGAATTTAGTTCACTTAAGGAATTCAGCTGAGTACATTTGCATTAGACATTGCTGCATAGTTCAAGTTCGGTGTTATCTTGTTAATCAAGTATCATATATGTCATACAAGTTTCAGTTCATCAATTTATTCTTTTCACAGGCAAGGATAGTGAACAAGCATACATTATGCCATAACAGTTTGTTTTGATTCTAATCATGAAAGAGACCAGTTCTGAAAGCAGTTTGATAAGTGGAACATAAAAATGCATGAAGAGTACCATGTTGCTCGAGAGTACAAAAGGCGGACAGTGCATTCAAATGACAAATGATAACCAGTTCTAGTTGATCGATAAGCAAATACAACTTTAAGAATTACAAGGTGAGAGGTGTTTGTCCCAGAATGACAAAGAAGTTGTTGTCACAGCTCCATTCCAGAATGATGCTTCTGAGGCTTTAAGTATGCATAAGAGCTGGTAAATAGAGGTGGTTCATGGTGTTGCAAGTTTCAATCTAAATCTCAATGAATTCCAAGAGTAAAAGGAAAAGGTTGCTATGCTAGAATTGAGGAGTCAAAAGACACTGATGTGCGTACAAAACATAGGTATGAGAACAGTATACATTAAGAGGTCTTTCCCTTCATAATGAACAAACACAGAATCATGCTGGAGGTCAGAAATTCAAATGCTTTAGAAACATAGTTGTTCACAATTAATTGAAATGCAGAAATTAGGGAGGATTCGAAATCAATTTTAATAACAAATGCCAATTATGGTTTTTTGCAACTGAAAGTGCAAAAGAAACTATGGCAATTGAGCTAAGTTGCATAAGAATATTAGAGATAATAGGTGTGCTTCTAGATCATCAGTTGGGTTTTCCTTTAAAAATAGAATATCAAGCAAAGCATCACTGGTTATTTGAGTCGAAACCTTAAAAGTAAATGCAAATGAATATACAGTTTTGTTTCTGTGTTACCCAAGAGAGGGCTTGTTAAGCAAATGTCAAGATAAATGCAAAGAGGAGGTGGGTCATGCATCAGAGGAAGAGAGGTATAGTTTTCTTCAGAAATATACAAACATCATGTCATTATTTTGGTTTTAGGGGTCTGAAATGAACCACCAGTTGTTTTGGGTCAAGCTCATATGAATAGAACCAAACAAATGCAGTTGCAGTTTCAAATCTCAAGTACCCACGATTGGGGTTTCTAATAAGCACATTGATTTTCATTTTTTGCAATCATCTATGATACCCACATTTGGTTTTGTTTCAAAATATAGGAAAATTCATTTATAGTGATAATCCACGAGAAGAGATAGAAGCAAATACAGTTACAAATGCATATTTCTGTGATGAATCAAGCTTCATGTGAAGAAAATGTAGTTTTATTCAAATTTCTATGATACCCATATGCAGAAATGCTTTCAAATAGACATAATGGCCAATTTTTTGTTCTGGGTTGAGCCCAAAACTCAAAGAATTGCTTTCTACAATACACATCTGGCGCAGCCTGAACATGGCCATAAATTCTTGATTAAAGAAGAAACTCTTTAAGTCTCCGAGGAGCAAATGTTTAGCAAAAGAAGTTACCAGTCCATGTTTCTGATGGAGCACTCTAGCCATGGCCAAAGGTTTCAAATAGCTCCAAATGCCAAGGGTTCGATCCCGTAAGAACAACCAAGCTTTAATAGTAAGAATGGAGCATCATAATAATGGATATGAGCACAAAAAATGCAAGATTAAGAGATATTCGAGTGTGTAAAGCCACAACCTTAAGGCTATAATGAACAAAAGTGAGAAGCCGTGGAGCTGTGAGTAAATGGCTTACCCTCATGCTTAAAAGAGAAGAGCAAAAATCCATCCCGAGCTCTCTCATGGAGTCTCCAAATAGAGGCCGAGCTCGGGCTCATTATGGCCAAAGAAGAACAAGTGTAGAGAAGACAGGAAGTCAGAAAATATGAATAGGCCGTGGCCTTATATGTTGTTTTGTTCTTTCAATAACGAAGGAAAGCTATGATACAAAGCGTAATAACCTTACCCACTGAGGAGCTCATGTTTCTGAAGGACTGATGATGATTTCCAAGGCACATGAGCTCAAACTCAACCTAATCATGGCGGCGTTATTCTTCCAGTCAGAGCTTCTTTCCTTCAAACTCACGGGTGCAAAATGAAATCATGATTAGGGTTTGGCATTCTTTTCTCATGCCCTAATTCGAGCTATATCATAAGCATCCAGAATGTTCGGTCAAAGCATGTGGTGAATGTCAAATGGAGGTCAAAAATTTTAATCTTTGCATTATAACTTATCAAAGTCTAAATGTTGATATTTGAAGGGGGGCCGAAATTCCTAAGTTGGTCGATAGGTTAAGTCTTTGTGACTTATTTGTTTTTTCCTTAGTGAAATATGAAGCTTTGGGTATGGGTTAGACAATGATAATATTAATGGATATCTTGTGACCTATGATTAGGTTATGATGCCTTATGACTTAAGGTTCTTTGTTTATTTCTTGATTGATTTTAGAGAAATCAATGGCAAATTTTTGATAGGGTGAGAAGAAGATAATGATGTGTAATGTTTTTTATGATTTTTTGAGAAAATCAAAATATTGTAATGGATCAATAAGGATCCTTTCTTTTTTGCAAAAAATTGTAAATCTTTAATTGCAAAAATAAAGCAATTGTGCAAATCTGCAATCTTGTAAAGCAGAATCATAAACAATCTGTTATAAATTTCTTTATGATTTCTTGCTATTTTTAGCAAAATTTTTTTATTGACTTTTCCTCTTGGTTAGATTGGAGACCTATCTTGGAGAGATAAGTTGTTTTTTGAGCTTTTAAAGCAAGATAAGCCTATTTTTAGAGGCTTGATAGTGTGATCATAAAAGCAGTATGCTTTTTTCTTCTTTTAGGCAGTTTTTGAGATAGTTTGAAGCCTTTTTCCTGGAGCTTTTTCCTGAGTTTGGATTAGGGTTTCTTGAGAGTTATGTTTTGAAAGACTTAGTATTTTTCTCTTCTTCTCAGTAGTTGAGATCATATTTTCTTGCTCATACACATTTTTGAGCTTGTAAACCTTTTGGTACTCAGTTTCAGATTCAGGCAAAGACTCTTCCAGTTTTAATAGAACAATAGATTTCTCCTTATTTTCTGTCTCAGATTTTGTAATGGCAATCTGATGTATTTGTGTTTTCAAATCAAAATCCTTTTATGTCTTGTTGTTATAGGTTGTGTTTTAAGAATTACATGTTCCAGGTTGCATGTTGTATTTTTTTTCCAAATCTTCATGCAAATCACTAATGGGATATGTGCCAATGAGATTGTGAGAATTACTGTAATAGAGAAGCTGTTATGAGTGGTTAAGTCTGAATTTTCATAAGTTTGGTGAATCATCTGTTAGTCATAGGCTTTATTTTCAAGTTATCTTTTATCCCTTTCCTCAGAGGTTGTTTGAGAATATAATTCATCATTCAGAGAACCAGCTCACTCTGGAGATTCCTCTTTCGTTCAGATCACCCACATCTAAAAGAGGTTTCCATGTTTCAGTAGGTTGCTGAATACTGCATTCAACATGGTGTAAATCTATTGACAATAGGCCCAACCAAGACTGACAAGGTAATAAAATAGATGGGAGGGACGAAAAGCCCATTGTGTGTACGTATAGTGCTTCTAGAATCATCATATCCATCCTTATGTAGAAATTTTTTCAACATGATCTCCTCTATGATGGCATTCACTCGACATGTAGGGTCAACAAGAACACCAATTATGGTATTCCCATTGATACATGTGGGAATGTACAAAGGAGATGGCTCTTTGTTAGCGTTCATCATAAAATCTTGCGAGGTAAATGTTATAATAGGATATCTACTCATAAATTGCATAGATGGGATGGGTAGATGTAGGAAGGAAGACATCACTTACATACACTAGACAAAGCTTTCGTAGAATCCCCCAAGGTTTTCACAATTAGATGGTGACCTACTCAAGATTTTGTTTTGTAATGCTTAGGAACCCTTCCATCTATGCCACTAGGGATCGTAGGTTGGGTTGTAAGGCTAGGCGCCCTACAACACACACTCAAAACACTCCTAGAATATGAGGGAAGAGACTTTCAGCACTAACAAACAAAACCAAAATAGTTCAAATCTTGTTCACCAAAATGTACAGGGGGATCGAATGCTCAGGACCCTAGATCACGAAGGGTCTAGAATGATCAGCTGCCCTAATTTACCTCACGCTAAGGATTGTTTAAGGAAAATTTAATGTTTTAGGAGGGTGAAAAGGAAGGACTATTGACTTACCACTGTCCTTCTAGGTATGTGCAGGATCATCAAGGAAAAAATAGGCCCTTAAGTGGTGATGAAATTCAGAAAAATCAGAGTTAGGCAACTTGACGTAAAAATTTGAATAAGATATCTATAATATTTCAAAAATATGTAAGAATAGAATATGTAGCAATTGAATGTAGTTTCTAAACTACTAGGTTTATTTCTTTTAAAAAAATCTATTTGGTGAAAATTTGAAATTTCAATGTAGTACTTAAATTTCGGGAAAAATAAGAAGTAGGTGTCTGCACCACCCTAACCACAATAAAAGTGATAATATTTTAGATATAAGTAGAGGACTCATGTCTCGATGTGATGCATATTTTTTTGTATTTTTTTTCCAAGTAAATAATTAATTATGAATTTTTATTACAACTTTTAAAAAATATAAAAACTTGTATGTCGACCACCTTAACTTGGTCAAAACTCATGAAATTCATTTTTTTTCTTAATCCTACAATATGCAAAGCATAGAATGTGACACATGTTTCAAATTCAAAAATGTGATACCATTTGAAAGCTATAGATGTTTTTCAATCAACCTATCAATCAGGACTTTAGTCGTAATTCAAATAGAAAATGAATAATAATTATTTATTAAATTCAAAGTAAAGAATAATTTATATTGGTGGAAAGCTGAGAATATCCTTTAAAAACCCTTTTCATTTCATCAATTTTGGGTAAAAAAAAAGTCGTCAACCACATACGAATCATATTGCTACTTTTTGGCGCATCATGATCCTGCACATACCCTTCTATCAACTCGAGAGATTGAGGGAACTAGATGAGCTAATTCTTGAGTTAAAACTGTAACCTCGACAGTTCTTTGCTAGAGGACCCCAATGTAGAAGATGGATGATAGCACAACGTGTTGGCATCCCAGTTGGGCACTAGCATCTATACAGACATAAAGCATGGAATACAATTAAGACTGGTAGGGATTTAGCTAGTCTATCTGATAAATGTGATTTTAAGCAATAACACAAAACTAGAAATAACTAAATAGCTAAGTAAACAAGAAGAATACTTTAACTTAAAAGGAGAGGTTGACAAGAATAAAAAGGTGATAGAAATACAACTTATGAATGGTCTAACCTCCTACAAGCTCTACACAAACGCAAAACCTACACACAACAAAATAGGGAAAAATGTTGGGGTTGTTTCAGTGCTTTCCATAGTCAAACCCCCATTTCGGTGTTCCCACCTCCACAGATAGCCAGAATAGCCACAAAATAGAAAATGTGATAAAGAAATTAATGGAAGAAATGCCAAGTAATGGAAACAACACTATGCTACATAAATCACATGACAATTCGAAAGTGAATGGATATAACCTCCCAAAAAAAGTGCCCTCAAGAACATGAAGGGAGATGCGAGCTCACAAGCATATAAGTGAAACCATTGCTGCAACAATGAGAATGAAATCTAGCAAAGTTTCTCCTTGGAGCTTCAACAGTGGTGGAGAATGTTGTGTAAATTCTCAAGGATTGTGTAGAAATGTGAAGTGATAGTATAGAAGCTTCAAGAAGAATGAATTGAAAGAATGAATCAATGTTTTAGCATGGATAGAAAAAATGTGACGTAGTCTGACTGCATCTATAAAATATCGCTCCAAAACATCAAAGTTGGCAATTAGATCAAATAGATCCTGAGGTCATCTCTCCCTTGCAATCATTTCAACACACAATGTTAGGGTTTCACTTGAAACACACAAAACAAAATGAAAATGATGAAGAAACTAACTTATTTTCCAAAAAAATAAATCTTAGCAAAAACGATGGAATTTCATACAAAAGCAAAAAAAAAAGTCAAAAGCAAGGATCTTTTTGCAAAAGTGAGGAGTTACATCAGGTGCATCAAAATCAAAAGTGCAAAGTTTTATCAAAAGCAGAATTTTTTATCAAAGGCGTAGAAAACATAACCAGACATTCAAAAGCACAAAAACAAAGCAAAAGCGAGTTTTAAAGGTGAAAATACAAGTCAAAAGCACTTAAATAGGTCAAGTGCACAAAAACAAAGCAAAAGCGAGCTTTCTAAAGTGACAAATGAGCTAAAACCAATGCAAGTGTGATAAAACTTTAAAAATCTCGCTTCTAACTAGTTTGACTTTGTGCATGAATTAAGAGAACATGAGAAGACAAAAACAAGAATCAAGAGGGTACATACCAGGGCACCGACGCTTGCGGGCTATCCAAACTCTCGAACCAAGTCCGAATGATGTGGGGCTCCCTGAATCCTAGGCATTGCTCCTTGACAACTGAAAAAATGAGAAATCCAAAGGCTAGAATTCACTATAGGATTAAAGTGCAAATGAGGTAATTAGAACCCTAATTACCTATTTTAACCCTCAAAAACCCTAAAATTTACTAGGAAACCCTAATTTAAACTTAGGGAACCTTCCTACATTCAAATTAGGACTTCCTAGAAACATTGGAACAAGCAACGAGGGACCTATAGACCTAATTTTTTGTCCACTCTAGAATTGAACTGTAATAAAACAATGTCGTGAGCCTGACCTCAAAATCAATATTTTCAGCCAACCTCTTGAGGGGGCAGCACAAAGTCCTATCATCATTTTGTTGACCACCGGGTCACAGTGGGGCATAATTTTTTTTCAAAATCTTGATCTTGATATTGAATTATTGAACAAAGTAACCCATACTTTATATCAAAGAGGGGAAAAATGTAGACATGTAAAATTGAGCTAACACCTATCACACACCTTAAATGATATTTTTCGCATTATCAACATCATTATCATCAAATATCACTATATTTCACATCAACAACATCAAAAACCCTATTTATGTTATTAATTGAATAATACAACACTATTTAATTAATTCACATTTCATCAAATTTGACCAATTAAATAAATTACATTTATTTAATAAAGTCCTAATCTAACTTTATTTCATCCTGATTAGTTAAATAATGCCAATTATTTAATTACGTCGCTAAATCACTTTATTCCTCTAAGTCAATTGAATTATTAAATCATAATAATTTAATTAACTCACTTTCCCTCCAAATTTGAATAATTTAAATAAACTATTTAAAAAATCATAACAAATCAAATCAAACTAATGCAACTTTTTTTGCAAAAGTCAAACTTTATCTGCACGTTCAACTCCAAAATGAACATGAATTAATTAAATCAATGAATTAATCATTCTCAACCATTTTCCTGATTGAGTAAATTATGGTCCCCTAATTTCTCAATCTATTCCTAATAGATCAATATAATTCCTAACAGATCAATCTAATTCATGATTGATCAATCTAATTCCTAATTGATCAATCTATCTCTCAATCCCACAAATTTCTACACAAGATTTCTTCAATCGCACTAATCATGCAATCTATTTTGCATAGATTGTTCATGTCTAAATCCTCTCAACAACCTTCAACTGTCGCTCTTGATTCAATATTGTTTAATCCTAATTTTCCATTTTGAATCAAATTTTCTATATAAAAAACATCTTTCCTCACAAAAAAGGATCGAAGAATCAACATCATTTGCACAACGAAGTATTACTGATATTCACAATCACCATTGACAAAGCTTCAACATATCTTCGATCAACCAACACACACATCGCATCAAAGCTTCTCGCATGCAACAATGGAGGCTTCACAGTGATATGAACAACCCAACATCTTGCGAACACACTCCAACATAGGATGGTAACCTCTTTTTTGTTTTGAATTCAATTTGGTAATCGTAGGATTTCATTATGTGTTTTCAATAGCTTAGAAAGTCATTTCGTGAGTGAAGGAATAGATCTAGATTAATGTTTTTTGATTTATATTAGATTTTATTTCATTTTCATTTGTCTTGTTTATGCTCTATGGTTTTCCCCCTCACACAATATGTGATAGAGATCAATAGCATATATTTAAAGAGAGATTGATATAACGGTTCCGTTTTAAAGTTGAGTCATATCAACGGAGACCATTAGATCATGGAAGCAATGGAAAGATCAATGGTCAATATTCAAAGTGAGGAAACAAATAATTCTTGAAGAAAAATTTTTATGGGAAATTATAGAGTTCAAGCCAATCTAAATGTATTTCTAAAAAATCATAAAAGCAGTAGTTTCAAGGGATTTTGAAGTAGTTAGGGTTTGTGTAACTATGGAAATAGTTACTGTCATGGTCAATATGTTGTGTGTGAGTGGTTTTTGAATATAGAAATTTGTCAATTTCATGCATATAGTGGAGATATAAATGTAAATGATTCAAATTCATAGAGGTTATTGAATTTAATGGTTTTTCAGGTTGGTGGTAAAATACACAGTTTGTGAAAAAAATCTATCAATGTGATGATCATAGTAATGGTGAATTGAGAGAAGTGTAGAGCAGAGGAAATGAGTCTAGATTAATGAATTGAAAAGTTTCATTTTAGTTTGAAGGAGAACTAGTGTCAACATATATGAACTTGTAATGTTGTAGAGGTTGGTGCCTCAGAAAGATTGATTTGGTGCTCAATTAGGTTTGTAGTGTATCTTGAGGTTAGCGCATCAAAACATTGTCTTAGGTGTGTAGTGTACTTGGAGGTTGGTGCCCCAAAAAATTGTCTTAGGTGTCAATGTACCTATAAGTTGGTGCTTACAAATCATATGCAATATATTTTATTGTGAGGTTGGATTTGAGCAGTAGACTCAAGAAAATTTTCTCACTATGTTTTTCCCTTTTAGGGTTTTCCACGTATGTCTGATGTCTTCTTTGTGTGTGATGTTTTTTTGTGACATTGAATCTTGTTTATTGTTTTAATTTGATAAAAAATTGCATATACTGATTCAACCCCCCTCTCAATGTATTGGTGTTCTTTCATCATATAAAAAATTATAAGATTGCATACAATGAAAATATAGAAAACTATATTAAAATTCATCTCTTGACCTCTTCAGATGCATGCATGATGTATGTTTCATGATACAAGGTTACTAGAAAAATTTGAGCCCAAGACCCCTAAAAGAAGCACACATACAATATCAATTTCTGAAAAAATCACAAGCACAAGAATTAGGTGTCTAATAAGTGTATTTCATGTCAGGTTTCACTAAAATTAATGCATGCAAATAGAATAATCCAATAAATTAAAATACTCAAATTCTACACATGTAAACCTCATATTGAGAATAATGTGAATATTTTCTCATTTTGAAATGTGGATGCTCAATTTTTCAACATAATGACTATGTTCCTTGGATATCAAACTAATAGAATATGTGTGTATAAAGGAATTCTTGGGAAATTATGAGTAATGGAATTGATTTATAGGATTTAAAGAGAATTAAATGAATGACTAGGACTCAATCTAGGATCTCAGGTTTGATCCATTATTAGAGGAGTTGATGATGTGAGGTGGAAAGTACGGAAGAGTTACACAATATTCTAATTTTTAATTAAAATAATTATCATTGCTCAACTCAAATTGATTAAGGTGATAACAAATATAGTTGATGAGTGAACTAAGTGCATGTGAGCATTAAGGGGAGTTAAATATTTTAATGTAATAG
This sequence comes from Sequoia sempervirens, assembly GCA_007258455.2. NCBI lineage: Eukaryota > Viridiplantae > Streptophyta > Pinopsida > Cupressales > Cupressaceae > Sequoia > Sequoia sempervirens. The sequence continues at coordinate 42,836,320 of VDFB02193867.1, read as the reverse complement.
TTAACTAATTGCATGGCTAAGTAAAGTTAATAAGATTGATGAGCGGGACTAGGAGTACATGTGAGTGAACTAGATAAACTAGAAAATCAACTAGATCAAGTGGACTTTAATGATTTAAAGATTATTTTTAATGGATTATAGGTGCATATTGTGGAAATTAATCTTAATTAAGTTATTAATAGATCAAGTAAATAAATAAATAGATTAATTGTTGGCATTAGATGAAGATTGTTGGCATTTGAGCTTTTGTTGGTTGGAATTGGATTTCCATTGATGTCAACTTGTGGTATACAATGTTTGTATGCAACTATAGGAACAAGCATTGCTACAAAAACATCACAGTTTGTATTTATAGTAGTGTGCAGTTCAGGTGACAAGAAGATGATTTCCTAGCGATAGGAGCTTCACAGTGATAGAGACTTAACAGCTTAATTCGAAGTTAGCAATGGTAAATATTTTAGATATACAAACAAACAACTTTAGAGAATATTGACATGGCAACACGTGGTAGAGAATTTGTGGCATAATGATGTGTTAGTAATAACTTGGTGAAGAGGTGGAGATTTGATTGATTAGCTCACTATTTATCCTACTAGGGTTTTATGCATGCATAGATTTTTGCTAAGTGTGGCTACAAAAGATTGAATTTTCTTTTGTTAGTGCTTAGAGTTTATGATAGCTACACGATAATATGCAATCAACTTAACCTTGAGTTGAAGTTTTTGTCCTAACACCAGGTAGGGCAGATTAAACCCTAAGTCAACACCTCACTTATGGCAAGGCGGTGGTATCAATTTTTTTTTTTTCTAAGAAATCTTCTTTCCTTTCTTTTGAGTTGCATTGGAATGATTCGAATAAAATCATATTTTATTTATTCCTTACTTGACGAAAAATTCTCTTTTCTTGAAGCTGTGTTAGATGAAGAGTTTTAAATCTTTTTTCATATCTTATGAAGTTGTATTATGGTCAATATGGTTTGATTAAAAATCATATTTGTGGTTTGTACACAATTTGATTCTATTCCTTGCTTGGCGGAAAAGCTTCTATAGCAACGATTGATTGAATTTTTTTTCTTATCTTTTTATCTAGATTTCATACCTCTTGTAGAGGCTGTTAAAGAAGATGGTGATTCCCTAGATTAGGTTTCTATATATTTATTATTGATTTGATATCATATTGTAAGCTATTGTTCAACTAGACAAATCGAGGCAAAAGAGATATGATGTTGATGTCATTTAAAATAAAAGAAGCATTTGAGTTAATGGAAGCTAGTCTGAAAAGAAGAAGCATCAAATCCTTCAACTACTCTAGAAAATAATTAAAATTCTACAGATGGAAGAATAGGAAAAAGGATAAGATTTAGGCTTTTAATATTTTTATAATCATTGTAGATTGATAAACAATGTTAGGGTAGGTTGAGAAGTTGTGATGAATAAGATAAGATGTCTTGAATTAATAGAAAGACTGCTACAAGAATATATTAGAAATCTGCAGACAAATTGCTATAGAAAAGTTAGAAAGTTTCTGACAGAGTATTGCAGATTTATTTGTTTCTAGATTAGGGCTACAAATTTTCTCTTTGAACTTCAGGAGTGATTTATAACAAAGGTTGTTATTCATTTGAACGAATTTTTGTGTGTGTGTGAGTGTAAGAGTAGAAGAGTGGAAGAGTAGAGAAGTGTGAGAAGAGTTTAGATGACTGTAAAAATAGGGTATGCATATTTCTGAGTGTAGAATGTTTTCATTTGTTGCAGAAGTGTGTGGAGGCATATGTTAGTTTTGCAGAGACTTATTATGGGGATGTAGAAGATATCACAGAGGTTTGTGTGAAGCTGAAAATAGGACAGAAAGAAGGCATTCAAGAGTACTTGTAGAGACAGTTAATGGTTGAAGACTAGAAGTTGTTTGAAGGAAACACATTTTTAAAGTCTTCATATGTGCAAAAGTCTATATGAGTTACAAAATCTCATTTGTAACATGATACTAAAATTGTAATCAAACATTTCTTATTTTTTAATCATCTGAGTGGGTTCTCAGATTAGGGGTAAAAGCTCCTTTGAGTTGGTGCTCATAAACTGGGAATTGGTGTTCCTTTGGGTTGGTGCCCATACATTGTAACCGAAGAGTTTTTCATTGTGAGGCTGGATTGGAGGAGTAGCCTCCAAAAACTATTCTCACCGAGATTTTTTTTCCCATCTTAGGTTTTTCCTCGTACATCTTGTGTTGTGGGATGCATTTTGTGTTATTGGTTTAGTTGCCTCTCCTTTATTTCCGGTTTATGCTTTTAAAGTTCATTAACTCATTTCTTAGAAAGTTAGAATTTGTAGCCCACTGATTCACCCCCCCTCTTAGTGGCATTTGTGTCCCTTCATTAATATGGCAATAAATATGAATAAATATAAAAGACAAATAATTATTTATTAAATTGGTGAATAGTGTTAGCCCATCTTAACTAAATAAACTAGACTTTTTAAATTAAATGATTAGGCATTAAGATAGCTAGGTTGTGAACAAATGAAGTCATGAACATATGGTCAAGTGATAACATGTGTTGATGAACTATGACAAGATAGTGATGGTGAATGCAACTTTATTTTAATTTCTACAATAAACAAGATTGGTTTGAAGAGATTGGATTCTAGAAGAGATGAATGAAATGGAAATACTATAATTTATATAAGTAAGAGGAGTGGAGAAACTCTACGATAAAGAAGAAGTGGTAGGTAGGCATATAAAAGGTAAATGGGAAGGAGGGGGAAATGGATCATTATTACTCTACTCCTTATTTTTTATTTTCTTGTAGGAGGTGTCTTTAGACCCTAGAGGGTGAGGGAAAGGAATGGGTTGGTTCAAGAAGAGAGAAGAGGGAGGGGTTGCGAGGATACTATAATGGAATTAGGTTGAGGTTGATAGATATATTAGGATTGAGGTCTAGGTTTAACATTGAATTTGGGATGGTTTTGGGCTCTAGAACTACGTTGAGAGTGATTAATGACAAAGGTTTTAGCTACCTAGGGGATAACATTGAAATAATTCATGGTAAAATACTTAAGGTTAAATGTGGTTTGATAGGTAGTGTGAACAATGGAAATGGTAAATGCTACACTTCTTTGCACAAATGGAGTACAAGGAGGGAGATCTAATTTCACAATTGTCACATTCAAGGACACTTTAGAGATCTCAACCCAATGAAGGATATGAGAGATCTAACAATAAAGTATCCTAGGGTCAGATTGAAGAAAGAATGGGGTTCAGCACAAAGTATAAACTTGGAAAATTCAAGATGTTTGAAAACACACTGTGGGGTATGTGCAGGATCATCATGGAAAAAACAGGCCCTTAAGTGGCAAAAAATTCAAAAAAATCAGAGTTAGGCAATTAGACATAAAAGATTGAATAAATTATCTATATTATTTAAAACATATGTAAGAATAGAATCTATAGCAAATTGAATGTAGTTTCCAAACTACTAGGTTTATTTAAAAAAAAATCTATTTGGTGAAAATTTGAGATTTCAATGTAGTAGTACTTAAATTTCAGGGAAAAAATAAGTAGGTGTCTGTCTACCCACCCTAACCACAATAAACTGATAACATTTTTTATAAGATTTTGGATATAAGTAGAGGACTCATGTCCTGATGTGATGCACATTTTTTTGTAATTTTTTTCCATGTAAATAATTAATTATTATTTTTATTACAACATTTAAAAAATATAAAAACTCGTATGTCGACCACCTTAACTTGGTCAAAACTTCATGAAATTCAATTTTCTTTTTTAATCCTATAGTATGTGAAGCATAGTATATGCATGTTTTGGATTCAAAAATGTGATACGTTTGAAAGCTATAGATGTTTTTCAATCCCTATCAATCGACTTTAGTCGTAATTCAAATAGAAAATGAATAATTATTATTTAGTAAATTCAAAGTAAAACATAATTTATATTGGTGGAAAACTAAGAATCTCCTTTAAAAACCCTTTTTGTTTCATCAATTTTGGGTAAAAAAAAGTCATCAACCACATACTTTACACATACCCATCATATCGCCACTTTTTGGCCCATCATGATCCTGCACATACCCTGTGATATGTAAACTAATCCAAAATGATCTAGAAAATGCCTCAAAAATGCAAACAAAAAAGAGTGGAATATTACAAATATAAATGGTGTGCACCTGGGAATCTCAGGATGACTGGAAATTGTATACATCTAAAAATGGTCACATCACAATAGTCTGGTAATTAATTAAATATTCTTAATATTTAATTAAATCTCTAAATTCAATCTGCGTATAAATAAATCTAAATAATTTATTTATATTGTTCATTCTTTCATTCGATTAAATAAATAAGTTTATTTAATCACTTTTCTTATCCATTTCTTAATTAATTAAATAAACATTATGATTTATTTATATTAATATATAATCCTGGCTTGAATATTTTATTCAAATAAAGATTAAAATTCTTCTCTTCTAAAATTCCTCTAAAGTCCATTCACAATTAAATATTCCAAATATTTAATTTAATTCTTCTAAAGTCTATTCGCAATTAAATATTTCAAATATTTAATTGAATCTTCTATAGTCCTAAAATCAAAAATCAAACTCACATGAAATTAAATAAATCTATTTATTTAATTTGGATTATCTTCAACAACCGTGAAACAAACTTCCAAAATAGAAAATTAATTTCTCTGTTCCTATGCAAAGTTGTTCTCGTGGGTTGAAGACAAGCCTCCATTCTTCTCTCCAACCTCCCAACATCTTCCATCTTCCTCTCAACCTCTCCATCTCTCACCATTCAAAATTACCAGTCAATCTCACAGCCATTGATCTTTGCCAGCCAGGCTCTTGTCTGTAAAAATCTATAAAAGGGACTGCCGGGTCTCTGAAAAATATAGAAGCTTTCATACAGGAAAACTATAGTCAATTAGCTTTCTAGCATCCATAGCCTTTAGAATCATAGCATAGCTTAGCATATTAGCAATCCATATCATGGCCTATCATCCTCATATCATAGTTTCAGAAGCATTCATAATCCACAGCCCCTGTGCATAATTTACAGCCCCTGTGCATATCTGTATCAACATTTCACTCCACCAGCATATAGGATAGAGAAGTACTCTCCCTTTGCATACTCGTTCTGCAGGTTGCCATTCTAAGAAGCTTTATTTATACAATCTGAGAGTATCAGCTTCAAGAGAATCACTGGAGATAGAGAACAATGGAACGATTCTGAAGAAGCTTTGTTTGATTTCATTTCAATTTATCTTTCTTTCTTTAGTTTAATGTTGCATTGGTGTGTTTATATTGTTTCATTTTGATACTAAAATTTCCCACACAGAAACAACTTTGGAAATATGGAAATGTTGAATTTTTGACCTACTGGGACTCATACGCCAAGTTGGATGACTTAGTCCTGTTGCAGGTTTTCTGTCCAGGAAGCTGTTTCAGGAAAAAGGGTACTAGAATCTACAAATTGATTTGAAAAACACCATCAGTGGGACTCATTCGCCACTAATAGTGAATCAGTCTCACTCCTCTTTTTCATAAGTTGAAATCACTGATCTACACTCCAACACCTGCACTTTCTTCCTCGATTGAATTCTAAATCCAAATCTTACGAAAAACACCTACAAAATATAATATAATTGGATTTGATAATGGGGTGTTTGCCTCAGTCAAACCCCTATTTTGGTAATTAAACCTTGAAAGAGATAATGAAATGTGCATAAAACCCTAACCTTAAATGTGTCTAACACTGGTAGATCTGAAATGTCAAGCAATCCTATTCTAACATGCAAGAACAAGATGCATAAATGAAACTAGAATGATGCAAGACTCACTTCAAGAGACCCTAGATCACCTCAAGTGAATCTCAATGATATGAAAACCTTCCTTAGGATGAAAGTAGAGTGACAATGGAAGATGTAATCACTTAGAAAACAAGTCCTTAGGCTTGGATTGATGGCTAGTTGCATCTCCCCAACCTAGAATTCTTCATGATTCACCATAGAAATCCATAATTAACCCATTGAAAATGTTAGATCTAGAACTAAAGTGAGCTTGAAAACCTACAAAAATACTTGAATTGCTACTCCAAAGCTTCAAATTTTCTGAAAATAGACATTTGAATACTCTTGTGAACTTGATTCTTGAATTTTCTTGTGAAAAATGCTTTCTCAATTGCTTAGATGTATGCCTAGATGTGTAAAATTACTTAGAAACTTTTATTTATAGGAATTATCACCTAATTTACCATTATTTAGACCTCAAAGGCTGACATCCACCAAAAATGTGAATTAAATTCATGAATTTCCCGCTTAAATTTGAAAAATGCCACAAATGGGACTCATTCGCCACCCTTGGCGAATGGGTCCCACCTAAGGGGACTCATTCACCCAAAGTGGTGAATGGGTCCCACCTAAGGGGATTCATTCGTCCAAGGTGGTGAATGAGTCCCACCTAAGGTATTTTGAGGTGGGTTTTTCAGGATTTTAATGTTTGGAAAGCTTTTTGTCGGGATTAAAGTGATTTTATATGATTTTTGAGCAAGATGATCCTCAAGAACCAAATTAATGGGTCTTAGGGGCCTATAAATGATGATTTAGAGGATAATTAATGTAAGGGTGCCCAAGATAGGTCTAGATTAGACCAAGGGTTGGACTATCTCCAAGAAGGGAGTACGGTTTCAGTGGTCACATTTATCCCTCACTTTATTGCCCATATGACTCTACATGCATATGCAAGCTAAAGGACTCTAAATAGTATACTTTATCTCATAAAAGGATACTCATTCAGAAGATGAGAGAATGAATCCCCTAGTGTAGTTATCTACAAAAACACAACATTAGGAACCACATCTTGCAACATGAAATTCATTAGTGGTTCAAAAATCCTTTTATCTAACTTCTAGAAATCAAATTTTAGGGTAGATGTATGCCCCCCCTTGATTATGTTTGCTTTACAAAGGCGGAATCAATGCAGCAATCTAGCCACATTGAATAATGAAATTTATATCATATGGAATTTCCAAGTACCACACCACATAATGATAGATAATTGATGATGTTGGGAGCAAAATCATGATTCCAATGCAACAAATGACATTGAAAATAGAGCTCTCTAGCACCCGTTATGTTGATTTGAATGAAAGGAACTTTTTAACCCTAATATAGTAAAACCCCTAGTTTTAGACATACGTAAGAGAAAAAATTTAAGTAAATTGTAACTTAATTTTTCATTTACCTTCTTGTAGCTTGAAAGTGACTAGAGAATAGTGAAAGATGTCAAGCAGATCAGACTACAGGCCTGCAAGACTAGACATGCTACAGGACTAGGTGGTGTGTGACAAGTGTCAGCACGAGGTGAGTCAATTCTAATACCTTTGATTTGTCTTTACATAGTTATTTGATGATTTTTATGCATTTCTAGGTTAATTTAGGGCCTTGGAAAAAAAGTTCGCAAAGTGTCCCCCTTTATCGCAAAGTGTCCCATTTCTTTGTGAAGTCTTCTAAAAGGGGTCTAAAGTGTTTAGGGCCTTTAGGGAAGCACGCTAGAGGGAATTAAGTACACTTTCATGATGATTAATGTAGAAATTGGATATTTTAGACTACTTATAGGATACATTTTTTCTTTATTGATAGGTACCCACTCGTTCGCGTCAACGTCTAGATGGCATGCAACTTAGCTTTCTTAGAGACCTAGCCCCCGCACTTTTAGTGGAGGAGGTAGAGAATTTGTAAGCTATAGGGATATACTAGGCATACCTCATGCCGCCCGTGAAGTACCATGATGCGATGTTGATGGCTCTAGCCAAGCATTGCGAGTTAGACACCTGTACATTCCACCTTCCTACAAGTGAGATGACGATCACTCTAGAGGATTTCCATCACATTCTTCAATTTCCTATTAGGGGAGATTGGGTACACTTTCGAGGAGATCATACATTCCATGAGAAGAAGGCCAACATGCAGTATTGCCTAGATGGGTTAGTGCATGACGAGTGGATGAGGGCACAGATCGAGCTTCCGATGCTATTATATTCATGTACCCTAGTGGTGAGACAAATTATAATGCACATATTTGCACTAGTACAATCCTTGACAGATGTGCAACACACCTAGAGGGAGGACTAGTACACCTAATATGTGGGATGGCAGAGCATAGGACAATATACACCTAGGGGAATTGTATCCTAGTGAATTTATACTATGATCTTGGATGGTTCATTTTTTGGGAGGTGGATAGCATGGTACACTGTACGCTTCTACAGGTTTGGTGCCTTGAGCATATCACATGTACTATACCTACCAACTTCTCATGCATGACAACCATGGGGTATCCTTAGGCCTTTAGCTATCCTCTACGGTGGTTTTGGCAGTACAAAGATTTACAAAGATTGATCGACTAGAGGAGGACGAGATCCTCTAGAGACCTTATCAACTTACACTTTAGTGGCTAGATCCCATGAGGTAGTTGAGGAGATTACAGCTAGACGTATTTTTTCTTGGCCGCCATGACTACGCAGTATGTCCCTTTTACTACAAATGGGTCATGCGACAGTTTGGGTAGATCCAAACACCACCTAGGGCATGATCATTTTTTAGGAGCACAGTGTAGAGTGCCTGGAGACCTGGTGATATAATACGGTTCATTGTAGACATTGTTGTCCAAAGAGACTCCGAGTACTTGGATCACAATGAGCCTCTAGTCTCCGACAATGATGACATCAGTGCCATAGATGATTATGGGGAGTGGTGGACAATACCATGACCAACTCCCATATTTCTAATCGATGAGCCTATAGGAGATGCAGGACTAGTGCCAGATGAGGGAGATGAGGTAGAGCGCAGGGTCAAGGAGCCACGATATAGGGCTACAAACATATTTATAGATGTCATAGATGAGAGTTATGATGATGATGCAGATCTTGATTATGTTGGCCAGGACTAAGATGATGAGGATTACGAGGAGGACCAGGAGGAGGGTGAGGAGGATGAGTGTCCCCTGAGCAAGGGTGATGAGACAGCGGCTGAGGATCGAGCATAATATGAGTGGGGAGATCCTTCTTCCATTCGTATAACTAGATCACGAGCAGTGGCTACAATAGGCACCAACACCTACATCCATGGAGGGGCTAGCAAATCTTCCATTCCCCTTGCATAGGATAAGGTTGATGTTTCACAACCTGCCAGAGATATAGGTGATGATATTTTAATTATTCATGTACTTTTATGCTTATGTTTATGCTTTGTATATATATATCATGATGCGTACATATTATTTATTATTGTTTATATTGTGCAAGAGCTGTGAGAGATTATCGAGATCTTTACCGACAAGTGGCTATAGAGATAGTGTCAGCATCAATCAACGAGGAGGCGATAGACTCATATTATGTTCTCCCACCAATTTTGGATCAGGACCTAGAGTCAGTTAGGCCATTCGTGAGACTACGAGCAACATATCAGAGTTTGAGGAGATGAGTCCATCGAGCCAATGTTGTAGCAGAGGATAGTCATCCTAGACCCTAGCAAATTTCAAGAGACTAGAGTTTGAGGTAGCTCGGCTATAGGCAAAGAGGGATCAAATAGTAGGGGCACATCGGGAGGCCCTTGGATAGATATGGGGCTTAGAGTTTTCTCTCAGATTTGGCAGATCGTGATCGCAATCACACACTACCATCTCTCGACACACCGCTACCGGACTGACACAAGTACCAAATCCCAAGGGATCTAACAGTCACAGGCCTCAGTGATATTGTAGATATTGATGACATGTACATAAAACTTTGATATGTATATAAGCATTTGATGTTTTATTACTTGTCTTTATGTGATGAATGTTAAATGACAATGTGATTAATTAAATAACCTTTGTAGGATTACTTAATGAATGTCGTCATGTTTTAACACATCTTATGTGATCTAATTAAAACTTATTATAGTTTCTCTTAGATGCAACTATGTGATTGAGTATGTTATGATAAATTAAATGCACCTATGATCTAAAAGAACATTAAATGCATATAAGGATCTAATCTAACATAACACACAAAATGAATTTGAATAGTATGAAACCTAAAGTAATTATAAATAATCACTTTAGTGGTTAAGACACACACACAATTGTTTGTCAAGAACGAAGCAATGCATAAGCATATAGGATATAATCCAATAGCTCTCACAACACTACTTTACCATTCATACTATTCAAAGGATTAGACGTAATATCGACATAGATACACAACATTGATAGGTTCTTTGAGGGGTGTGCCATCTAGTTTTGTTAATGTGTATGCAATGGAGCCAAAATTTTGTCAATTATGTAAGGTCCTAGCCAATTAGGACTAAAATTTCCTTTTTCATTTGGGTCAGCATTGATGTTGCGTTGATTTTCAAAGAGAACTAAATCACCTTTGTTGAATACGTGAGGGATGGAAATGTGGTTGTATATCCATTGTTTTCTTTTACAATAGGCCTGAAGATGCTCAAGAGCATTGAAGCATTGTTCATCAAGTATTTCAAGTTGATGTAATCTTTGCTCTTTATAGTTTTTGTCATCAATAAGTCCTTGAAGAGAGATTCTTAACATACGAATATCTAACTCCAAGGTAATTATTGCCTCACTCCCATAAACAAGCTTATAAGGTGTAGTTCCCATAGAGGATTTAACACTTGTGTGATAAGCCCATATCGCATGATGTAATTGTGTATGCCAATCTTTATGATGCTTGTTGACTTTTTTCTTGAGGATTTACTCAATAACCTTATTAGTTGATTTAGCTTGACCATTAGATTGTGGGTAATAAGGTGTCGAAAAGCGATGTATGTTAAATTTTTCCAGGAATTTCTTCATGTCATTATTCTTAAATGGTGTTCCATTATCAGAGACTAATGCAGAAGGAAGTCCAAAGCAACCAATAATGTGCTCCAATATGAAGCGACATATTACATCAGTTTTTGTTGATTGAAGGGGAATAACTTCTACCCATTTTGTGAAATAATATGTTGCGGTGATTACAAATGTATGTCCAACAGAAGAAGGGGGTGATATTTTTCCTATAATGTCTAGTCCCCAATCTGCAAAGGGACATATCAGAACTTGAGCTCAGAATTCATAAGCACGAGCATGGATTAGAGTCCTATGCTCTTGACATTTATGACATTTTTTTATGTATTTAAAGCAATCTTGCTCCATATGTCACCAATAGTAACCAATATGGATAAGTTTTTAAACTAATGTTTTTCCTCCAAAATGGCCACCGCAAGCACCTGTGTGAGCTTGCTAAAGTGTTGTAGGTATCTCATATTTTCTTAGGAATCTCAGTAAGAGACCATTGAATAATTGTCGATACAACACATCAACAAGAATTATATACTTAGATGAAAGCTTATGCAAGCGGGATTAGATGTTCTTGGTTGTTGACGTGGGAAAGGTACCATCTTTCAAATAGTTGAATATTGTATCATACCATTCACTCGAGTTGTCCTTGGTTTTTTTTAACACTTCTTTTGATTTACTGTCTGTTGAGAGTTACATGATTGGGTGAACAGTAAATGTGAAATCTTTTGAGGGATCTTGGGGTGATATAAGAGATGTTGCACTTTCCATTTCATTCACATGTCGATTATCTTTTTTGTGGGATGTTATCAATGGTGAATTTGATTGAAACGTTTCTAACAAGTGCACTATAAGATCCTTGTATTTTGATAATTTTTCATGCTTTGATTGATAGGTTCTATTTATTTGTTTAATTACCAATTGTGAATCACCAAAGATCTTAATATCTTTTATACCCATGATTAAAACGGCCTGGAACTCGACTAGCAAAGCTTCGTATTCAACAGTATTGTTCGTACATAGGAAATTCAATCGATATGACAAGGGCATAGGCTTTCTTATAGGCAAGATTAATATAACCCCAACACCAAAGCTTGTTCTACCCTTAGATCCATCAAAATATAACTCCCATGTATTCAGTTCAATTATTAAGACATTATTTTCGAGAAAAGAGTTACTGCTAGGTAATGCAAAAGGGGAGGGAGCATCAGCCAAGTGGTCGGTCAAGGATTGACCTTTAATTGATTTTTGTGAAACAAAATTAATGTCAAACTTAGTCAACATCATCACCCACTTAGCTAGGGGTCCTGATAAATCATTTTTATTAAAAAAATGTCTGAGCGGGTCAAATTTTGTCATCACTTGTATTGCCACATTTAGCAAATGATGTTGTAATTTACTAATAGTGAATAAAAGGGCCAAACATTTTTTTTCGATTGTTGTGTATCATTTCTCATAATCTATCAGGGTTGGGGTAATGTAATAAACAAGATGCTCTTTACCATTTTTGTCTTGCTAAGCCAACAATGCTGCTAGAGCATGGATGGATGCGACGATATAAAGTATGAATAGTTTGTTTGGGATAGTAGGTTGTAGAACAGGTGAAGTTGCAAGGTATTCCTTTAAACTCTCAAAATCCTATTTGCAATCCTCATTCCATTGAAAATGCACATCCTTTTTGAGGAGGTGTGTAAATGGTAATGTTCGATCAACTAAAGATGCGACAAAATAGAAGATGGCTTGAATTCTTCCTTGTAATGTGCACAATTGAGAAATGTTTCTAGGAGGTGGCATGTTGATTATAGCATCAATTTTATTTGTATCCACCTTGATGCCTCTATGAGATATGATAAACCCTAAACATTTTCCACTATCTACTCCAAATACACACTTTTCCATATTCAGTCTCCTATATTTTTGCATCTGCTCAAAGATCTTCCAAAGGACATTCACATTGTCTTGTCTTGATAAAGATTAGCTAGAATGTCATCAACGCAATATTCCAAAATCTTATGTATACATTAGTCATGGAATATCAGCATCATAGCTCTTTGATAGGTTGCACCTGCATTCTTTAATCCAAAAGGCATCATTACCCAACAAAATGTTCCCCAAACCATTGTGAATGTTTTCTTATATTGGTCTTGAGGGTTGATGAAGATTTGATTGTACCCATAAAATTCGTCCATGAATGACAACAAAGCATGTCCCACAGTTGAATCCACTATCACATTGATATTAGGAAGGGGAAAATAATCTTTTAAAGAGGCCTTATTCAAGTCATGAAAATCCATACACATCCTAATCCAATTGTCAGGTTTTGCAACTACGACAATGTTTGAGATCCAAGGAGAATAATCAATAGGTCGAATGAAACCAACGTCAAGGATTTTTTTGAGTTCTCCTTTAACAAGCAAGGATATCTTAGGATTCATCTTTCATATCTTTTGTTGAACAGGCTTAGCATTTTCAGCAAGGATGATGTTGTGTGTTACTATCTTCGGATCGATTCCTAGCATATCTGAATATTTCCAAGCAAAAAGTTCAGGAAAGTCATGGAGAAAAGTTGCAGTATCCTCTTGTTCTTCATCATCAAGGAACTTCCCTATCTTAATGAATTTCTCTTTATCATTTATGTCCACTGGTATATCAATTTTATCTCCTAAGGTAAGTGCATTAGATTTTGGAAATTCAAGAGATCATATTGTTCCTATTGATGTCTTTCTTATCATTTTCGTCTTTGGCACCTTTTTGCTTGGTACTAATCATAGAACATGTAACATTTTTCTTTTGGGGAGTAGAAGATGACTTGTTATAAACTCCTAGCATTTGCTTCAATGCTTCATCATTTTCAAAGTTCTCCCAAGATGGTAGTAAATCCATATCAAGTAACTCAGGGTGCTTCATTGTGAGATTGATTCTTGGCTTGCATGTTATAGTGTTGATGTTTCATGATCGTCATTGACTTGTTTTGTTGTCTTAGAAAAAGAATACCCTAAACCAGTCTTTGTCTCTTGTGTGTTAGGTTCTATGGGAACTCAAATTCCTTGCTCTTTCTTTCCACAACCTTTGTTGTTGTATCCTAATCATTTCACAAGTTCATGACCTTTCCCATAAAGTTTTTTCATTTCTTTCTAGTTCGATGGATGATGAGAATCTATCTCATCAAAGTTAGTTGTGTAATTTGTATTTTCTTCCAAAGTGGATGAGGTAGATACATGTGAAGGTTCTTCCAAATTCTGAGTTGACATAACTATCGGTTGTTCTTTTTTTCATCCTCCTTTCTTGTAATTATATATTCTCCCATAAATGAAGGTGTGAACTCCAAACAACCCCATTCATCACCTAGTAATTTTGACACTGTTTCTTATTCTTGCTTGTCAACCTCTATAGGTTCTATGTGAGATGTTGGAATCAGTGTATTCAGAGGACTTTTTGTGCCTTTTCAACTTGTAAGAAATATTTAGGCTCAAGGTCTATTTCAACTTGGTAAACTTTTTTGTTATAGACATATTTCATTATATGATGAAGGGTCAAAGGAATCGCATGCATCTCGTGAATCCATGGTCTTCCCAAAAGAAGATTATATGAAAGATCATAAGGCATGGCGTGAATAGGAGTTTGTAAGGTAACCTTTTTGACCGCAATAGGTAAGGTGATCACACCAAGTAGTTGCTTTGTGACATTGTCAAATCCTCTAATTGATAAAGAGTCAGATTCAATTTGTGATTTGTCCACATGCAGTTTGTCTAAGAGTTTCACACTGCACACATTAAGGGTTGAGCCATTATCAACAAGGGTCATTTTTATGCCTATCTAATTGAATTGCACTATTATCATAAAGGCTTCATTTTTCTTTCTTAATTCTAATGGAGGGAGCTCATGTTGGTGAAATGTAATAGCTACATTAATTGTATCAATTCCTTGTATTAGAGATGCCACATCATTTGCATTCATACTAGGAGGAAACCAATACTTGTTGTAGGGTGGTTTGAAGTATAGTGTGATATTTTGGTTAATTCTAAATTAGGTCCCAAAGGGATATGTTTGCAGGAGTATTCTTAAGTTGTTCAACAAGATCATACTCCTTCCCATTATGCAAAGGAAAACAAGGAGCACTAGGAAATATAGGATTAGGAAAAGGTAATGTTGTCAAGGTGGGTTGTTGTGGTTGTGGATTATTTCTAGTGTTGTATGTATGAGTAATGGTATTTTGACTTGGTTACAACAAAACAATATTCTTATGTTGATAAAGGGTAAACTCGGGTTTATTTGGAGGTTGAGGCTTATGCAAAGGTGAGTAAAGAATAAGTTGAGGTTGAATCATATTGAATTATTTTGTTTTAGGTTTATCACAACAAGCCTTAGTGGATGGCCTTTGTGAGATGAAGCCTTGAAGAGCTTCATCTAACATGTCACAGTCATCGCTACTAAAGGACTTGAGGGTTAAGGTAATGTTGGTCGGTTTAGGTTTTTCATAACAAGCCTTAGTGGATGATCTTAGTGAGAGGAAGTCCTCAAGGGATTAATCTAACATATCTAAGTAATCACTACTAAAAGGCTTGGATGATATGCTTTTTCTAAATTTAATCATGTTTTGAATTGTTTCTTTTGATGTTTTCAGTTTTGTGCTTTTGTTTCCTAATGAATCTGATCTAAGTGAACTAGGAACTAATGTTGAAAATGAAAATTGCAAAAATATAATGCTATCCATAATTGCCATGAATTAAAATATGTTATTTCTAATGAATTTTCAATGTAACAAAAAGAAACTGAACTAAAACAGAAAAGTAACAGAGGTAAATAGAAACTGAAAAAATTGGAAACTGAATTCTGAAAACAACAATGCATAATTTGTACTGGGATTGATTCGTCCAGGATGGCGAATGAGTCCTAGTAGGGATTTTTTTAAGGTTTTTTTTTATTAATTTTTTATTTTTCCTATGTTGTATAATGTAGACCTAAGATTAAAATGCAATCTTTTAATGTTTTTCAATGAATTTAGGTGCAAAAATGCATGCAAAATAAACTTTTTACTAATGCAAGAATTGGAACCCTAGAATGCAAATTAACTAATGCTAAATACAATGAAATGTTAATGCAAGGTAAATATAGGATGAACAATACACTCAAAATCAAAAAAATTATGTCCTAAAGTCAGGTTCACCAAAATGTTAACACTGGAAATGGTAGATGCTACACTTCCTTGCACAAATGGAGTACAAGGAGGGCGATCTAATTTCACAATTGTCACATTCAAGGACACTTTAGAGATCTCAACCCAATGAAAAATATGAGCGATCTGAAAATAAAGTATCTGAGGATGGGATTGAAGAAAGAAAGGGGTTCACCACCAAGTATAAACTTGGAAAATCCAAGATGTTTGAAAACATGCTGTGATATGCAAACTAATCCAAAAAGATCTAGAAAATTCCTTGAAAATGCAAAAAAAATAGAGTGGAATAGTACAAATGTAAATGGTGTGCACCTAGGAATCTTAGGTTGACTAGAAGCAACTCTGAAAATCTAGAAATGTTGACTTTTTGACCAAGTGGGACTCATATGCCAAGTTGGGTGACTTAGTCTTGCTGCAGGGTTTCTATCTGGGAAGTTGTTTCAAGAAAAAGGGTACTGGAATCTACAAACTGATCTGACAAACACCTTTAGTGGGACTCATTCACCAATAATGGTGAATCACTTCCACTCTACTTTTTTTGAAATTGAAATCATTGGTTTGCACTCCAACACTTGCACTTTCTTCCCAGATTGAATTCTGGATTTGAATCTTGCGAAAACACCTGTAAAACATAATATAATTGGATTTACTAATGGGGGGATTTCCTTGGCCACACCCCTAGTTTGGTAATTAAACCTTGAAAGAGATAATGAAATGTGCATGAAAACCCTAGCCTTAAATGTGTCTAAGACTAGTAAATTTGAAATGGCATGCAATCCTATTCTAACATGCAAGAACAAGATGCATAAATGAAACTAGAATGATGCAAAACTCAATTCAAGAGATCCTAGATCACCTCAAGTGAATCTCAATGATATGAAAAACTTCCTTAGGCTAAAAGTAGAGTGGCAATGGAAGATGGAATCACTTATAAAACAAGTCCTTAGGCTTGGCTTGATGGATAGTTGCATCTCCCCAACCTAGAATTCTTCATGATTCACCATAGACATCCATAATAAACCCTTGAAAATGTTATATATTGAACTAAAGTGAGCTTGAAGACCTGCAAAAATACTTGAATTGCTACTCCAAAGCTTCAACTTTGTGGAAAATAGACTTTTAAATACTCTTTTGAACTTGATTCTTGAATTTTCTTTTGAAAAATGCTTTCTCAATTGCTTAGATGTATGCCTGGATGTGTAAAATGACTTAGACAAATGTATTTATAGGCATTATGACCTAATTGACCATTATTTAGACCTCGAAGGTTGACATTCACCAAAAATTTGAATTAAATTGGTAAATTTCCTGTTTAGATTTTAAAAAATGCCCCAAATGGGACTCATTCGCCACCCTTGGTGAATGGGTCCCACCTAAGGGGACTCATTTGCCCAAGGTGGTGACTGAGTCCCACCTAAGGTATTTTGAGGTGGGTTTCTCAGGATTTTAATGTTTGGAAAGTATTTTGTGGGGATTTAAGTGATTTTATATGATTTTTGAATGGGATGAGCCTCAAGATTCAAAATAATGGGTCCTAAGGGCCTATAAATGATGATTTAGAGGATAATTAATGCAAGGGTACCCAAGATAGGTCTATATTAGACCAAAGATTGTACTATCTCCAAGAAGGGACTATAATTTCAGTGGTCACAAATAGTATAATGGATTATGTGGATCTAGCTGAGAAAAGGATTTTTGATGCATCAAGGTGAATAACATATAAAATGATTTTCATTAGTTCCAATTAAAGGTTTTCTGCAAGAAGATGGAAACAATCATCAAGGGGAATTATTTGGACTATGGTTTAAATCAATTTTAACCTAACAATGATGTGTAGGAAAACACACATGAGGGTTCTAATATGGATGTCATTACTACCAATGATACTCTCAAGATAGGGTAAGTATTTTGATCCAAAATGGTACTAACTAGGTATTCTTACATTATTCTATTGAAGATGTAAGTCGGGTCCACTATGATGTCATTGATACATCTAACTTAAATGTCAACCTTTATATATAGTGGGACTTGATACCTAATTTAGGGTTCTTAGGAAGGGAGGTAATGGGAAGGTAGGGATGATGAAGAATAAGGCTGGACATTAAATGAGAGCTAAACAAACAAGAAGGGATATAGGAATTAAAAGTAGGGTGGGAACAAGAGGGGCCTACCTCAATGGTACTTATTATCTACAAAGATAAAAATATGTTAGGAGAGTGAGATATAGTGTAGGAGCTTATGGTGAACACCTCAACACCTTAGGATCACCTGCAAGACAAAATAACTTCCACAAGAGAGATGGAAAAAATATCGTGCTATGATTAAGGATGAAAGAATGCCAAAATGACATACACACTGAATATGACAATGTACATATGAAGCCTTGCTTATATATGTAAGGAGAGAAATAGGATTAGACAAGATCATAACAAGTGTCTAAATCCTATCATATGAGGAAACTAAGTCATAACACCCTAGGATAAGATAAGATCTAGAAATGACAACTAAGTCTTTTGGAAAGAATCTTAGGACCTAAGTAAACTTAAAATGTGAATATGTCCCTTAATTCCCTAGTGAGTGAATTAAGTTGGTACAAGACAATTATTCACACCAACACCCCTCCTTAAGTGCAACTTAGGGAGAATATTATTATGCAAATGATGTAATGATGCAAAGATGCAAGGATGGGTCTCAACTACTAGGCCATGTTAGGTACCCATGTACATATGCAATTCAATCTCTCACAAACAGAGAAAAGGAGAAAAGCTAGTGGGACAAAAATCCTCCCCAAAAGAGAGATAAATACAATAATGCTCCTCATCACAAATCTAATCAATCTCAATCTGCACAAAGGATGACAAGAGAGACCATACTGTCCCCCATAATGAGATAACCTACTACAAAGAAGCACACTGTGGAGTAACACTGGAATCCTCAATTTGGCAAGTAAAGGAAAGATGATTTTGTTTGCTAGAAACCATATTAGAGTCACTCAAGGACTCAGGTTAGAATCATGATAAAGTAATAGTAGACTCGATACTAAGGAACACTGTAAAACTCATAATCTGGCACAATCCTGGAATCTATGAAGCAACAGTTGATTGAGAAATGATTTGGAAATGAAATGAAGTGCAGAGATCAAAATTGCACCCTCCCAACTATCAAAACATATAGGTAATCTCTAAAAAACCCTCTAGGAAAAAAATGAAATAACAATCAACCTATGATAGATACAAAAAAATTGCATGTATGGCAATGCAGAGCTCCTCAATACCTTTCCAACTCCGCAAGAATCGCAAAAATCGAAGATCATGGAAAAAAGTTATGAGCTCGAGTGCCATAAAAAAAATATTTGACTTCAACATCCCCAACTTTCTGAAAATATTTTGTTTCAAAAATTTCACCATCTAGATCAAAAGTTATGAGAAAAAAAATCCCTAGAAGAGGGCATCTATAGACTAACTAGGAGAAAAAATTTGGCCCTCGAGGGCAAAAAATCCAAGTGCTTGGTTGCTCATATGACCTCAACCTACAGGGTTGTGTAAAAAAATCTTGTTGTTGGGGTGGAGTGATTGGGGGGGTGACGAGTCATAGGTCGTGCTGCCCTGAGGCTTAGCCCCTTGCATTGGACAGAACCCGTAGGCTTCAAAGCCCCTAGAATTTGGGGCTACGGTGGAAACTTAATAGTCTATGCCAATATATTATAATTGTCAACTTTAATAAAATTTTAAACCAAAGTTTAATTTATATAAACCCTAAGATATAAATAAAGATTTTGTACCAAATGATGGATGAAGTGATTACAACAGGTACAAACCATAGAAAATGATTTTCCTATAGAGGACATGTGACACTAGCGCAAGACAATGAAGGAATATTCCACTTGATTGGCTAGTGATCTGTAGACTGCACATCGACACAAGCGACTGTATGGTTTGTATGGCCACGTACAAATTTGTATGGCCTAAATTTTTTTTCCTTTCCCTCTGACTAAAAGTCTTAGATTTTGATGATTTAGTAGTTGATCCTTAGGTTCTTGAGCCTTCCAAATGCAATGATGGGGTTAGTTTTTGCCCCAACTGCTCTAAAATATCAACTACCCTCCAAATCTGGTAACTAAAACCCTTTCTTCAAACCCTTATAGATATGACAAGATATGTCCGATTTTGACAAAAGGAAAGCCAAACCTAACTTTCTTTGGCACCCTAGATTCAATGGTGAGGTTCTCAAGATCCCAACTCACACCCAAAAAAATCTCACGCCAAGATAGGTCCTTCAGATTCAAGAAGATGTCTGCAACATTAAAGCTATGCTATTATGCAAGAGTTTATGGTGAACTCCTCAAAACCCCAGGATCACCTACAAGAAAAAATAACTTGCACAAGAGAGGGGGAAAAAATATCATGCTAGGATTAAGGATGGAAGAATGCCAAAATGACAACCACACTAAATATGACAATATACATATGAAGCCTTACTTATATAGGCAAGGAGAGAGATAGATGAGATCATGACAAATGTCTTAATCCTAACATATGAGACAACTAAGGCATAACAACCTAGGATAAGGTAGGATCTAGAAATGACAACTAAGTCTTCTAGAAAGAATCTGAGGACCTAAGTAATCTTAACATGGGAATATGTCCCCTAATTCCCTAGTGAGTAAATTAACTAGGTACAAGGCATGATTGGATGGGGAGGATACTACTAAATCAGCATATCTTGTAGTTAAGCGTTGAGGAAATGGGTTGGTGAAAATATAACAGTGGGCATTGGGAGGCACTACTAGCTTGTTTATTTGGCCATTCACTCCTTGCACTTGGATTGTATTTTTATCAATAATATCCTATATGAGGCATCATAGATTTATGTAATTTTTAGTAACATTATAATTAACACAATGGTATTTCCCAAAGGCTTTAGGGTCATAGTTTTTTGGGAAATAAGGCCAGGGTCCCATGGTCTAATGGTATGAAGTTAGATAGGGTTATGGGGAAGAATATTATGAAGAACAAAATGGATGTGATTGGTTAGCTTCATCCATTATTCATTATCTTGTGAACAAAGAGATATGGTGAGCCTAGAAGAGGATGAAGGTTGGATTATAATGATTGAAAAGAATTTTAAGGTTGGGCTTAGGTGTAAATAAGTTAGTATGGTTCTTCTTCATGGAATATTTTATTGATTGAAAAAAAAATGAGATTAATAAAAATGAAAAAAAACTTGAGAACAAATGAAAAGAAATAACCTAAAAAATGTCCTATTTTTTCACATAATCTTGCAATGTAATGAATATTGAAAGGAAGGAAGGATATTTGTGTAAGAAGACATAGTCATAGAGTTTTGGGATAAGTTATAAAAACCATTTAGATATGAGGGTTAATGAGTGGAAAAAATATTTAAGAAATGAGAGATTGAAAAATTTAATCATTAAAACTAATTTGCATGCTTGTGTTAACTTTAAAAATTTTATGAGAAGGTGAGGAAGTTAGGTAAAGAGGAGAACCAAAAAAAAAATTAAAAATTAAAAATATATAATAGATGAAGGAAAAATATAAGATAGGTAGCATGCTCTCATAAAAATAATAATTGATTTCCATGAATCTTGTTTAGGTGGGAACAGTGAAGGGAGCGTACGCTTCATCTGCCAGAGCAAACGTCCAAAAATAGTGGCAGGAGAGCTTGTCAAGAGTCGTGTGAAATACAATAGGTCAGGAAAGGATATCAAAGCAGAATGTTGTCCCCCACTACAAAAAAGAGCAATATTATTATTAATTCAGTTGTAAGGATGCTTTTGCTCTGAGAATCTTCATAAGTAGTTGTTTCTGAGTTTCTTTAAATTCTCTTATCTTGTCTCATTTGGCGCGAAGCATATGCCCTTCCCATTGTTTGTATAGATCTAGTTGCCACGTGTCAAGGATTTGAAGTGGTCCTAGCAAGAATGTGGAGTTCATTTGTTTGTAGCGAAGCGCATTGTATGCATTTTCCTTTTTTCTGTTGCAGGGTAGCCAAGTCCACTCAATTTTAACGTATTTGTAAAAGTCAGTCGTCGTAATAAATTTTTAATAATAATCAAAGGTCCCAACAAAGAGAGAAAATATGACCTCGAGAACATGATTTCCTATTTATTAGTCACCTGCAGTTATCTTTACAACTGTTTGCATGTAGGTTCTGGGAAAAATAGTTTTACCTCCCATCAATTCAAAATATGGCGAGGAATCAGGATTGTGTGATGTGAATGCTATTGTGCTAAGTATTCTATTATTTTCACGTAATTTATAATTTTTAGGATATTAAATGATTCTAATTTTTTGATCTTCAATTTTTTATTGTGGATTTTTGATTAAATATTCTATTATTTTTGTTAGTGGATCAATTTATAATTCTTTTAGTGCTTTTATTATTTCAAATGTATTTTTTAAATTAAATGTCAAGAATCAACCCATCAGGTGTTTGAATTTTTTCATCAATATGATTTATAATGTTGAAAATATCTGATTGGTTGCTCAATTTACCCTCTTGTTGCAACCTTCATGTTTACCGATGCATAAATTTGCTACATCCTTGACTTTTGATATAGTAATAATTTAATATTATCTATCACAAAGAAAGATTGGAAAGCTATCACAATAAATAACAACAATCTTAACTTCTATCATTCATAGTTACATTAAACATATTCTTAATATCTAACAAAGTGGTTATGGAAAAAATATTACCCTCAACACTCATTCTACCATGATAATTGAATAGAGAAGTAAAGAAAAATCAAATCAAATAAAAATGAAAGAAGAAGACTAGGGTATTCAAGTATTTTCTTAGGAGTCAACTCTTATCACTTATAGTAGAAAATTCATAGGGAGATTTCAACTTTATTGATAATTTTTAGTTTTCTTGTGAAATGGAAAATAATATTGTCATGTTTAACACCAAAAGTATTGATAATTCTTTAGAAGATGAAGGGGAACTTCTATCAAAACTTTCAGAGAATCATTATTTTATTGACGAGAACATAGGAAAATAAAGCAATTGAGAAATTTAAGAAAGACATACAATGGTGTAAGTAAATAATAATATAGAATAAAAAATATGGTGCAAAGAAGTGTACATAACTAATTAAAATTCCCATTCTCTACCCAAGACCTTGTGTAATAGATGAGCTCAAGATCCTACTCAGTCCATAAAGTCAAGTAGATTAACCTTCAAAAAGTTTATGGCTATGTGTAGGATCATCATAGAAAAAACAGGCCCTTAAGTGGCAAAAAATTCAAAAAAATCAGAGTTAGGCAACTTGACATAAAAATTTGAAGAAGCTATCTATATTATTTCAAAAATATGTAAGAATAGAATCTGTAGAAAATTGAATGTAGTTTATAAACTATTGGGTTTGTTTAAAAAAAATAAAAATCTATTTGGTGAAAATTTGAAATTTCAACGCAGTGGTACTTAAATTTTAGGGAAAAAATAAGAAGTAGGCATCTGTCTGACCACCCTAACCACAATAAAATGATAATATAAAATTATAAGATTTTAGATATAAGTATAGGACTCATGCCCCGATGTGATGCATATTTTTTTATAATTTTTTTCCAAGTAAATAATTAATTATGAATTTTTTATTACAACTTTTTAAAAAATATAAAAATTTGTATGTCTGACCACCTTAACTTGGTCAAAACTTCATGAAATTCATTTTTTATTTTTTTTAATCCTATAGTATCCAAAGCATAGAATGTGACACATGTTTTGGATTCAAAAAAATGTGATACCGTTTGAAAGCTATAGATGTTTTTCAATCAGCCTATCAATTAGGACTTTAGTCGTAATTTCAATAGAAAATGAATAATAATTACTTATTAAATTCAAAGGAAAGCATAATTTATATTGGTGGAAAATGGAGAATATCCTTTAAAAACCCTTTTCGTTTCATCAATTTTGGGTTAAAAAATAGTTGTCAGCCACATACCCATCATATTGCCACTTTTTGGCCCATCATGATCCTGCACATACCCTTATGATGTTTATTATTGATTCTAAATAATATTATATCATTAATTATACATTTATTCTTCCAAAAAAAATGTAATTAACCTTCTTGAAACCTTCCAAGTCATCCTTAAGCTTCATTTTATGGGAATTAGAAATCATTCACGAGAAACATCCATCCTTGTGATGATTATTCTTATAATAAAGTAGCTAGGAATCTTGAATTAACCTAGCCCGGGGATGTGCAAAAAGATGGTGGTTGGTCCCCATGAAAGAATAATGTGAGCATATTATAGTGTGCTCACGTTATCCCTTATTTAAATAATAAAAGAAAGAAAGACATTTTATTCTATATTTTTTCTTCAATCTGCGGCCTAAGCATCCTTCTAAGCATGCTCGTGTTGTTGTTGTAGCTTTAGTTTGGGACTCCCAAATGGATGAAGCACATCTTCTCAACTTTGGTTTTCACAGTAGAACTCAACTTGAAGCAATATGGTGTACCTTTTCTAGGGCTTGGGCTTGAGCATTGTAATTATCACCTTTTGGAGATTACAAGGTTGCTTATTGCCTCTATATCTCATTCAAGTTGAAGAGAGTTTTTGTAATTGTTATTGTAGGTTGTGAAGAAGATTGGCTAAGGAAAAGGAAGCATTCTCAACCAAGAATTGATGCTATTGTAATTCAAAGATTGAATAATAGAATAATTCTTGGTGGAGTTTTTTCCTGAAAGGGTTTCCCCACGGTACATCTTGTGTAATCTTTCTAATATCATGTCTAGTTCTTCTATCAACTTTTGTCTACATTTTACAACAGTAAAATGGATTAATCAAGACAATCACCCACAAAGAATATATGTAACAAAGGAAAATATTATTTAGATCAGAAATATTAAAGTTTAGCAGAGTATTAAGCTAAGAAAACACCTCATTTTTCAACATTTGGTATCAGAGCTAAGGTTGGGTAGAGTATTGGGATGCCTTTCTCTTAAAGTTTGAAGGATTTATTGGCTTAGTGGGAGATTTTATTATTTTAGTAATTTGTTGATTTTGGAATTAAGTTTTTGTTACAATGAATTCAAGGTTATATATTGAAAGGTTCAATGGTTCTAACTATGAAATGTGGAAATTAAAAATGGAAGATCTTCTTGAAGAAAGAGATCAGTGGTTAGCGGTTAATAATGAGACAAAGACACCTACAATTATTTCAGATGAAGATTGGGATAAGTTAGATAAAAATGCAAGAGGAACAATTAGATTATGTCTTGCTGATGATGTTCTTTTAAATGTTTTAGAGGAAACCAGTGCATATAAATTGTGGAAAATAATAGGAGATATTTATCAAAGAAAGAGTCTAACAAATAAGTTATATCTGAAAAGGCAGTTGCATTCATTGAAAATGAAAGATGGTGATTCAATAGCACAACATTTAAATGCTTTCAATTTAATACCTCTAATGTAAATATTTTATCAAATGTAACTGAAGCTGAAAATACATGTATGCTATGGCACCATAGATTGGGCCATATAGGTGAAAAAGGTCTTAGGACCATTTTTAATAAAAATTTGGTTGACGACATTCCTAATTATAATATTGGCAAAAAAGACTTTTGTGAGAACTATGTGTTTGGAAAGCAATCTAGATTTAAATTTCCTAGTTGTACAAATAGAGCTAAAAGATTATTAGAGATTATTCACTCAGATGTAATGGGCCCCATGGATATTGACTCTATTGGAAAATCTAGATACTATGTCACATTTATTGATGATGTCTCAAGATACACTTGGATATATTTTATGCATAGTAAATCTGATGTGTTTAATAAGTTTAAGGAATTTAAGGCTTTGGTTGAGAAATAATTAGATCATAAGATAAAAGTGTTGAGATTAGATAATGGTGGTGGGTATGTGTAGGATCATCATGGAAAAAAACATGCCCTTAAGTGGTGAAAAATTCAAAAAAATCAGAGTTAGGCAACTTGAAGTAAAAAATTGAATAAGTTATCTATATTATTTCAAAAATGTGTAAGAATAGAATCTGTAGAAAATTGAATGTAGTTTCTAAACTACTAGGTTTATTTAAAAAATATATATATTTGATGAAAATTTGAAATTTCAATGCAGTAGCACTTAAATTTTAGGGAAAAAATAAGAAGTAGGTGTCTATCTGACCACCCTAACCACAATAAAATGATAATATTCTTTTATATGATTTTAGATATAAGTAGATAACTCATGTCCCAATGTGATGCATATTTTTTTGTAATTTATTTCCAAGTAAATAATTAATTATGAATTTTGCATTACAACTTTTAAAAAATATAAAAACTCATATTTCTAACCACGTTAACATGATCAAAAATTCATAAAATTCAATATGTTTTTTTAATCCTATAGTATGTGAAGCATAGAATGTGACACATGTTTCATATTCAAAAAATGTGATATTGTTTGAAAGCTATATTTTTTTTTCAATCAACCTATCAATTAGGACTTTAGTCATAATTCAAATAGAAAATGAATAGTAATTATTTATTAAATTCAAAGTAAAGCATAATTTATATTGCTGGAAAGCTGAGAATCTTCTTTAAAAACCCTTTTTTTCATCAATTTTGGGTAAAAAAAAGGTTGTCAGCCACATACCCATCATATCGCCACTTTTGGGCCCATCATGATCCTGCACATACCTTGGTGAGTATTGTTCTAGGGAATTTGATGATTATTTTAAGCATGCAGGAATAGTGAGTCAAAAAACTAATCCATATACACCTCAACAAAATGGAGTAGCAGAAAAGATGAACCAAACCTTAATGGAAAGAGCTAGGAGTATGTTAAGTAGTGCTAAGCTTGAACGGTCCCTATGGGCTGAAGCTGTATGTACTTCTTGTTATTTAATCAATAGATCCCCTAGTTCATCTATTGAAGATAAAACTCCTAATGAGATGTGGTTAGGTAAGAAACCTAGTGTTGCACATTTAAGGATCTTTGGTTGTGAGGCTTTTGTTCATGTGCCTCAAAAAAAGCGGTCTAAATTGGATCCTAAAGCATAAAAATGCATATTCATAGGTTATGGTGAAAATGTAAAAAGATACAAGCTTTGGAATCCACTAAAAAGAAAAGTTTCTTTATCTAGAGATGCTATTTTTAGAGAATTTAGAGCTTATTCAGGAGAAGAACAACCAAAGGAGAGGGATACTTCTTGAATAGTGCATTTTGAGACAAATACTGAGAAGCAACGAGATGCACATGTTGAAGAAAAATTGGATGGATTAGAAGAGGAGAGTTCAGAGAGTTATTCTAAAATAGATGCTCAAGATGAGCATATTGAGGAACAAGTAGAAACCCCTTTGAGGAGATCCACAAGACAACGAAACCGCATTGATAGGTATAGCCCACCTAATTTCCATTGTATTTTTTCTTTAATGAGTACTAATGATGAACCTAGTTCTTACATGGAAGGTTTTTCCTCAGACGAGAACAAGCTTTGGTCACAACCTATGCATGAGGAAATGGAATCCTTGGATACTTGTGACACATGGGATCTTGAAAGTTTTCCCAAAGATAGAAAGGCCATTGGTTGTAAATGGATCTTTAAAAAGAAGATTGGTGCAGATGGTAATCTCGAAAGGTACAAGGCTAGATTAGTAGCCAAGGGCTAATCCTAGAGAGAGGGAGTTGACTTTAATAAAATATTCTCTCCAGTTGCTAAATTAACTTCTATTAGATTTTTTTATCTATTGCTGCTGCTTATGATTTTGAAATTGAGCAAATGGATGTGAAAACTGCTTTTTTGCAAGGGAATCTTGATGAGGATATTTATATGAAGCAACCTGAAGGTTTTTTTGTAAAAGGAAAACAAGAATTGGTTTGTAGGTTAAAGAGATATTTATATGGATTGAAACAGTCACCTAGAATGTGGTACCAAAAGTTGCTTTCGCATTGAAAATTGGTTATGTTAGGAGTGAGGAAGATCATTGTGTTTACATAAAATTCATTAATGATAAGCTTTTAATTATTATCTTGTATGTTGATGACATGTTGTTTATTGGTAACAACAAGGTAATGATCAGAGAATTGAAAGCACAACTCTCAAGCACATTTGAGATGAAAGATCTAGGGGCTGCAAAATATATCCTCAGTATGGAGATCATCAATAGAGATAGTGTAACATAAAGCTTTGCTTAAGTCAGAGCAATTATGTTGATACTATTTTGAAAATATTTAACATGCAGGATAGTAAACCAGTTAATATTCCTTTACCAGTTGGCATGAAGTTAAGTTTAGATATGAGTCCTAAATATGATTTTGATTTTGAGGAAATGTCTAAAATTTCGTATGCTAGTGCAATTGGTAGTTTAATGTATGCAATGGTCTATACGAGACTAGATAGAGCACAAGCAGTGGGAGTTCTTAGCAGGTTTATGTCTAACCCTGGTAAAGAACATTGGAAATATGTTAAGAGGGTGTTTAGATATTTACGAGGGACTTCATATTACTGTTTAGTTTATCATGGTTCTAATAATATTGATATTATGAATAGATCATTGGACATACAGGGGTTTGTGGATTCATATTGGGCAAGAGATCTGGACAGTCAGAGGTTGACAAGTGGTTATGTGTACACTTTTTTTGGAGTTGTGGTTAGTTGGATGAGTAAGAGGTAGCCCATGATTGCTTTGTCCACCATAGAAGCAAAGTACATGGCTGCCACACATGCCTCTAAAGAGGCAATTTGGTTATAGACTTGGGTCAGGTATTAGTTTTTATTGCAAGCAAGTTAGGATTGAATGTGATAGTCAAAGTGCTATTTGTTTAGCCAACAATCCTATGTATCATGCTCGTACTAAACATGTAGATGTTTAGTATCAGTTTGTGTGAGAAATGGTTGAGAGTGGGAAAGTATTAATTGAAAAATTTGACTCTTTGAGTAATGCTACAAGTTATCTTACGAAGCCAGTTCCTACAGATAAGTTCTCATGGTCCAGGAAGGCCATTAGCCTTGATTCATGTACTTGATTTAAATTTTTATTCCTTGTTTAGAATAATTGCAATGTATAAAATTTCAAGTGGGAGAATGTTGGAAATAGGATGCCATTTAATTGTAAATCCTAAACATTAATTATTTCATGTATCTCCTAAGTTCTTGGAATGTGTTCAACAACACTAAGATTAGGATGAGATAAATATTTGATGAAATAATCATGATTATTGACATTTGTAATTAATTCTAAATGTTATGAGAATGTGAGGGTGTCCATTGTGAGTTCCTAAATAATAGGGGCACATGGGGCGCCCACATGGTAAGGTGACACTCACCTTGAGTTAAGTTAACTATTCAGAGTAACAGATAACACTTCTGAATGCATGTAAAGATCCTAGGAGTTAGGGTTTGATGTTAGCATGCATGAAGTTCAGTTCAGTTCAATTCACATCAATTTAGTTCAATTTAGTTCAGTTTAGCTCAGTTTAGTTTAGAATCAATTTAATTTAGTTTAGTTTAGTTTAGTTTAGTTTAGTTTAGTTCAGTTATGGTTCAGTTGTCTTCAGTTAGTTTTAGTTGTATACTAGTTGATTTCAATTAACTTGGAATGCATGGCTAATAACTTGAGTTGTATGATAGATAACAGGGACTACCTCTAGTTAACAAGAGATGACCATTCTTGCATGAATGGTGTTGAGTAATTTTTTAGTTAATAAGAAATCACTTGGACCCAACTTGGGTGCCCAAGTTGGCTTCTTGTAATTAACTCCCTTGCATGATAGGATATTTCTAAAGGCTCAGTTAAGTGGGACCATCTCTTGGGTGCCATCTTTGAGGAGGAGCTTTGGAATTATCACCGAAGTGAAGGATGAGTTGTAGCTTCAGTTTGGGACACCCAAATGGATGAAGCACATGTTCTAAGCTTTGGTTTTCATAGTAGAACTCAACTTGAAGCAATTTGGCGTACCTTTTCTAGGGCTTGGGCTTGAGCATTGTAATTATCACCTTTTGGAGATTACAAGGTTGATTTTTGCCTCTATATCTCTTTCTAATATCCTATCTAGTTCTTCTATCAACTTCTGTCTACATTCTACAACAGTAAAATGGATTAATCAAGATAATCATCCACAAAGAATATATGTAACAAAGGAAGAGATTATTTAGATCAGCAGTAATAAAGTTTTATAGAGTATTAAGCTAAGAAAACACCTCATTTTTCATCTAAAGCTTGGCCAAATCATCACCAAAATGCTATGAAGATGTCAGGGAGATCAAAGAAGTAAATATTTTTAGTTTTTTAGTGTCAAATTTGGATTAAATAGGTAGATTGAATTAATTTTTTAATTGATTTTTTTTAATTTTTGTGAGTTGATAATTCACCCCCAAATGTTCAAAATCCCAATTCACCTCTTCATGAAAACCCTCCTAAACAACAACCACAACAAACACCTCTTATAATTCCTTGCCATCCTCTAGAAACACTATCAAACACAACAAATACTGAGAGGGGGGTGAATCAATATCTTCAAAAAATCAAACCCCTTTGGAACTTAAGACCTTTAGCATAATTCAAACTTCTCAACTAAACAAAAAACCCTTAAACAAATCAACACCAATGAAATATATAGTAATTTAATCTCTAAACAAGTTCAACAACCCTTAATCAGATCAATAATGAAAGATACAACAATTCAACCCTTAACCAAATCAACAACAATGAAGAATAAGGAAAAGAACACACATACACAAGATGACACCAAATATACATGGAAAACCTAAGAAGGGAAAAACCATGGTGAGAGTTAACTCATAATATAAGAAGCTCACTACTTACAAAAGTTACAATAAGGCTTATTGCCAAGGACTTGCAGACAAAGGCACACAACCTTATGGAAAGATATAAAAGGCTTACAGATAGAAGTGCATAACACTAAGGCAAGATACAAGGACATGACGAGATTCACTATCTCAAAGTAGGATACATGAAGATTTTGAAATTACAAAATATGTCAACAATACACTTTGTTGATTGAGGTGTTAAAGCACATTTGATCTATCATCCGTACACTTTTCTACTTCTAGTGTTGAAAAATGTCGTTGGGGACATTTTCACACTTGTTTTGGCCCTCCTTGTGGATTTAGGCTTAAGGGTAAGTGGACCAATCTGTGACACAATTTTGATGCCAAATTGGAAAAAAATAGAAAAAAATGTCCAAATTGAGCATTTGGTACACGCCAATTTTGGCAAGTGCCAAATTTGGTGCACGCCAATTTTGGCAAGTGCCAAATTTGGTGCACGCCAAATTTGGTGCACGCCAATTTTGGCACTTGCCAAATTTGGTGTCCACCAAATTTAGCATGCACCAAATGTAAAAGTGAATTAAAAGCAAAAAACACATTCCAAACCTCATTTTCTTTTCAACCCATGGCTTGGCTTGGAGGTTTTCAGCTCTTCTTTTCCAATAGGAGAGATATTAGGAGAAGAACGAATATGATTATTAGGAATGTCCAAGGTTGTATTCTCTTTCACTAAAACACTCTTATAGGGGGGATATGAAATTTTTCTTAGCATGCCTAGAAAGGTAAGGTACTAACATTGTTTGAAAAAAAATGAAAAGAACTTCTAACCATCTTACAAAATGCTTTAAGAATGTAAACAATGCATATCCAAAGACAAAAAGTACTTTTATCCAATGTATGCAAAACTTTAAGAATACAAACAATTTATTTCCAAGAATGAAAAACACTTTTATCAAACTTATGCAAAGTTTTATGAATGTAAACATTGTATATGCAAAAGTGAAAAGTACTTTTATCCATATGATGCAAAATTTTAGAAGGGTGAACATTTTCAGATCTAATGATGCTTATAATTGAAATGATTTCAAAAATGACTACACTAAATTGATGTTTTTGACCTAGATGCATAAAACATATGTTCCCAAAACTTTCCAGACTTATATTATATGTTACCAACAAGCTTAGGAAGAAAAGAAATGAAGTTTTAATGTTTTTAAAGGTAGTTTAAAATATGGATGGGGACTAATTCACCCAAGGTGGTGAATGAGTCCTAGTTAGGGTTTTTTTTCAAAATTTTAAAAAAATTCTATTGATTTTTATGTTTTTTAGTTTGTATGGTCTATAACTTAAATGCAAATGCAAATTTTATGTGTTTTTCAATAATTTGAGATGCAAAAAATGCAACCTATATGCACTTTCACTAATGCAAAATTTTGAAATCCTAGATGCAAATTAACTAATGCAAACTCTAATGAAAAGCTAATGCAAGCTAGATCTAGGATGAAAATGCACTCCAAATTAGAATTATGATGTTTTAAATGCAGGTTCACCAAAATGAAATGATGAAAAAGTGGTATGTAGGGAGATGTTATCATATGGTTTTGGACATAGAGCATACCCACATTTCCAATTTCATTCAAAGGTAACCCTTGAAATCTCTTTATAAAAGAGAAAGAGATCTTGCTAAGGGCTATCCTAGGGGCTGAAGATGATCTATTGAGGGGTTCACCACCAATTTTAAACTTAGAAATGAAAACAAAACAAAAAGAGGATGGAAGATTGGAAGTGTTCACCTAGAAGCCTGAAGGAGATTGAATGGAGCTCAAAAATCCTAAAATATCTATCTTTTTGACCTAGTGGGACTCATTCACCATCCTAGGTGAATCAGTCCCAATTCTAGATTTTTTCCTACAAACTTGTTTCGGGAAAAAGGGTATCTAAATCTGAAAACATATATGAAAAACACTTGCATTGGGACTCATTTTCCACTCTTATTGAATGAGTCTAGTTTGGATTTTTTGGAACTTCAAAGTTCTGATCTGCACCTCTTAGTCTTCTCTTTTTGTTCCTCCAAGTTCCTATATCTGAAACCCTTATTTCGGGGTTGTAGGTGATCTCTTAGTGAAGATTATGACCTTTCCAATGGGGATACAACTCCAACAAGATTGTAACCTATTATTCAATAATATTTCAAGCTCCAAGACACCTAGATTTGTAGTCACACATGTAAAGAGAAGAAAACATGTTGATTATTAGTGAATAGGGGTTTGCCTCAGTCAAACCCCTTTTAGGTAATTAAACCAAATGATGAAATAATGGAAGATGAACACGAAACATGAAAAATAGAACATGAAACATGAGAAATGATACCTTGAATGATTTCTTGTAAATATACAACTCAACATGAAATGGCCATGAAGGATCTAGATCTTGATCTTGGATCTTCAGTGCTAAATCACAACACTAGCTCAATAACATGCTTGATGCTTGATATGCTTGACATGATGATGGATCTTGAATTTCTATAACAATTGATGAAGAATCTACTCTTGAGTGCCTTAGAAATGATCTTGAATGCCCTTGAATGCTCTTGTGAACTCAAAATTTCTATTATGAATGATTTCACAAAAGTATTAGGTGAAAATGAGTGAAAGAACCTTGTATTTATACTTAATTATGCAAGAATTCCCAAAATTAAAACATTACAAGCCAACATCAAATCTAGGAGAATAAAATCCTGTCATAAATTTGAATTAATTTTGATTTTGGGCCACACGGGACTAATTCACTAAAGTGGCAAATGAGTCCCATCTAGCATAATGTATGGGATCAAAAATTAAAATTTCTTAGAAAGGTGTGAAAATAGGTTTGGGACCCAAAAATTTAAGTGGGACTTATTCACCCAAGGTGGCGAATGAGTCCTAGATCACTAAATCTGGGCCATTCAACCTGAAAACACCTAAATTATGATTAGATATTGATTTTAGTGTTAAGATTATCCTTGAAAAGATGCATTAAATGATGCTTGTGGATGCAAAATAGGGCCAATTAAAGCATAAATAAGCCTAATTATTAATGAAAAACATAGAAAAGTGTGAAAGTGTGTTACAAAACCTTACAAAACTTTAAAATAAGGCAAGATTAATGTTAAAAATAGATTTATTAGGTTCAATTAATGAATAAAACCTCAGAAAAGTGTGAAAGTGTGTTACAACACTTAACAATACTTTAGCAAGGTACCATTTAAGTTCATTAGTTCATAAGGGCCCAAGACCTAATGTGAATATTTTAGACATATTACAACACTAAATCAAGGCCAAGTTAAGGGGACCTTTTTCTGTTACTACACATACCCATTTACATTTTGGTCACTGATTTGAGGATTCACTCAACTTGCATAGCTTGGAATGCAATCAAAGTTGTATTCTCATGTCCATGCTCATTATTTTTCCTACCTTTTCCCCAAGTCTCCCAAAATGTCACAACTTGCTCCTCTGATACCTAGGTATGTGCGGGATCATGGAAAAAATAGGCCCTTAAGTGGTGAAAAATTCAAAAAAATCATAGTTAGGAAACTTGACATAAAAATTTGAATAAGTTATCTATATTATTTAAAAAATATGTAAGAATAGAATCTGCAGCAAATTGAATGTAGTTTCTAGACTACTAGGTTTTTTTTTTTTTCTAAATCTATTTGGTGAAAATTTGAAATTTCAATGCAGTAGCACTTAAAATTTAGGGAAAAATTAAGAAGTAGGTGTCTATTTGACCACCCTAACTACAATAAAATGATAATATTTTAGATATAAGTAGAGGACTCATGTCTCGATGTGATGCATATTTTTTTTGTATTTTTTTCAAGTAAATAATTAATTATGAATTTTTTATTACAACTTTTAAAAAATATAAAAACTCGCATGTCTGACCACCTTAACTTGGTCAAAACTGCATGAAATTCAATTTGTTTTTTAATCCTATAGTATGCGAAGCATAAAATATGACACATGTTTTGGATTCAAAAAATGTGATACCGTTTGAAAGCTATAGCTGTTTTTCAATCAGCCTATCAATCAGGACTTTAGTTGTAATTCAAATAGAAAATGAATAATAATTACTTATTAAATTCAAAGAAAAACATAATTTATATTGGTGGAAAGATGAGAATCTCCTTTGAAAACCATTTTCGTTTCATCAATTTTGGGTTAAAAAAAAGTCGTTAGCCACATTCCCTACACACACCCATCATATCGCCACTTTTTGGCCCATCATGATCCTGCGCATACCCACGTGTTGAAGTTGAGAAATAAAACCTCATAGAACCCAGTAAACACCTACAAGCAAATAACCTGTCATGCATAGAAGAGATAACGAAAACATAAGAATAGTGCTCTGCTTGTCATGAAGCAAAAAATGCATAAAAAGGAATTTGAATAATTACAAAGAGATCAATCCTTAAGAAACGAGATCAAAACCCTAAAGTGAGTACCCTAGGATGGGGATTAAATTAGCATGTGACAAGTATCAATATCATAATGAACTAGACGACATGACTAATTTAATAATGAAAAATAAAGATTTCTAAGTATTGGAGCCTAAAATTTCTTGCCAAAATTTTACAAAATTGACAAGGAAATGAACAAATTCTAAGGGTATGAACACAAGGTAGAGGATAATATGGACAGCAGCAGGAAGGGTCCATAATGTTGATTAGCCAATGCTTTTCTGTTGTGAACCTTTGGATAAACTTAGATATTAATAATGTACTCACTGTCAAAACATGCAAGCAAAACACTACCACTCTTTGTGAAACATCATAGTCAAGGCATTCACAACCATGGAAGTTATCAATGAAACAATTTCAAGAAGGAAAAATCAAACAATTTTTTAAAACTACTCGAGATTTGAAATTTGGAGAAATAGTGCATAAAGGATTTATCTGAAAGTAAAAATTGAATATTGTGGTTATTGTTGGGTCAAAAGGAAGTTTTCTACTTTTGAAGCATATTAAGTATTCACAACAGAAAAATTTCTACACCATTACCACCATAAAAAGCTAGGTCTTTATCAAGTTGAAAATATAAAGATTGTTGATAACAATAAATAAAAATGGCTCTGTTGGCATTTCAATTTTGGAGGGCTACAACCAAAGATCATTCAAACTATTTTATTAGGCAAAGATTGCTTTTAACTCAAGCAAATGGGAGAATCCGCGAACTTTCTATATGTTCTTCACATTATTAAGGTCCTTAAGCATTTCCACCACCGAGGGCATTATACTTCAAATATGATAGGCCAAGCCTCATTAGAAGTATGATCTCCATCAA
Source organism: Sequoia sempervirens (assembly GCA_007258455.2). NCBI lineage: Eukaryota > Viridiplantae > Streptophyta > Pinopsida > Cupressales > Cupressaceae > Sequoia > Sequoia sempervirens. The sequence goes on along the minus strand of VDFB02193867.1, from coordinate 42,800,208 downwards.
AGCATAAAGGAGTGTGGAAAATTGTTAGATGTTGTGATTGCTCAAATATTACAGAGGCATGGAAAAGCTCATAGCCAAAGATGGATGATAATAAAAACAAAACACTAGATCTGCTCAACGAAGTTGTAGATCATATGGGACACGGAGGAAAATCAGTAAAGGAAGACAAATATAATTGTTAGAGATTGTGATGAGAACCTCAAATGCCAACACAGTACAAGTTATATATATTCGATGTTATTAGAATGATGAGGTAAATGTTACACAAAAAAAAAAGCTATGGATGTCATGGATCTCAGAAGGGATGTCATCCCATGGAATGCTACAAGCTATCGAGGGGAAAGGAACCTTTCATCAATAAGCTTTGGAAATTGAAAGCATGAAGAATATAGAGTTGGTTTTGGTACACAATAGTAGTTGGATAGTGTTTGATTACATCTGTCTCAAAAGGAGGGTTATTTCTTACATGATCTGTATGCACCAAGGCAACACATCCATTTTGCAAACCACCAAATATAAAACATAGCTCATAAAGTCCATAACAATGTGTGCATAGAGGGAGGAAACATTGGAACCATTTCGCAGTTTCTCGAGATAAGAAGAAGCAATATGCAGAATTATTAGTGGGATTTCAGACTTATCGAGGCTAGTGCATGTAAAAGTATCATTTACTGATAAAGGTCTTCCTGTAAAAAGAAAGTACACAGTAATATGTTACTTCGCAAGAGAGTTTGATGCCATTAGAATAAAGTGTTGTCCAATAGAAATGGACTTTAGATTGTCACTGAGTTGTTGCAAGAAATGGGAAGCATGAGTTTGCACCAAAATATTTCAAATATCTCAGAATTATTAAAGTTCTGGAAGCCCTACATGTTTGGCAAAGATCCTTGGTATTTATCAGGTCATCGTGAAGCACGCGAAAGGTGACAGATAGATTAGGATGGATTTGATGGTAATGGAGAATCTCTTGGAAGGAATATCACATGAGTTTATGATCTCAAAGGATCTGGTCATTACAATTTAGATTCAACAGGAAGCAATAAAGTTCTCTTGGACCTGTACCAACCGCTCCAATATCTCTCAGGAATAAATCCAAGTGCCTTTTGGAGAGAACTGTTTGAAATGATATTTCGTTTCTAGCATTGATTGATATCATGGATTACTCACTGCTTGTTAGAGTTGATAAAGAATGATGTGAGCTGGTTTTAGGTATTATTGATTTTATGAGGCAATATGCATGGGACAAACACTTGGAGACATGGTTACTTGACATTGCATTTGGTGTCCTCATCAAGCTGAAAGGTTTAAACACTTTGATTCATCATTCAAAGCTATCATGGGATCCATATTGGGGTGCAAATTTGCACTTGAGAATTGAAGATATATGGGGCGCAAATGAGAAGGGAAAGATTCTTCTGGATAGAACTTTGCACATAACGATCTAAAGGGTTAGATTGAAATAAAGAAAACAACGGAATTGAATATCAAAGTGCAGATCTTATTATGAATATCACTGAGAAACTATGAAATAGAAGCCCTAAAATGTTGTAGCGAATGAACACAAAAAAAAAGAGATGAAGATGTTCACCGTTTGGAAATATCATTGGAAGATTTTACAATAATAACATATCAAATAGAAGGTATGGCAATATATGTGTGGAGACAATGAACCAGATGGACCTGATGGAGGCGATGGAACTAGATATCAAATTGTGAATATCACCATGAATCTCGGTAAAAAATGGAAACCCTAAAATGTGGTGAATGAAAAACAAAACATCGGCGAGAGAAAGGTCATCGGCATAGGTTCCTCCGATTATTAAAGTCACACTGATGAAATGTTTCAGGGAGAATATCACTGAACAGAGCATGTGATTAAGATTTATTGGAATAACAAGTTTGGCAAGACAATTATTATCGGTGGGAGTCTTATCGAGCTACAAAGTCTTGCTGATCAAAATTACTTCATCAGTGAAAAATCACAAGAAAAAAAAAAAGTCTCTTTGATGATACAAGTCACGCCGAAAGCTTGAGGTGAAAAATGATTAAGATAAATGATACGAATGTTATATGGGTAAAAAATTAAAAGGAGATTTAAATGTTGGGATTGTCGGGGTAATAAAGTAAGGACTTATTCAATGACGGTGAAGGTGGGTATTTTTTAATAAAGTAAAATGCTCTCATTGAAATGAGAAGTAATTTAACAAAGGGAGTTATAATCATTTTACCCACAAATACACAAAGGGTAAAATTTATAAAATATTTTCTCGGGGGGTTGGAACGTTTTCACCAATGTGGTTAAATGGATGGGTAATTATTTTACCCGAAGAAGTGATTTTTTAAATATGGTGAAATCTTTCAATCAAGAGACATAAGTGGAGAATATTTTCACTCAAAGAGTCATGGAGGGGGTAATTATTTTACCCAAGGATTATTTTATTAAATTAAATAAGCTAGAGATTTTCCAGCAAAAAGATTAGCGAAGATCGTTAAGATTTCAATAGAATTGTGAAATGATGATTATTATTCATGAAGATACAAGGATGAAGATTAAAATATTTAATTTTCCAAAAGACAATTAACTAAATATTTTATTTTGCTGAAGATAATTCAACGAGGAGTTGCGTCAAAATGAAGAGTTACCTTAGATGGATAATGTGAAGGGTTGTAACCCTAATGCAATGTATATATACAAAGTGAAATTGTATCATAATGGGATTAGATTAGATTTAGGAGAAATAATAAGTAGGTTAGGTAGTTGGATAGGGTGAACTATTGCCGAAACAAAACATCATGCTGCATATTGTAAAATCTTTTAAAACTATATAATGGAGAAAAATACATATATTTGGTGAAATCCTTTCTTGGTGTTCAATTATTATGATGCAATTATTACATTTTTATCTGGTTATCTCCAACTTGAGGTCTTTTGATCATTTAAATCAGCATATCAAGTATATTTCCGATTTATCAAAATGTATTCCCATTTTGTGTGAATTAATCAATTGGTGTCTACAATTTAGATTTAAATTCCTTTGGATGAATCACAGTGATTTAAAGATTTCTTTTGGATGATTTAAGAAGAACCTGGTAATAAAATATTCCAACACAATTTATGCAAGTCATAAATTTAGTGAAGTTTTATGCTAGTCGTAGAACCTCATTCTCAAAGTGCCTAGCAACTAGAGTTAAGCCAAAAGGGGAAACACATATTATTTACCTCTTGACTCCATTAGCCCAATAAAAGTAGGCACTGGTCACACCAATTCCATTTTAGAATTTTATAAAGTATTATTCAAACATTCACATCTCATATTTCAGTGGGAGTAGTCTACAGGCTTTTATCTATTACATTTGTGCCATTGTAATAGATCCATCAATTCAGTTGAGTCATACAACCTTAAGTCTGCTTTATTCACATAGGTACACCCGCCTAGGTTTAGCAACACCTGAAGAGAAGAAGGTCTAAACAATTTGGCCTTATCTATTACCCTGAAATGTACCAAGAGAATGGCAACCTCTTGAGGCATTTCGCCTGCGTTTTTGAGAGCTAACACTAAGTTTAGCTTAAGTGAAATAAAGTAAAGGTGACTTAATTCATTAATCAATATGATTAAATTAATCAAGTAAACAACATATTACTCTAACACCCCCCCTTAATAAAAAAAATTGATAGTTTAAAAAAAAAAATGGGCGTAGGTACTCTGCGTAGGGTTGTGCAGATCCGTACCTGCACAGTACCCTGTGCAGGTACCTCCCCTTTTACTTTGTTTTAAAAACAATTTTTTTTTCAAAAGTATTTTAAAAAAATTAAAGCTTTTAATTTTTATTTTTTTACAATTAAAAATTGTGAATATTTTTTTGTAGAAAAAATAATTTTTTTTTCGCTTTTGTACCTCAGAATGCGTGCAAGCGGTCGTACAACCCCTACCAGGTAAAAATAATTTTTCCCCAGGGTGACTTGCTCCAAAATTGACAAATTATATATGGAAATAGGGATTTTTGGGCCTTATGAGTGCAATGGTGAGGTCCTTTTGGGCTCAAAATGCTTTGAAAAATCAAGCATCCTCTTGATCTAAAAAAAAAACCTTTCTTCAAACCCTCACAAATCTAACAAATGAAAGCCAAATTTGACAAAACAAAAGGTCAATCTTGACTATTCCAACAACTCTAGATTCAATGGAGAGGTATGATTTGATCCTAGATGCATTGGAAAACCACTTCAAGGCAAGATCTCACAAAAAATGGAACAAGAAACTTACAGATCTACAGCTATGATACTAGTAGAAGTTGATAATCCAACCTCACAGATCCCAATGAACATCTGCAAGCAAATAACCTATCACCAAAGGAGATCAAGAGACACAAGAATGTTGCTCTACAAACATGAAGCAAAAATGCATTACTCGAGAAGTTGAATAATTACAAAGAGATTAATCCCTAAGAAAGTAGATCAAAACCCTAAAGTGAGAACCCTAGGATGAGGATTAAATTAGCTTGTGACAAGTGTCAAGATCATAATGAACTAGATGACATGACTATGTAATAATGAAAAATAAAGATTCCTAATTTTATCTTAAGTGAAATAAAGTAAGGTGACTTAATTAATTAATCAAGTAAACAACCTATTACTCTAACAATACCTATATAATGGCCTCCCCAAGATTAAGCTAATAAAATGCTATGTAAAGTAACTAAATAAGAGATGTAAGTAATAAAATGGAATAATTAAAGATAAACTACTAAATTTAAAACTTGTCTTATGTTATGAATTAATAAAAATAATGATGAAGTCTTGTATGCTCCAAATGAATAATATTTTTTTTCCTTTTTAAAATCAAACATTATTGTTCCAACTTTACACTAATTGATAACATCATTTGTATTCATCTAAACAACACTTAAACATGGAACAAATTATTGATAATGTTAGCATTAAATCTCTATAGTAACATAATCTTCGAGAACATCCATATTAGTATTGGGAATACCTAACTTGGTTTCACTCAATTTGTTGTTCCAGTTTTAAAGTAGGAGAAGGTAATGTTTTAATCATAAGTTTAATTAGGTTTACCAGGTTTCTCTAATTTTCTGATATATTCTACAAATATTGTATTTCTATAAACCCTTTAAATTTTATCATCTAACTATTTTTATTTCATTCTGTGTGAATGGATTTGTAAGACTATTCTATGACATATTGTTTTTGTGAATAAGGATGTCAATGTTTTCTTAATAAATCATAATTGGTGATCTGGGCTAATGCAATTTTTGGATATGCTTTTTTGAGATTAATAATTGAAAAACACATTAAATTATATATTTCAATAGTATTTTTATGAGTTCTTATGATTGAATATGTGAAACTACTTTGAAACAAATTATTGTTTGGCATAGGGGCAGCAATATTGTAACCTCAACAATTGATTATTTAAGTGGGTTAGGATGAGTCTTTGATATTATTTTCTAAACTTTTTATTTATTATTTATAAAGCATAAATACCCTAGAATATGTATTAGAGAATTTACTCAAATAAAATTAATCATAGTTAGAAAATGTATGTATTAACCATTTACATAATAACTTCCTATACACAAAAATATGTCATCAAAACTTGATTTTTTCTAAGTTAATCTTATCTTTTGAATTCTATAATCCTCCAATATAAAATTAAATAACCTTTATCTTCCCTATTCCAATCTAACAAGTAGAGTATAACACCTTCAACCATAATTGAACTCCCGAACCATTGATTTTTGGCTCCTATGGACAACTCTTGCACTTCTAGGGTTTTTCACCTAAAAGGAGAGAGATAGGAGCAAAAATGGCTAATGTTTCATTCAATTTAATGTTATGTGTGATGTTTTCTATCATAAATGAAGTTAAATAAATGCAATTGACTAATCTAAATGAATGAAAATGAGTGCAAAAGTGAAACTAAAGCTATGTTGGAAAACATAGTGCGATATGCAAACAATGAAGTAAATGAAGAAATTATGCAGAATAGAAAGGAACAGGATGAATTTGAGTGCACCTGGATGAAGTATTTTAAATATGGAGTGTTTTGGATGCTAGTTGAAATTATTGATTTTTCATAGTGGGACTCATTTTCCCAGGGTGGCTGTAACGACCGTCGTGCAAACCCCAGAGAACACACACATAGCAAATACTTTTTTTTTTAATTTTAAAACAATACAATTAAACATGCAAGAAACATTAACCATAATTACATAACACATTACATTACACTATTACCCCTAGCTCTCTGGGGCACGCGAGGCTACTTCACAAACAACCAACAACGAAAGTAAAACATAACTATTAATATTATAAACCATGAATAAGAATACATCCAATAACCAAGAGCGAGAATATTAATACATCACATGATACCATCATAATGAATCTCTTTTAACAAGTTACAATTGATCCTAACTATTACATCATCATTTTAATATTACATTACAAGCTCTTGATTAATAATTACATCAAATTTCCCAAACGTGTGGGATAATATACATACAATGAAATCTGAATTACAAGGAACACTGGTGCAACACCAACTGTAGAAATGCTGAGAAGATAGACTGCTGATGGGGAACCCAACGGGTGAGGAGCACGTTCCACCCAACCATGTGAATTATGAATAACTCACCCCCCGTGCTCAGAGGTGACAAGGAAGTTAACTCGACCATGATAGTCAAACCGACTCCATGAACAACAAAGTACAATCACAATTACAAACTCAATGTTTACAATGACATAATCAACCATGTTCACGAATCCACATAATAAGATAGAGATAAGAAAATCGCCACAATTAACCAAAGCAATGGCAATTAAACAAGTCCAAAGAACATTCATAAATCATTCTCAAAAGAATCTGAAACACATTAAGCATACCACTCCCAAAACACATTTCCAGAGGCAATAAGTAACAAAGCAAACAGGTGTCTAGTGGAGAGTGTTATCACATAGCTCTCATGGGATCTCCTGGCCCTTCCTCCAACTGAGGCGCCGGTCCCCACGAAAAGCCACTCTCCCTAAGACCCCTAACATAAAACAAATCCAGGGGAGGGTTGTACTCAACAGATAAAGCACAAAACTCAAAACCAAGCCACGTGAGGCATAACTCATCTCGCAATAATTCATAACAAAATTCAACAACCCGTACAACCCTTCCATCATAAAAACCAATAAGTTTCAACTCCAAAAGTGTAATCAAGATGAGGATAACATTCAAAATTAAACATGCCTCTGGAACGAGGTTTCACAAATTACAACCAGGTTCCCACATCCAAGAGTAGAGTTTACAACAATTAAATGAAAAATGATAGCAAGTTCACACGATTTCATAGCTTAAGGAAAACGATTTACTCAATTGCATAAAACATTTCAATTTGAATTGATATAAAAAAACACAAAATGCTTGACAAAATTTATGTAACTTGTTTGCCCATAATTAAACCTTAATTCTACATCTAAATATTTAATTCTTAAAAACAAAGAACATCCCATATATAATAATACATTAAATTTTATTTTAATAAAAATCTTTAATATTTCATTTCAAAAAAGAAAATTACATTTCTTTTTTTTTATAAAAAAAATAAAAAAAAAAAAAAATAAAATAATAAATATATATATATAAATAAATAAATATATATATACATATATATTATATATATATATTTATATATATATTTATATATATGTAAATAATATATATAAAAAAAATGAAAAATAATAAACATAGGGAGGCCAGATTGGGTCGTCAACACAACGCAGTCCGTAAGGACTGCCATGGCAGGCCACAGGGTGGCGGGGTGGGTACAGCCTGCCGTCCCCTCCCCAAACCCCAATACAATAAAATTAAATCAACCAAAAAAAAATCGATTCCATTTAAAATTCGTTTAATTATTATTTTAAAAAAAAATCAAAACAAACAATTAAAATTTCAAAAATTAAATTTCTTCTTCTGTATGAATAGTACGGCTGACACATAGACAAATACAGTATGACATAATATATATATATATATATATTAATATAACAGAATAAAAATACAGAGGGATAAATAAAAACATTCATACATAAATATATTTTCAGAAAAATTTCAAATTCATTATTTTCAAAGAGGAATCAATTTTCTCAAAATCTCATTTTAGACAAATTGAACATTTTAGAGGATGTAGGTTTTTGATTTGACAAATTGAAATCAATCCATTAACTTTTCAGAAAACTAGTCTAATCTCTTTCAGTAATTTTCCATTCAAACAAAATTTTTCTTTTCTCACACAAATTATTTTTAATTAATTCTATTTTTCTCTGAAATAGAAAAATGGAGGAGAAAACAAAGGAAAAACAAGTGGAACCTGGTGTCCTGCGCTTAGTTGAGAAAACTGATGATGTCTGCTTGAATCCGATGGCCTCTATGCAGAGCTTCTCGTTCCTGCTTCGAAGTCTCCTCTCCAAGAACATCGTACTCGAATTTGAATCTCAGACTTTATTCCGAAGACTCTCTCTAAGATTTTTCAAACAAAGAATGAAAATATTTTTTTTTCTAAAACTACAGAAGATTTCAACAATACATAACTATTCACTTGTGTAGCTTCTATCTCAATAATCCCCCTGTGTGTGAGTAAAACTTACAAAAATTTCAATTAAATAAAAGATATTCCAATTTCTTGCAAAAGCTCACAAAAATCCTGAATAAAAGAAATTATATCTTTAAAAGCAAGCTTTTCAGTCAAATCTCAAATCTCATTCGTCCACACAACTTTTTCATTCTTTTATTTATTTATTTTTCTATTTTCAATATTTCTTTTTGTTTTAATTTCCGTTTTTACAACTTTACTTGCAAAGCACATTATCTATTTAATTTAAAAAATTTATTCTAACAATTATCCTCAACAAGATAATTAATTATAATAATTAAAGCACATTTAATATTTTAATTATCATTTAATTAAGACACATGACTTTTAAAACATTTAAATATTAAATACAATTAATTCTAACATTAAAATAAACAATCATTTCCATCATTTAAATAAAATAAATCACAACATATAAAATTCCACATTGATAAAATATGACAATACACAAACATAACCACAAAGAACGACAATTACAAAAATGAACAATACCAATCAAACAAGACGGTCTGACATCATGGGACGGGATGACTTCTGTTTCAACATTATGTCATTGGGTTGTTGGTGCTCGCCCTGTCCTGCCGAAGCAGGTGGAATCGAGACTATGTACCTGCAATCCCTGCATACAAACGAAGTCATGTGCATGTGCATACATATATAAAATCAAAGCATTGTATTGTGAGAAGGAATTGCAGCATAGCAGGGCACCCGCGAACGAGTTGTGCTACACTGTCCTTCATCACATCTATCCAAACAATATAATATAACCGATAAATTAATCATTTCTAAACTAACAAATCATATCATAACATAATTTACTAAATTAATGCATCACAATGTTACTGAAATCAAATTAATATCACCAACCACCATATCATATCAATAACCATGTCCTCTAATGTATAGGCATAAACAACAAGGTCTACTAACCAAACCAAACAATAACAGTCTCATCACAGTATCAAAGTACCAAATCAACACATAGAAAAACAAATCTAAACTGTAATAGGAGGGGTATTACAGTGGCAAATCAGTCCTCTTGGTGAAAAAGTGTCAGAAGCAAGTTTTTGTCTGTCGGGATCTAGAATCTGACAAAATTCAGATTTTCAGTCCTAAGGTGAGACTTATTCACCATAGGTTGTGAATTAGTCCTCTCCCAAATTTCTAAAAAAATAGGAGACAACTCTGCAACACTAGATCTAGAAATCACTGCTTGTCGGGTTGGTGAAGTAAGTTTTGCAGAAAACAGACATAAAGTCTACTCCAAGCTTGAAATTGACTTAAGTTCATTTGAAGCACCTAGTTGAATTGTAAACCAATCTTCAACACCATAAAGCTTGTCAAATATGCATACCTAGGTCTACAAACACACATGCAATGGGGAAAAATGGTTTAAGGTTAGTGAATAGGGGTTTGCCTTGGTCAAACCCCATTTTTGTAATCAAACCTTTAATAAAATAATGAAATGCAAAGGAATGATAAACTAACAACATGAAATTGCTATCAACTTACCAAACCCTTGATGATGCAAGTCTGAAGTAATGTCAATAGTTGCTTCAAAGTGCTTGAATTGTGCTTGAAAAGATATTGTAGAATGCTTGAATGATTGAATAAGATGTTTGAATGTTGAAGAATTATAGGAGATGTAAAATGAGGTGAAAATCACATATTTATACACCCTTGTTCCTTAGTTACCTTTTCATACCTCATCATAGGCTGATATCAAGTGATTTTTGAATAAAATCCCGAAAGGAAATTTAAAATATTTTGAATTTGGGGCCAAGGGGGACTCATTCGCCACTCATGGTGAATGGGTCCCACCTAGGACCTAAAAACATGTGTTGGAAAAATGTTGTATTTAATGTTATTTGTCAGGATAACATTCAAAAATACACTTAATTAAGCATATGAGGGCATAAAGGGACCAAATAAAGCATGAGAAAGGGATAAATAATGACAATGTGCCTAGAAAAGTTTGAAAACTTGTTGCATGACTTTACAACAATTCAAAATGAGACTTGTTGATGAATGAAAAGGTGATTCTTAGGTGAATTGTAATTAATAGAGTCTAGAAGAATGTAGAAATGTCTTAAAACATTTCACAACACCTTCACAAGATGTCATTCTTTGAATTTTAGTACCTAAATAAGCATGTTCAAACCATGTTACAACATAAAATCAGAGAAACATAGTTCCAACACCATGAAACAAGAACTAAAAGGCCATGAAAATGACAAGGGTCCATTTTTCTACGACACAAGTCCAAATGAAAAAGTATTCATAGTTTCTTAATAACTTTGCAAACCCTCACAAAACCAATATGTTTCTCTCTTCAAATCCATAGGTTAAAAGTCCCAAGATAAGCTTTCTTTTTCAGCACATTTACTTGAAATACAAATTTCCACAAGGAAGAAAAAAATAGTCTTGGAAAATGGGCTCTCCACCCAACCATAGGATTGAGATTAAATCCACCTTTGAGCTAGGGTCACATAACACTTCCACAAAATTACTTTCCACATAAGATCAACAAAAAAAGTGTAACATATAACATCCACATAACTAAACTTGGCACATTACAACCACTAATTACAAGGATTCCTAGACAAGTTTACACTCTATCTACTTTGCAGATCACAACATCTTACATTCATATTTCTTTATTTTAACACACAAAAAGGGTATAAATTAAATTAAACTAATCAAGGTGGAAGAATGAACCAATGAAAACCCCAACACAAAATTTGCAGCCACACAAGAGATTCAACATCAAATTTCACATAGATTTTTTATAAGCAAGACCAATATGATAACAAGCTCATTTACAAATCAACAAAGATAGATAGTTGAAAGGTTAGACCTCACCAAGAAAGTCTTCTACACAAATTATGGAAAAATATCTTCAAGCACTCTCCTCCATTGCTCCTTACTCTTCACAAACATGGCAAGAACTAAAAATGAAGAATGAAAACCAAACATGAACTCAAGAACCATTCAAAAAGCCAAAGAGAGAAAACCCCCTTTTCCACACGAGTAGAAAGAATAAATGGAAGGGGAAAAGGTGATTGCCTTTTCAACTTCCCAAACACCTTTTCAACTCCAATTTTCATCACTTTTCATAAACAAGTAATTAGAGTGGGTTTTAGACTTTAAAAAAGGGATTTATGGAATAAAAAAGCCCCTATCCCAAAAACCTATCACCGAAGGAAATTTTTAAACAAATAAGACCACATAAAGACTTCATAAAACATAAAATAAGTGACTGTGTGTATAAAGCGACTCAAGGGACTAATAAAAAAATTCTCACATACACACAACCCATACTCCACAAAACAAGGTTAAATCACATGCCCGTGACAAGAATAATATTTCAGAAGGATACAATAAAGGAAGTAGCTATGTGACCCCCTTATCAACATTGACCAATTTTTTTAACCTATTTACTCAACCAAGAAAGTGTGTTAGTATTACTCATGATTAATAATAATTAAAACAAATGACTTATGAATTAAAAAAATCTAAGAGGGTGATCCCACAATAGTGGTTTACAATTTTTGGCCAAACTAGACACTGAAATTTTTATTTTTAACTAAATCTTCACATTCAGACACCTATAGCGGCTAAACCGTGAGGAATTTGAAGATGATGAAAACTAGAGTCTCATTACATTTTGTCTGTAGATTCTAAAAATATTTTTTTCAAAATTTTTGGAATCAAATTGCACTTCTTTTTCCATCTCCCACAAAAACTGGTTTTTTTCAAAAAACAACATTTTTAAAAAGTGACACACACCGTATAACGCATAACTTTTTTTCCATGCAGGATAAAATTATAATTCTTTCGAATTTAGATTTGTAACTCCAATATCTAGTTCTTCCACTTGGTTAGATAGTTTTTTATTGAATATTTTTTCTTTAATCAAGTTTTGAAGTCAAACCAATGACAATTCAGACATAGCGCGACCGTATAATGCGTAACATTTTTTGTATATATCGAAATTCAATTGTTTTTTTTTTGTTGGATCAAGGACTTCAATATTTGGTGCACTCATCTTTTTCATTTTTTTTTTGATAATCTACTATTTTTCCACATGTGCAGAATAGAGACCTTCATTTTCGACGAAAAACCTATGTTTAATAAAACTAAAAAAATAGATACATAATAAAACCAAAACATATTAAAATTATATTCATTGGATAGCTCGTTTCAAGGAATACCTGACTCCAATTGGGTTTGTGAAGATTCCCCCATTTTCATCCTCAACCCGAGCGTCAAAGCGTAAAAAATTAGGTTTTTTGTGTGAACAAATTAAAAAATTAGGGAAAAGGGGGGTTCATTCGAACCCCCTCAATATGCATTTTTCCTTTTTTTTTGGGTGGAAAATGTGGGGCCCGTGATTGATGGGTTCGGTCAAACCCTAGTTCGGTCGAACCCCTTTATGGTTTGGTCGAACTTGTAGGTTCATTCGAACCCCTAAAACCAATTTTTTTGCCATGGGGCCATTTTTTCTCAGTTTTCCTTCCTCCATCAAATTGTAAACCACTATACCCAAGAATAATAATCAACTAGAAAATTAGATCTGCTAATATACACAATAACACTCCTTACTCGTATGATACCTGTTAAAGAGTTAAGGAAAAATTGAATAAATCATATTTGTTATCAAAATATCACCACTAATGTCAGTAGAATATTTAACTTATAATGCATACCACTATAAGTAACATTGAATATCAATAACTATCTCCATAGTCACAACCACTCACATCTACGATATGTAATCACCTAACACAATGCAATCCACTTAATATATATAATATTATTGCCAATAGTTGAGCATCTTGATCATTTCATATTTACGTAGACAAAGAATGGATTAGATAAGATTAATCAAGAATAGGAACATCTTCATGGTGTAGCAACAACCATCACTCATTTACTATCCAACATTAAAGAACACATAATATATCATATACCTATAGACACGTAAAATATACTGATTGACATTGTGCATTTGATCCTGACTTACTAACACTGTTTCTTCCTGAATCACTCCTCGGTCTAACCATTTAATTAGATATCCTTATCTGATTAAATTCATTAATATTCATCTCTTAATTAAATAAATCATTTTATCTAATTAAGTCAATCTCTTTTGTTAATTAAATCAATCCACCTGATCTAATTATCCCTATTCAATTAAATAATCAATTTATTTGATTAAATCTCTAAAGTTTGTTCATTAAATTAAATAAATTAAAACATTATTTGATTTAATCTAACACCATTTATTTTAATTAAATAAATCAAAGTCCTTATTTAATTAAGTCTTTTGTCATGTTCCTCTCTTATTTGATTTAAAACAAATCCACAAATTTGAGTCAAATAGGTCACATCATCTAATCTTTCTCATTAAATTAATTAACCCTTAATTAATTTAATCTCATCTCATGTCACATCCTCTAGATAATGCAAGTTGCACATGAAAATAGATTTAATTCATTTATTAGTAAATCTCTATTTTCCTCACATGGCATCTTTTGGAATATTCTCTCAATTTGAATTCAAAAATTCCAAGTCAACATGTACATCCAACAAGGCAATAAATTCATCTTACATGTCCTTTGTCTTGAGCCAAGTGGAATTTATTGCATTTTTTCCTTCCCTCTTACATGTCATTTCAACAAATTTGAAATTCAAATTTATGCATTTATTGGCACAAACCCCAAATTTTGCACATCCTTCACCCATTCATAGCTTGACAAGTGGCATCATTCTATTGGATGAATGTTAGTCCCACATTGCTGAAATTTGGACATTCATCCATCTTGGCATTCTATAAAGGAAGATCTCCTCTCCTCATTTGATCATCCACAATCTAAGCAAAGTTACCATGCTAGAATACTTAGCCATTTCTATTCATCAATCTTGAGTTCTTAGCTAGGTTATTGCAGATTTTTGGCTTGGAGTCCTCATTCCTTATCAACAAGAGTGGGTCAATTATCATCAACATCTCAATCTTGCATCTTAGGAATTGGGAAAGGGCCAATTTTCACATCAAATTGGCACCAATTCCCCCATGGAATTAAGAGTTTGCACTTCTAATTAGGATTTGATCTTTGTTTTATCCCTTGCATTGTGTTCTTTGCTATTTTCTTTCCTAGTTTGAGGTTGTAAATGGATTTCATGGGGAATCGTAGTTTATGCTTGCAAAATCTAACTTGAGGTGTTTATTGTCTTTGTTTTGCAGGTATCTATATTGGGGTTCACACAATACCATCAACAACTAATAGTATCAACAAGGCCACAAGGGATGGGGTCTTCCAAATTAGAGATTAATTTTTCCCATTTGATCATAATTTTTGCCAAGGTGTGAGCCACCTTTTGTGAAATAGTAATTATCTTGAATGGAAATCATTTATGTGGGAACATATGCTAAATCTTCCCAAATATTCATGTACTTGAAATTAACTCCTAACATTGCAAGGTAATTAGGAAATCTATTACCCTCATGAAACATATGCTAGAAAAAAATTCCTTAAACCTACTAGCTCAATTCTAAGGGATTCATTTATAAAATTATATACTTTCCAACTAGGAATTTGGATCCCCCACAAATATTGAATTATATTGAGGGAGTCTCCTTCCATAATAACTTTGTTAAACCCTTTAGAATGCACATTCTTAATAGCATTAAAACTTGTTGCTTTAGCATAGTGGCTAGTCTAAATACCAAGAGGGATAGCAAACACTAGCATAAAATTGTCCTTATCATCTCTTAGTACACCATCACTTGTAGTAGCACTTAGGTTACCCTTGGATTTTCCATCAAAATTAACCTTTATCTATCCCATGGGAGGTGTGATCCAAACCACTCCATCTCTCAATTCTTTAGAGTTCTTTACGAAAGTAGAGATATAAATTTTATGTTCCAACTCTTAGCATTTTTTAGATCAAAGTGGGAAACATCAATTATAAAATTATTTGAAATTTTGTCCATGATTTCAACCAAGAAGTTACCTTTAGTAGCCAAAGAGTTTTTTTTAGCAACTATAAAAGGAAAACATTTTTTTATCTTTAAAGATCATTTTATTTTTCTCCTTCCAAATACCCCAAGAAACATGTGAGAGAAAAGAGGACCACAAAATCCTCAAGGAGGGATTATGAGATGGGGAGATCCATTGTAATAAAAACTCCTCAAAGGAACGAGGGAAGGCCTATCTAAATGTATTATAGATGGGGAAGAGAAAGTACCAAACAATTGAAGCTCGATAGAATAATCCAATATAAATTGAATGATATTTCACAATTTTCTTCATAAAGGGCACATTGATTAGGAAAGGAAATACCTCACAAGGTTTCCTAAGGTAAGAACTTTATTTTGAGCCAAGATCCAACAACCATTCCAAAACTTGATAGAGGCACCATTACCCATCTTCCATTTAACATTTTTTTTCAAAATATTCCTATTGTTCCCAATATTATTCCATATGATTGAACCAAGATGCAAGTCCAAACTATCCTAGGATTCCTCAAAATTCCAATGATGTGCAAGGTATTTTATTTCGAGGATCTTAGTCTAATAATTACTTTAAAACATCAATCTCCTAGCCATTTTGGTCACAAGAGCATGGTTAAATTCTATAATCATTTGTATCCCCATACCACATTCATTCTTAGGCCTACATATGTTCTCCCAAGAAACTAAAGGGATTTTTTTTCTCTCCTCCACTCCAACCCAAAGGATTTTTTTTTGAATTCATTCTAGCTTGTTAGCAAACTTCATTGGAAGTTTGAAGAGACTCATCACATAAATAAGTAAATTATACAAGGTGGACTTATAAAGATGATTTTTTTTAGCTTGACACAAAAGTGCATCCTTCCACCTATAGCTAAATTTGAATTAAATTTGTCTACACGTTTTGTAGTTCATCACATTGTGTCAAAGAAATATAATTTTGAAATATGCCCCAATGAAAGAAGAATGATGAGGAGGGTTGTGTATGCCCCCTCGAGAGGATACGTTAGTTCAAAGAACACAAATGTGCTCTCGAAATCGATGATAAGACTAGAGGATGAAAGATAGAAGAAATGTTAGCATGGAAGGGGATGGATATTAGCATGGAAGAGAACGGAGGATGAAGATGGAAAGTTAGATGAAAAATTATAAGGGAACCAACTTTCATGCTTACATTTTTATATTTATCATCATTAATGGGAAAATTATTGTAATGGCCAAACACCATGATATGACGTAGACCAAGGTGTGCAAGGTGTGCAAGGTTGTACCATCACATGAGACAAGGATGATCATGACTCATACTAAGAGAGCAATTGCCCCAATCTTTTTTTCATAATCAACCACAAACATTAAAGACAGGAAAGACAAATCATGAAACGTCATTGCTCCTCTAAATCCTATTTTTTAGGATATCCTCGAGGAACTAGCATCATGATTGCCAAAAGACAAAACAAACATCATAAAATTAAATGCCAAGTGCTTGCCAAGTGTCTAAATGTCAAAATGTTTGAGTTGGTGATATGAAGATGCCAGATTGGTGTCAAGTTTAGGAAGGACACATCCTAAACAATGTTGAGATGCCAGATTCAGAAAGGACACATTTTGAATGGCATTGATGCCAGAGTGATACCGAATTCGGGAAGGACACATCCCGAATAAGGTTGATGTCAAGATGTCGAAATGATATCAAGTTCAGGAAGGACACATCCTGAACAATGTCAATGTCAAAATGCCAGATTGATGTCAAGTTTGGGAAGCACACATCCCAAATGATGTTGATGCTAAGATGTCAGATTCAGGAAGGACACATCCTAAATAATGTCGATGTCGAGAGGAACATATCTCGAATGTCGTGAGAATCCTCAAAATGCCAAATGACTATGATGATGCCTAAGAAGGACACATCCTAGGGCATGATTAAATGACGAGCTACCCTTCAGAAGGACACATCTGTAGAGTAAGCAAGATTAATCTTCTAGAAATATTCCAAGATCAATGGATTAGAATTGATGCACCAAGAATATGCTATTCTTAGAGAAATCATGACAGGTAGACATGCAGTCTATGACAGGGACATGTAGACTATGGCATGAAATAATGACAGGGTATCTTTGACCAAGTGGAGGTGCATAAATAATTTATTTTAAATTATTTATTCAAAATGGAGGAAAATGACAAGTGGTAAATAAATAATTTATCCAAATTATTTATTTAGATAAAATGACAAAAGGAGCATTTAATTAAATTAATCAATTTAATTAAATGGGGATGTGGAAATTAGACATGGATAATTAATTTGAATTATTTATCCAAAAGAGAGGAATGAAACACAATTTAAATAATTTCAACAAGTATTTAATTATAGAAGAATAAAAGTTCAAATAATGATTATTATTATTATCTGACTATAGATGAAAGATAAATAATTAAATAAAAAAATGATTTATTTAATTATTGAAGAAAGGGATATATTAGTGACGCAATTAAATAATTTTAATTGATCAAGATATAATAAAGATGAGAAGGTGAATTTAATTAATAGAGGAATGCAACCAAACTTAATTGAATAATTAAAATTATTCAATTATCGAAGGACAACGACCAAGAGAAATGATGCTCGTGGACTTAGGAAAATTTTCAGTGTCTACAAGGAGATACATGCAATAGAAATAAATAAGATAGGGAAATAGTTGATTTACCTATAGGTAAAAAAGTGATTATAGTTAAGTGGTTTTATAAGATCAAGAGCAATGTTGAATGAAGAATTACAAAAAGTAAAGTAGGGTTGGTCATGAAAGGATACAAATAATAGCTTAGAAGAGATTATGATGAGACATGTTCTCATGTAGCAAGAGTGGAAACTACATGGGAAATCTTAGTAATAGTAGCCCAACACAAGTGGAATGTGTACCTAATGGATGTGAAATTTTCCTTCATAAATGAAGAGATAAAGGAAGAAGTTAATGTAGACTAGACACCAAGTTATGATCTCCTAGGACAAGAAAATAAAATATATAGGTTGAAGAAAGAACTTGACAATATAAAGCAAGCACCTTAGGCATGGCGTACAATAGATTTGACTCATATTTGTTAAGTAACATCTTTAACAAAAGCACTAATGGATCCACACTCTACATCAAGGAAAGTCATGGTGAGATTTTAATTATTTTTTGTATGTAGATATTTTAATTTTATGGGAAATACTGACCTTTTCATTGCCAAGTTCAAAGAATCCATCAAAAGAGTGTTTGAAATAATAAACATAGGTTTGCTTAAATATTTCCTTGACTTTGAGGGAAAAAATGGACCTTGAAGTTTTTATTTTTGAAACAATGTATACCACATATATTTTGAAGAGATTCATAATGCTAAACAACAAACCTACACCAATACCAATAGTGACATGTCTAAAACTAAAGAATATTCCAGCAACAATTTAAACCCCACTTTGTAAAAGAACATGATTCAAAGCTTAATATATTTAATAGCAACTAGGTCTAATATAATACATGTTATAAGCTTAATTTCCAAATTAATGGAGATGCCAAAGGATACACATTGGTGAGAAGGTAAGAATTTTTTTGAGATATGTCAATGGCACCAAGGGCTATAGCATTTTGTATATTTTATCAAGTGAGTTGAGATGGTTGAATATACTTATAGTGATTGGCCTATCAATGTAGATAGTTGGAAATATAGCAAAAACAATTATAAAAAAGAACATAGAGCTGCAACTCCAAAAGCCATAAGCAAACTTGTAGTAGTAGTTTCAAAAAGAGCCTTGTTGTACTAAAGATCTCTTGTGATCAAATGATCAAGTGATCAATGAATAGAGGTTGTCAATGCTATACCATTCTGAATTTGTGTATTTGTAATTATTTATAATGAAATTGAATTGAAAAATATTTATCGAAGCATTCTAAATTAGCATGCTAAATATATGCGTATTTTGAGTTACAATACTATGAATTTGTATACATTTATCTCTAACCTCCATCAACCAAGACATAAATAGTTAAATTAAGAAGATAAATTTAATAAACAAATTTAAGAAACTCATATGATAATAAAAATAATTGTAAACATCTGAATATATACATATGATATTATAATGTAACTAATCTGTGTGGAAACATATTGCAGAAAATAATTTTCCATATTTGTATCACATAAGACGTGAATATCATTTATCGTTATATAATATTTAAGCTATTCATAATATACACATGCTACGCAGTAAAACATCAACATTTAAAAAAAAAGTTGAAGTACTATTTTAAAAGCTCTCTTCTTAAAAGCAGGTTGTTTCAGATTCAACTCTTATTTCAGTCCCCTAAATACATACTACCGCTTCATTATTCTGTTAATTGCTTCCCCACAATTATTCAAATAAGGAAGCCGATTCTTCTTTAAAGATCATGCCAAATCTTCTTCGTTACAGCTAATTCCTTTTCAGGACTACTGGCCAAAACCTAATTCAATTTCAGGACTTGCTGCAGCCAATTCGTTTCGAGGATAACCCAAAGTCCCCTCCCTCGCCGCTATCTCATTTTCACGATCACTAAATTTTTTCTTCACTGCATCTAATTCGATTCGAAGACCACTCAAAGTCCTGTCCATTGCAGCAGAGTTAGACTGGTCTCCACATCCCATATGACCCAATAAAACCCACACTAGACTCAGAAATTCTCCTCCAGCAGCCACGCACTCTGCAAGAAATATTGCCTTATTGTACACCGCCATGTATATTACCAGCTTTCCCCAATACTCCGCCAATAATTTCCACATTTCACCTTCTTCTCGTTTCTTCAGCAGCAGCTCAGCTAGTTTTGCCCCGGAGCCTAACAGATTGTCATTGCAGCCAAACAGATCTCCATGATATTTCTCAAGAATACTGCCCAAGGTAACTCTGTCCAGAAGTTGGTTCACAAGTTGCATGTATACAATTCTTGCCATCTCAGGGCGGAGAGGCAAAAGATTGGGGCGTGACAGAAGCAAATATGCGCAGTACCTCGACAGTATTCTACTCCGACTTGCATTTTTCTCAGTCTCACTCTGTTGGGACAATTCTTTCTCAATCTCACTCTGTCGGGGCAATTCTTTCTCAGTCTCATTCTCTCGTGGCAATTCTTTCTCGGTCTCATTCTGTCGGGGCAATTCTCTCTGCGTGTCATATAAAGTGGTAGCTATATGCCACATCAGAATGACCTCCTCCAAATTGCCATGCGACTCCAAGACCTCGAGGATTTCAGGTTCTCCTTGAAACAGATTCTTCCCAAAGTTGTAAACATTTTCTTTGCATTCTCCATTACTGTTTTTCTGAGACCATATCTCCTTTAGGATGCCAAAAATGAACTCTTTGAGATCGTCTTCGACATGCTTGTGGTGGGTATGCCTTTGTTTGATGTACCAGCTTACAATAAAACTGTCTGGTTTCGGGAAAAATCCAACCATCTTGCACATTAGAGGAGACCTATTAAGCCAAGTCTCTATCAGGCAGTGTTGCGGAATTTGATTGCTCCAGTATCTCTTTCCTCCAACAACATTCTCAATTCTCTCTAGCACAAGCATAGTAATCTTTATCACCTTCAATCTGCACCACTCATCAATATTGCTTCCTCGGTATCTAGATGCCACAACATAAGCACAAATTAAGTGCACCCTGGTCCAGTCGGATACTATAACTCGCCCTATCTGAAACACCTCAACCACAAGCGCTACTGAAATCACAATGTATGTCCCCGTCCAATGTCTGGATTCTCTGTCCCCCAAAATCAGATACCCCGCCGCTCCCAATAGAATGGTGTTGAGAAAGCGCACTACCATCCCCCACTTCGTGAACCCTGTGTTGCTGTACTTGGAGAAGACCGCATCGTACATGAATTTTAACTCCATCTCTACTAATCGGAATGCTTCCTTTCCGGTACGCTCAAGCCAAAAATATCTGGTCTGCGGTTGACCTTCTTCATCAAAATACGAACGCCCAAACCTCCGCTTATACATTTTGAACAACGCATAGGAAAGGCAGAGACCGCAGCCTCTATCATTAACATTAGCGCTCTTGACATCTTCAATAGTTACTATCTCTTTTCCTTTTCGTGAAGATGTCTCTACCTCGTTTTCTGTACCTTTCGGCGAAGACGACGCCTGCTCCTGTTCTATCATACTCTCCACTTGAGCCTCTCCCATAACAACGTACTTCCACTTTTCTTCAACACTTTTTATCTCCATATATTTAGAAATTGGCAGATTTGACATAATAATTCGAAGATAATTACCATGCCTCAAAGCAAGGATCCTTTCTCCATATTTAATGGATCCTACAAGCAGTAGAAGAATAGCAGCAGCCAATGGGTAACCTTTCAAAGATGATGCATATATGACATACACTGCCATGGAAACTTGATAAAGCATAGTGAATCCATGTCTCAACCACAGCTCATTATCAGCCATGGAATAAGCAGTTACAGCATCTGGTCCTCCTAAATGCATCAGTAACACTGGAGCCCATATTCCATATATCTCCCTTCTACCGCTATGCATCATGGTCACAAGCGCAGAAATGGCCACAGCATTTGCAGAAATGTAGGCTCCCCAAACCATAAAACGCAAAATACGACTTGAACTAAGATATCTGAGTGTACCCAGAACAACCAAAAAAAGCTGCAACTTCATGCTGGTCAGTACTAAAATCCTTACCAACCATTCTACTGGAACACGCAGCGCAAAATCTTGCAACACAGTCCGCGCTGAATAACTTCCCGCGTACATGCAGGCTTCCCAAACAAGAACAGAAGAGGTAGCTGAAAAGAAATATCAAAGCATGCACACACTAATCCTCATGATATAACCTCCAACTTCATGATATAACCTCCAACTTTATAGATGCCATTTTGATTTTGATGAATGTTGGCCCGCCAGATCTTTTAATGCCCGATACAATTGTCAGAGTTGACGGATCCACGGATTGCCGGACCTTTTAATGCCCGATCCAACTGTCAGAATTAACGGATCCACGGATTGCCGGACCTTTTAATGCCCGATACAACTATCATAATTAACGGATCCACAGATCTATGGGAGACGGTTAGTCCATGTCACGAATCCCAAGGGGAGCGTTGACCAATTGCCAACAAACTCCCCCTCAGCGTTACCCAAGGGGATTTGAACCTGACACCTTTGGCTCTGATACCACTTGTTGGCCCACAATTGTCGTTGCACTAAAAGATCGACCTTTTAGTGCCCGATACAATTGCCATAGTTAATAGGTCCACAAGAGGTGGTTAGTCCATATCACAAATCCCAAGGGGAGTGCTCACCAACTGCTAACAATGAAAACTTTAATTTCAAAAAATAATTAAAGGTATGCTGAAAAAAAAAAAAACTATAAGATAAAGAAACAACCAAGTTAATTTTTCATCCATATAACCAAGCAAAGCATCAACTTTAAAATAATTCACCTTTTGTCAAGATTGTTCGATTTAAAATTTTATTGTTTTTCCATGGAAAAGAAGATGACCAATTCCATAAGAATCATAAAAAGTTGAGAAAAAAAACCGTTGAAGACTCTGCCTTCAAGATAAGCATATAGTTCAAAGAAAAGGTGGCTTCATCGAAAAAAGGCATCTGAATTTTTCATGCTTAGTAAGAGCTAGATCTTAAGTAAGTTTTCTCTTTTTTAGGAAAGCTTTTCTCTCTTAATAATTCCTAGTAAAGCTAAAAAGTATATATATATATATATATATATATATATATATACAAAATTTAGTTTAATTACGAGTAGTTGAAAATTAAAAGATATTTAGGAAATGAAATGTATTAAAAAAAGTGAGTAAATAAAGGAATTTAGTTTAATAATTCAATGATAATATTAAATAAATATTGATTTAGAATATTTTTGGAAATAATGTCTTTTTAATATAGTTGTTTCAATTTTTGTTTTAAAATCTCATTATGTCAAAGGGCAAGTTCACATGTTTGGGATAGATTTGTGATCATAGTGGTGTATCTATACTCGAGATTAGTCTTAGCATTTTGTAACATTATATCCTACAACTTGGTCTGATGTGTAGTTATTGGCTTTACCTTTTTGAGAGTTGACTATTTGTATTGATAAATATCTTGTTAGGTTGTCATACAACCAAACTACAATGACACTATGCATTAATGTTGAACATTTGAAATTGAATAATATCAAATACAATATGCAAGTGTCTAATATGTAAATTATTTACTATTTTAAATAAACCAAATCAAAATGTGTCACTATTTATATCTCATTTAGAATGATTGAATTCTTAATTTATGGATTTGAAGATGATTAGAATGAATGCATTGAATATCTTTGAATACTAGCACATATCGTGGGTCAAAAATGTGTTTAGTTAGCTCAATATAGAAAATTTAAAGGGTTTGATTGAATTAATTTGAATTTTGAATTTTAAATTGAAAGGGGAAAGTTTGTGACTAGAAGGTTTTGTGTGTGCAAATGGATAGGTTAATGCTAAATATATAGGGGCACATATATTTGTAAATGGATAAAGAGGCGAGGGAATGGATGCGAATTCACACATCATGTCATTTAATTATATGTATGTTAAGATATTACCTCAAAATAGACACAAAAGTAAATGGGGAATATCACAAGTGCACAAATCTCACCCTTAAAATTTTCCCCCACTTTGAGGCTCATGTGAATATTAAATAAAAATATATCTCAAATTATGTAGAACTCACAAACATGAATTTAAATTGAATTTTTACATAGTCAGAGGATATTTTTAAGGGGTCTATATTGTTGGTTTTTAGGAGGAAGAAGTATTAACATATGTCAATGCATATTATAGGTGTCAACACTTTTATAGCAAATGTATTTACATGTTTGAGAAACTTTAAAAAATTTAGAAGAAAAATTGACCAAAAATATTAACTGTCAAGCATACTTGGGTGGTGGAATGCAACATGTCTTCATCAAACTACTACGTTGGCATTAAGTATTACTGCCTTCAATCTCCCCCTTAATGCTTAATGTGCAAACACCCATCATTTTCCTTAATCTTTCAAAACTTTCTTTTGAAATTGCCTTGGTTAGTATATTAGCAATCTGATAACTGGTCTACAAAACTTTAATTCAATCTATCCCTCAGCCACAAGATTCCTAACAAAATGATATTTGATATCAATGTGTTTTGTTCTACTGTGGAAGACAAGATTTTTATAATGACAATTGTTGAGTTATTATCACAATATATCACAGTTGGCATAGGTTGTGTTTGTTTTAAGTCTACTAAAATTCTCCTTAGTCAAACTACTTAGTAGGAAGCTGAAGTTATAACAATGTACTTAGCTTCAGTTGAGGATAAAGAGACTAAAGAGTGCTTTTTTGAAGACCAAGAAATAGCACCTAAACCCAAGGAAAATATATAACCTGAAGTGCTTTTTCTATCATCTATAGAACTAGTCCAATCACCATCTATAAATCCAATTAAACCAAAATTACTTGTACCCCAAACATATCTTAGAACTCTTTTCATTGCACAAAAATGCATCTTACTTGGATTTTGCATAAACCTTGAAAGCAAACTAACAATAAATATGATATCTAGTCTAGTAGTTGTTAAATACATAGGGCTACCAACTAGACTCTATACAATATTGCATCTACTTTTTCAAAACCATCATCCTTAACCAATTTTTCATTCATGTTCAAAGGTGTATTCATTGATTTGCAATTCTTCATCTTGAATTTATCAAGTAAATCATTGACATATTTACCTTGTGAAATGAAAATGCCATCATTTTGCTATCTTACCTCTATCCCAAGGAAATAATGCATTAAACCCAAATCTATCATTTCAAATTCAGTCTTCATTACATGTCTAAACTCATCCATTAACTCTTCACTATTTCTTATGTATATTAGATCATCTACATATATACATATGATAAGTAAATCAGATGTATTCTAATATTTCACATATAATGTGGGCTCAATTTCACTCTTTTTAAAAATATTTTTCTAAAACTAATTATCTGTCCTATTGTACCAAGCTCTAGGCACCTGCTTGAGCCCATAAAGTGCCTTTTTAAACCTGTAGACCTTTTGTTCTTGTCCTCCAACTTCATAACCAAATAGTTGTTCTACAAACACTTCTTCATTTAGATAACCACTCAAAAAATCTGATTTAACATCAAATTGATAAACTTTCCACCTACATTGGGCGGCTAATTATAAACTATTATGATGGTGTCTAATCTAGCAACAAGAGAATAGGTTTTAGTGTAATCATTATACCTGGAACCTTGCTAAGAAAAACACTTTGCCACCAATCTTTCTTTATGTCTATCAATAGATCCATCAACTTTAAATTTAGTTTTGTAAATCCATTTCAACCCAATAACATCTTTTTCAAGTGGAAGATCAACTAGAACTCCCATGTTTCATTTTTTCAATTGAAGCAATTTCTTCATTGATGGATTTAATCCACACTTCGTGTTTTATTGCATCCTCAAATCATCTTGGTCCAACTTGTTCATATGAGATAATAAAGAAAAATTTACAATTGTTTCAAGACTAGTAGTGCCTTCATAAATTTCTTTAAGACTTTTTACCTTTCTTGGAGGACTAAAGCTTGGACTAGGTGGAGAAGGTGGTGCAATAGGAATTGAGCTGCTGCTCAAACCATGAGAAGATGGTACAACAAGTGCTAAATCAATGATCTTTTTCTTTTCCTTATTCAAGTTTTCAATCCATTGCCAAGCTTCACTTTCAACAAAGATAACATCTCTACTAACAATTAAATTTTCACTTACCGAATTATACAAACGATAATCCTTTGTCTCCTCATTATAGCCAATGAAGATGCATTTCTCACTTTTGTCATCAAACTTTTACCTTTTTGTTCAGGTATGTGAGCATAAGCAATACATCCAAAAACTCTCAAGTGTGCAATACCAGGTTTTCTTCCATGCCATGCCTCATAAGGTGTCATATTTTTTACACTTTTGGTTGGACATCTATTCAAAAAATAAACAGATATAGCAATTGCTTCAGCCCAAAAAGTATTTTCTAGACCCTTGGCTTTAAGAATGCTTCTAGCCATTTCCACAATGATGTGGTTTTTACATTCAACAAGTCCATTTTGTTGAGGAGTATAACTTGCAGTCAATTTCCTTTGAATTCAATTAGTTTTGCAGAAATCTTGAAATTCATTAGAGGTGAATTCTCCCCCTCTATCTCAATGTAGCATTTTAATAGGACAACCAATTTGTTTTTCCACACTAGCCTTGAATTGCTGAAATTTGCTAAGAGATTTTGATTTTTCTCTGATGAAGCAAACCCAAGTTTTTCTACTAAAATCATCCATGAAGATTAAAAAATATTTATTCTTACTAAGAGACAATATCTGCATTGGACCACAAATATCAATGTGCACTAATTCAAGTGGTACTTTTTCTCTCCAAGCTCTTCCTATTGGGAAGGAATCTCAATGTTGTTTTCCAACAATCTAACCCTCACATACTTGATCATCATGAGAGATGATTGGTAGTCCTTTCGCCATGTGCTTTTGAGAGAGTAATTTAAGTCATCTAAAATTTAAATGCCCATACTTTTTGCAATAGTGGCACTATACACATGATTTATCATAACTTGGATTGTTTTTTTAACCATCACTTGAGTTTCTTCCTCCAAAATAATTTATTTTTTGCCTAATACTAGCGCCTCTATTGAAATGATTGCTTCTTTCTCTTCCTCTAAACTTCCCTATAGTCATAGGAGGGATCACAACTTGTTGTAAGGGTGTTTGAAGCATAGTGTGATAATTAGGTGAATTCCGAATTAAGTCCCATAGTGATATTTTTGTAGGAGTATTCTTAAATTGTTCAACAATATCATACTCCACTCCACTATTCAAAGGAAAATGAGGAGCCTTAGGAAAAATGGGATTTGACAAAGGTAAGGTTGGCAGAGTTGATTGTTTTGGTTGTGGATTGTTTCTAGTGTTGTATGTATGATAAATTGTATTATTACTTGATTGCTGCAAAACATTGTTCTCAGGTGGTTCAAGAGTGTACACAGGTTTTTTTTGAGTTTAAGGTTTGTGTGAAGGTGGGTAAAAAGGATAAGTTGAGGTTGAATTACATTAACTTCTCTTGGTTTTGGTTCTTCTTAACAAGCCTTAGTGGATGAGCTTTGTGAGATGAAATTCTCAAGGGATTCATCTAACATGTCAAAGTCACCATTACTAAAAGGCTTGAGGGTTAGGTTAACTTGGAAAGAGAGATTTGACATAGTCAAATAACTATACTTTCTCCAAGTGGCTTAAGTGTTGGATCTTGTTTTCATTTTTTTTTTCTATTGTACACCAAATGTAATCTAATCTGGTTGAATTGTGAACTAATGCCAGCTGATAATGAAAAGTGCAAAAATATAATTCTATCCACAATTGCAATGAGTTCAAATTATGCTACTCCTAATGATTTGAATGTAACAAAAAGAATACAAACTGAATTTTTAACAACAAACAAAGGCTTTAAAATAGGAAATTTAAATCTATAAAATGCAGGTCAAAATTTGTATTGGGACTAATTCACCCAAGGTGGTGAATGAGTCCTAGTAGGGAATTTTTTGCAAAATTTTTAGAAGTTTTCAATGGATTTTTATGCTTTTTATGTTTTATGATGTATATCCTAAGTGCAAATGTAGATTTTGCTTGATTTTTAGTGAAATGAGATGCAAAAATGCAAGGTATATGATCTTTCACTAATGCAAAATTTGAAAATCCTAGAATGTAAATTAACCAATGCAAACCCTAATGCATTGTTAACACAATTCAAATCTAGGATGATGATGCACTCCAAATAAAAAATTTATTGTTCTAAATGCAGGTTCACCAAAATGCGGTGTATGAAAAATGCATAGGTTTGAATGATATCATATGACTTAGGACATAGAGCATACCCACTTTCCACCTACTACATTCAAGGGTAACCCTAGAGATCTCAATGCAAAAGAGAAAGAGATCTTGCAATAGGGTTGTCCTAGGGGCTAAATGCAAACTAATATGGGGTTCACCACCAAATTTAGACTTGGAAAAGACAATGAAATGCAAGATGCAACACTAAACCCTAATTGAATGTAATGCACTACAAAATGACCTAGAAAATTGACTGAAACAACACAAAGCTATAGAAAGGAATAAGTGCACCTAGAAAATATGGAGATGACCTGAAGGAGCTCTGAAATGCTAAAAAAATTGACTTTTGACCAACTGGGACTCATTCACCATTCTAGACGAATCAGACCCAGATCTGGATTTCTGCATAGGAATCTGTTTTGAGAAAAAAAGGTATCTAAATTTGTAAACAGTTCTGGAAAACACCTATAGTGGGACTCATTCACCACTCTTGGCGAATCAGTCTCGTTCCACTTTTTTGAGAATTTAAAGTTTTGATCTGTACTTTAACACCTACTTTTTCCTTCCAAATTGAATTTTGGATATGAATCTATGAAAATACCTGCAAAACAGAATGTAGACTTGATTTTCTTATGGGGGGTTTGCCTCGGTCAAACCCCTAATTTGGTAATTAAACCTTGATGAAAATAATGAAATATGCATGTAAATAGGACTACAAACCATAGCCTTAAGTGTGTTTAAGACTAGGAAATATGAAACATGATGCAACCCTATTCTAATGTGTAAGAATGAGATGCATGAATGAAAACAATGAATATGAATGACTCACTTTGAGAGACCTCTAATCACCTAAATGAGCCCTAATAATGCTTATACCTTCCTTAGGATGAATGTAGAGTGATAATGGAGGATGGAATCACTTAGGAAACAAGTCTTTAGGCTTGGCTTGATGGCTAGTTGCATCTCCCCAACCTAGAATCCATCGTGATTCACCATAGAAAACCATGATCAACCCTTGAGAATGCTAGATCTTGAATGAAAGTGAGCTTGAAGACCTACAAAAACACTTTAATGTTGCTTCAAGGCTTCAACTTTGCTTGGTTTTAAAACTTGAATGCTCTTGTGAAAGAATGCTTGATACTTGTCTCTTGAAATTGCTCTTGAAAATGCTTGCTTGGATTGCTTAGATGATAAAAATGACTTAGAAATTTGATTATATAGGAATTAACACCTAATTTACCATTATTTAGATCTCAAAGGCCGACCTCAACCAAAAATTTGAATTAAAAAGGTGATTTTCCCGTTCAAAACTCAAAAACACCCCAAATGGGGCTCATTTGCCACCCTTGGCGAATGGGTCCCACCTAAGGGGACTCATTCGTCCAAGGTGGCAAATGAGTCCCACCTTAGCTTTTTCAGGTGGTTTTTCAAGATTTTGGTGTTTTAAGTGATTTTGTCAAGTTTTTAGGTGAAATAAGCCTCAAGATTCTAAATAATGGGTCTTAGGGGCCTATAAATGATGATTTAAAGGGTAATTAATGCAAGGGTACCCAAAATAGGTCCAAATTAGGTAAGGGGTATGTGCAAGATCATGATGAGCCAAAAGTGGCAATATTATGGGTATTTGTAAGGTATGTGGCTGACAACTTTTTTTAACCCAAAATTGATGAAACAAAAAGGGTTTTTAGAGGAGATTCTCAGCTTTCCACCAATATAAATTATGCTTTACTTTGAATTTAATAAATAATTATTATTTATTTTCTATTAGAATTACGACTAAAGTCCTGATCGATAGGCTGATTGAAAAACATCTATAACTTTCAAATGATATCACATTTTTTGAATGAAACATGCATCACATTCTATGCTTCACATACTATAGGATTAAAAAATAAAAATAAAATTTCATGAAGTTTTGACCAAGTTAAGGTGGTCGACATGATTTTTTATATTTTTAAAAGTTGTAATAAAAAAATCATAATTAATTATTTACTTGGGAAAAATTACAAACAAATATGCATCACATCGGACATGAGTCCTCTACTTATATATAAAATCTTATAAAAAATATTATCATTTTATTATGGTTAGGGTGGTCAGAAACCTACTTATTTTTTCCCTAAAATTTAAGTACTTGCATTGAAATTTCAAATTTTCACCAAATAGATTTTATTTATTTTAAATAAACCTAGTAGTTTAGAAACTAAATTCAATTTTCTACAGATTCTATTCTTACATATTTTTGAAATAATATAGATAACTTATTCAAATCTTTACGTCAAGTTGCCTAACACTGATTTTTTTGAATTTTTTGCCACTTAAGGGCCTGTTTTTGCCATGATGATCCTACACATACCCTAAGGGATTGTACTATCTCCAAGAAGGGAGTACAATTTCAGTTACCATAGTTACATAAAACTTGAACTCTTAATGTCAAGAATTATTTATGTATATTATTTTATGATTCGCACATGTAAAATGGTTTCCTACTTTTGTATGATATTTATATTCCATGTGTATTTATTTGTATGACACATGTGTAAGATTTTTTAAGAACATATATGACATGTAATATGTGTAATTTAGCATCCATGACATTGTAAGAGAATAAGTGATTCTAGTCATCTGCATAAAGAGTATGCATGTAGGGAGTTACAATGTGGACTATGAATCTAGACAACCTTATGATGCATCTATAATATGTACAATATTTTTTGAATGGAGATATAATAGAGTAAAAAATACTACTCATGTTTGATGGGTTGTTATGAAACTTGAGTGACATGTAAGAGAATATGTTAAACAGAGAAATTTGACCCATCGTATAGGCCATGGATTGGAATTTATACTATTGGAATTTGAAATCACACTTGCTACTTATTTGGTGTATGGTTTTTGTTGCAAGTATGATGGTGTTGTCATCAATATCAATAGGAAGTCTACTGACTAGTGTTGTAATTGATGTCAACTGTGTGTTAAGGAAGTTCTCGCATGATGAAGATGTTGACTCGATATTGAAAAAAATGTGAAAAAGAGGAAAACATGTTGCAGGTTGTGCATGTGTAGTTGAGATATTGAGGAAGTGTTGTGAGTACATGGAGCTATCTTTTGTTGCAGTGTCTAGAGATGAGTTGGATTGAAGTAATGAGCTAAGATGATGTCTCTGGTACTTGGTTTCCAAGTTCTTTTGAGAAAATTTGATTAAAAAAGTAAACTTTTTTATGTAAGTGTTCAAAGTGTGCTTTGATATTGTGCTCCATGTTTCTTTTGTGTTGATCTTATGCTTGTGTGGATCTAATATGTTTTTCATGGATATTGAAGAGGTTGCTATATTCAATATTTGGTTTTTTGGATGGTTGTACAGTGTGAGATATTTTCACTAGTGTGTGAACCAGTTTTTCAATGATATTTTTTGTGGCCTAGGAGAAATGTATTTGCTTTGCATTTCTCTGATGTTTTTCTTTAGGGTGTGTGAATTTGGGAAGTTTCTTATAATGTTTGTATCTTTTAGATTTCAAGATTTCACTTGATTCAAGGTGCAATACATAGTGAGTTTCATTTGTTAGTATGAGAATAAGGTTTACCAATTGTTCTAAGATGAAGTAGTTGTATGATGCGATCCTAGATGAAGTGTTTGATGAATCTTAAGTAGTTTTTGGATTATTCTAGACTGTGTTCAAGTGACTTTTGTTATCTGGAATTTTTGGATTGATTTGAGGAAGTGTGTACTTAATGTTTATGGTGTTTAGCATGAGTGTTGGACAACCTTGTGTTAACACTACATGCGAGGCTTATTAAAGCATGTTGAAGTGTGTTTGGATCTATTTGGTTCCCAATTAAGTATTTATGTAGGTCGCCTTCATTCCTATCCATCGTTGGATTGCTTAGGTGCTGACCTATTTTGAATTTGTAAGTGTAACGAATAGCTGTCGACATTGGAGAAGGTTTTTGAAGTTGAGGACAGTATAGATAAGAGTGGAGTTTTTTCAGATGTTAGGAAGTATCAAGAAAGAAGCAAGATAAATGTGAGATTGATATGAGTGATGTGTGTGATGCGAGTTTAAGCAAAGCAGTACACATTTTGGTGTTAGGGTTCCTGAAGACATCCAAAATCATTCAAGCAAGGTTGTGAAAGTGTGTGAGCATTGTGGTGGATTCCTTGTTGCATTGAGAAAGTTTTCTCTATGTAACATTCTTCTTCTATCTTCTTGTATTTCTTTTTGTGGCAATGAGCCCTAGCTGTGAGTCTTTTTGGACAGTGTGTCCTATTCTAGAAGTGAGCCCTTGTATCAGGTTTTCAATTACTTATATTGTGAGCTAATTATCCTCACTGTGGTTTTTCCCTCATTGGGTAATCCATGTAAATATGTTGTTCTCTTGTGTATGGTGTTGTTATTTAAGTTTTTGTTATATGCATTTCATGTTTAATCACATTAACATAATAAGGGTTTAAGGAATGCATGTGGATCTGATTACTGTTGAGGGTTTTGAAGGTTTAATTTTCTACTTAACAAATTCATCCCCCCTCTTAGTTACCTTGTTCATTCAAAAATTGGTATTAGAGCAAGGTTCCTTGGAGAAGAGCTTAACCACTTGAGGTAGATCTAGGATGGCAAACAAGGTTCCTTTGGAATTCCCTAGATTCGATGGAATAGATTATACATTATGGAAGACAAAGATGTAAGGATATCTGGCAACTCAAGGATTTGAGGTTGAGAAGGCTTATAATACTGCATATACTCCACCTGAAAATGGTCCAAGTACAAGTACAAAGATCAAGGCATGTGAGATCAATGCTAAGGCAAGATTTATTATTGTGAATAGTCTTTAAAATGTTGAATTAGTAAAAGTTATGATTTTGAAGACTACTAAAGAGGCTTGGGATAAGCAAGAAAGAATTTTTTAAGGAGATGAAAAAGTCAAACAAGAAAAGTTGTAGAATTTGAAGGCACAATTTGAGACCCTGCATATGTCTGAAGATGAAACAATCAAAATCTACATGCAAAGAGTTGATGATCTGGTGAGCACAATGAGAGGTCTTGGTGCACACTTCAAAGAATCTAAAGTGGTAAAGAAAGTTCTTAGATCTCTTTTTGATTATATTATAGTGAAAAGGTATTTGTTATTGAGGAAATTACAAATCTTGATACTTATTATAGAGATCAGATGATTGGTACACTAACTTCTTTTGAAATGAGAAAAAACGGGCTTGAAAAATGGTATAAAGGTAGAGAATACTTTCAAGGCTGAAGTATTAGAAAATGTTGAAGATTCAGATAAGGAAGATCTTGATGATGTGGAAGCAAAATTTGTAAGAAGAATGAATAAGAGCATTGGTAAGTACAAAGGTAAACTACCTTTCAAATGTTTTAGTTATGGTGATATAGGTTATTATGCTTCAAGATGTCCAAAAAGAGCTATAAGCAATAAGAGAAAGGAAAATAAATGAAAAATGATTAAGAAAGCTAACTATGTGAGAGAAGATGCCGGTATTTCTAATGATGAATCTGATTATGGAGAATTTGATGATAATGAATGCTTGTTCATGGCTATAAAAGAAGAATCTAGTTCTGCTAACTCTGAAAGTGGTGTGAATGAAAGTATTCCAGATAAGAAGAAGAAGGTTGAAGGTACTTTGGTATATGCTTTTCATGTTAAAGAGGATAAGAATTACTAGGTTATTGATAATGGATGTTCTAATCACATGATTAGAGACAAGAGTAAGTTTTTTAAACTTGAAAAATATGATAGAGGACTAGTTAAATTTGGAGATGATTCAAGAGCTAAGATTTGTGGAATAGGTTCAATCAGTTTTGATGGCAAGCATAATGCTGATAATGTTTACTATGTTGAGGGTTTAAGGCATAAGCTTTTGAGTGTTGGATAAATTTGTAGCAAGGGATGCAATCTTGTGTTTAAGGATGAAACATGTGAGATCAAAAAAGGGTTCAAAACTGTGATTGATGTTAGTAAGAGAACAAATGGGAACATTTATTAGCTTAAGGGTAATGATAAATATTGCTTTATGTCTCAGATTAGTGATAGTTGGTAATGGCACCAGAGGATGTGTCACATGAATTTTAATAATTTGGCAAGAATTAGTTTAGTTCATGCAGTGAGAGACCTACCAAGAATCACAAGACCTATCAATGTTGTTTGTGAGAGCTGTCAATTTGGAAAACAAACAAGGAGTAGTTTCAAAGGAAAGGAACAATCTGCTACTAGACTATTGGAATTAGTACATACAAATCTTTGTGGTCCTACAAGGGTAAGAAGTCTACAAGGTGACATGTATTTTATGCTTTTAATTGATAATTATTCTACAATGACATGGGTTACTTTTCTCGGAGAAAAATATGATGCATTAGATAAATTCAAGGCCTTTAAAGATATGGTTGAGAATGAAATGGATCTGAAATTAAATGTTTGAGGTCTGATGGAGGTGGTGAATTCACCTTCAATGTGTTTAACATGTTTTGTGAAGTTCATGGAATAAAGAGGCACTTGTTTTCCCCTAGAACTCCTCAAAAGAATGGAGTTATTGAGAGGAAAAATTGGGTTGTTCAAGAAGCTGCAAGGACTATGATGAAAGAGGAAAATCTACTAGAAGTCTACTAGAGAGAAGCTATTCATACTGCTATTTACATACTTAACAAAGTTCAAGCTAAAGCTAACAACACAAAGACTCCCTATGAGCTATGGTATGGAAGGATTCCTACTGTGAAGTACTTTAGAGTATTTGGAAGCAAATGTTACATCAAGAGAGATGAAGAAAGATTAGGAAAGTTTAATGCAAGGCTGGATGAAGGAATCTTCCTTGGACATTATACTAAAATAAAAGCTTACAAATGTTGCAACAAAATTATAAGAAATATTGTTGAAAGTGCAAATGTTAAGGTTGATGAAAATTTGAAGAATTCAATTGTAGTGGATGGATATGTGTAAGATGAACTTGATTGCAAATAAGTAGAAGAAAAAGTTGATGAAAAATAAGTGCAAGATGAAGAGGTAGAAGCTCTGAAGAAGACCCCTAAGACCCCTAAGTATGTGCAAAAGAATCATTTTGAAGACCAAATCATTGGAGACAAAAGGAAAGGTGTATTGACAAGAAGCAAAGTTGTTGAAGTTGAGGTAAATTTGTGTTTACTTTCTAAAGTTGAACCTAAAATAGTGAGTGAAGCATGTAAACATGAACATTGGATGAATACAATGGAAGAAGAACTTATTTAGATAGAGAAGAATCGGACTTGGGAATTGGTTCCTAGACTAGCAAACAAGAACATAATTGGAACCAAGTGGGTATTCAAAAACAAGCTAAATGAGAGGGAAAGGAATAAGGAAAGACTTGTGTGTAAGGGTTACTCATAAGTGGAAGGAATAGAATCTAAGGAGACATTTTTTCTTGTGGTTAGGATGGAAGCTATTAGAATTTTTTTGGAATTTGCAACACATAAAGATTTTAAAGTTTATCAGATGGATGTGAAGTCTGCTTTTCTAAATGGTGAATTGGAAGAAGAGGTTTACATAAAACAACTGGAAGTATTTTAGTTGTCATATCTACCGGATATGCTATGTAAATTAAAGAAGGCACTATATGGATTGAAGCAAGATCCCAGAGCTTGGTATGCAAGTTTGGATAGATATTTTTTACATCAAGAATTCAATAAAGACACCATAGATAGTAATATTTACTTCAAAATTGAGGAAGACAAAATCTTGATAGTGGTTGTATATGTGGATGATATTATCTTTGGAGGAAATGAAGCTGTGTAAAAATTTTGCTAAAGAGATGCAGAAAGAGTTTGAAATGTCAATGTTTGGGGAGATGAATTTCCTCCTCGAGCTACAAATCAATCAAATGGATAAAGGGATTTTCATTTCATAGTCTAAGTATGTCAAAGAGATGTTGAAAAAGTTTAGAATGGATGACTCCAAACAGGTATGCACTCCTATGGTGACTGGTTGTAAATTGAGAAATGATGATGATTCACCTAAGGCTGATCAGAGCAAATATAGATCTATGATTCCAAGTGGATTTCTATATCTAACTACTACTAGACTGGATACCATGCATGTAGTTTATTTTGTGGCTAGATTTTAAGAAAATCATAAACAAACACATGTTGCAGCAGTGAAGAGGATATTCAGATATTTAAGAGGCACTCTAGATTATGGCTTGTGGTATCCTAAGGATATTGATTTCACATTATGTGCTTATACAGATGTAGATTGAGTTGGTTGTGTTGATGACTAGAAAAGTACAAGTGGTGGTGCATTCTTTCTTGGATGTAGATTGGTGTCATGGTTGAGTAAGAAGTAGGATTCAATTTCTTTATCTACCACAGAGATTGAGTATATTGCAACAAAATCATGTTGTACACAAGTTTTTTGGATAGAAAGACATTGAAGGATATCAGAGGTGTATATGATGAGCCTATTTCTATCTTTTGTGATAATACAAGTGCAATTAACACTTCAAAGAATCTAGTGATGCATTCAAGAACAAAGCATATATCTATTAGGTATCACTTTTTGAGAGAGAAGGTTATGGAGAATGAAGTAAAGCTTGAATATGCTCCTACAAAAGATTAGATTGTTGATATATTTACTAAGGCTCTTCCTAAGGATGTGTTGAGTATCTTCAAGAGAAGTTGGGTGTTATTTCCCTCCTTGTTTGAACTAGATGCATATGGAGATGCAGCAGTCTAGTGGATCTATGGATCTATCTATTTTCTAGACTGATGTTGGTGGCTACCTCTTAGAAGGAGTAGGTAGCGTCATGTGTTGTTGATTTATTTGGGTGTACTCCTAAGGGGGAGTATTCAAAGTGGGTATTTTGGTTCAATGTCAAAGGGGGATAATAATTCAAAACTTTTATCCTTTTCCATTGATATCAAAGAGGGAGAGAAAGTATCATGTGAAAATTTTTATCTACTCAGGGGGAGCGAGTGCAGGAATGGAAAGTAAGCTATCTAATCTAAAAAAAGAGGAGAATGTTTATATGTTGTCTTTGATATTTTTTCACATCTTGTGTTTCCATAAATGATAAAGGGGGAGATTGTTGCAAGAATGATGGTGTTGTCATTGATGTCAACATGAAGTCTACTGGCTGGTGTTGTCATTGATGTCAACATGAAGTCTACTGGCTGGTGTTGTCATTGATGTCAACTATGTGTTAAGGAAGTTTTTACATGATGATGATGTCAACGATATTGAGAAAATTGTGAAAAAGAGGAAAATAGGTTGTTACAAGTTGTGCATGTGTAGTTGAGATATTGAAGAAGTGTTGAGCTATTTTTTGTTGTAGTTTTTGGAGATGAGTTAGATTGAAGTAATTATCTAGAAGATGATGTCGTTGGTACTTGGTTTCTAAGTGATTTTGAGAAAATTTGATAAACATAGTAAACTGAGTTATGCAAGTGTTCAGAGTGTGCTCCGGTATTGTGCTCCATGTTTTTTCTGTGTTGATCTTATGCTTGTGTCCAGATCTAACATATTGTTCATGGATATCAGATGTTTCTATATTCAAAATTTAGGTTTTTGGATTGTTGTACAGTGCGAGATATTTTCACTAGTGTATGAACCAATTTTTCAATTATGTTTTCTATGGCTTGGGAGAAATGTATTTTCTTTATGTTTCTTTGATGTGTGGCTTCAAGGTGTGTGGATTTGGGAAGTTTCTTATAATTTTTGTATCTTTCATATTTCAATATTTCAGTTGATTTGGTGCAATACAAAGTGAGTTTTGTTTGTCAGTGTGCGAATAAGATTTACTAGTTGTTTTGAGATGAAGTATTTGTTGGATGTTGTGGTTGTGTTGTTGATATGTGGTTTTCAATGATGTCAACACTATTAGCATTAGAGTTGTATATGTCAAGGATATTGAGAAAATTGTAATAAGGAGAGTTGCAGGTTGTTGGTGGTGAAGTAAAGTTCATTATGTTGGCCAGCCTAGTACATTGATGATTAGAGGTCATGGATTAAAGGGTTTCTTTTTGAGTATATCTAGCTTATCCACATTGAGTTTCAGAGGTTCGCATGAAGATTTGATCAAGTTATGAGTTTTAGTGTTTTGACAGTTTTTCTATTGTTCTAGTTGGTGTTCCGGAATGAAGATTATGTGATTTTGGTAAACTGAGTTGTTGCAGATCCTTCTGTAGTATTTCATGATGCTCGTGGATGTTTCTAGATCATGCTATATCTTTTTTGTATGTCTGTATTTTTTGGTTTTGCTTGTGATTGGAGATTTTCTCTTGCATGTTCATGTTTTTCATGTTCTTGGCTGACTTGGTGATTGTAGTGTGTTGTGGATCTTTGAGGAATAATTATTGGAGGTGTTTCAAATTCAAGAATGTTGTTTTGGGTTGTCACTATGTTGTGGCCAACTTTGGTTGATTCGCATTGCAAATTGTTTATTAATTTGGGCTAACAATTTATATTCATTTTTATATCTTATTTGGAGCCGACTTGGAGATGATGTTATTTCTTGTTGCAGATATATAAGAGTGATTGTTTTGGAAGTATGAGTGTGTGTGGAAGCCAAGTGTGTGATTCCTATGTGCGAATAAAGTCCTAATAATTTGAAGGAAAAAGTGAAGTGTGAAGTATGAAGAGATTTTTTGTGCTTAATTGAAATTGTAATTAGGCATGAGCAGATGCTATTTTCTTAGTTCAATCTTGTGAATCTAATCCAAATCTTTCTGTAAGATAGTGTGTCTTCCTTGGGCAGTAAGCCTTGTTGTAATTGAGCAATGAGCTCTAGGAAGTGCGCCTGAATGCATATGCATTCTCCATTTATCTTTCTTATACTTTTAACAGGGTATAATCTTGTGGACTGATCTCCACCATAGTTTTTCCCCTAATAGGGTTTCCACATAAAAATATTGGTGTTATGTGTGTTTCTGATGTTGTGTTAATTCATGCTTTCATGGTTATTTATCATATCTAAGAATAAGGTTAATAAGTTTGATAATAAGTTTAATTTATGTGACAATTGATTCACCCCCCCTCTCAGTTGTTTGCCCTTGTGTTGCCAACAATTGGTATCAGAGTAGGTTCCTTGGAAGAAGTTTAAAAGCTTGAGGTGATCTAGGATGGAAACATACAAGAAGGATAGCTCGAGATTTGATGGAACAAATTATTCATTGTGGAAGACTCGAATGGAGTGTCATCTAAGATGCATTGGTGAACCCTTCTAGAATATTACAAAGAACAGATATATCATCCCACAGAATGGTCCTTCTTCTACAAGCGAGATCAAAGATGTTGAGTACAATATCAAGGCTAAGGAAGCATTGTTGAGTGCTCTAATTGATTCCAAGATGGCAAATGTAATGGATTTGAAGACTGCCTATGTGATTTGGAAAAAGTTGGAAACTTTGTATGAAGGTTATGTGCATGTGAAGATTGCTAAGCTACAAAGTCTGAAAAGGAAATATGAAAATTTGAAGTTGGGTGAAGATGAGAACATTACTACCTTTATGCAAAGAGTGAATGAAATTGTGTGTAGTATCAGATGTGTTGGTGGAACATTTGATGAATCAAAGATTGTTTCTAAAGTGCTCAGATCCTCACCTACTACATACAAACACGAAGTTGCTGCTATTGAGGAGATCCAGACTATGACAAATGTAACAAGAGACATGTTGATTGGTAAGCTTACTAATTTTGAGTTAAGTGAATTTGGTGATGCTCTTCCTAAGATAGAATCTGCATTTAAAGCTACTACCTTTGGAAAAGATAAGAACAGCTATGATCCGGTAGAAATTTCTTCTAGAAACTTGTCCAAGTATGAGCAGGAAATGAGAGAGATTGAAGAAGAAGAGAGAAAGCTAGATGATCTTGAAGCACTTCTTGTCAAGAGAGTACCCAGAGGATAAGGTAAGTACAAAGGAAAATTGCCTCCTAAATGCTTTTCATGCAATAAGATAGGTCATTTTTCCTCAAGGTGTCCTGAAAGAGTTCCTAAGCCAAGATCTAACAAGCCTAGATTCCAAAGAAAATGTTATTATGCTGCTGATGAAGGTGTGACAGATGATGAATCTGATAAAGGTAATACAAGTGAATATGAGTGGGTATTTATTGCTATCAAGGAAAATGATCTAGTACCTTTTGAATCTACTAGTTGTATGAATGCGGAGAAAGATCTTGTTGCTAAAATTGAAGAAAAAGATGAATGGGTGATTCACAGTGGATGCTCGCATCATATGACAGGTGATAAAAGTAAGTTTGTGAGTTTGGAAAAGTGTGATGGTGGTGTTGAGATTTGGTGATGACAAAGCTGGTGTGATTCGTGGCAGAGGATCCATTTCTCTTTATGGTAAGAATAACACTGATGATGTCCTATATGTTGAAGGTTTGAAGCATAATCTATTAAGTGTTGGAAAAATGGTTGATAAGGGATATGATCTTCAATTCAAGAATAGAAATTGTAGGATATTGGGGAATTTTGGAAATATGATTGCATCAGGAACAAAAACAAAAGGAAATATCTTTCATTTGAATGTTGCTAGTAAAAGTTGTTTGATTTCTCAATTTGATGAAATTTGGTTGTGGCATAAGAGATTGTGTCATGTAAACTTTGACAATATTATCAAGATAAGTTCTACTCATGCTATGAGAGATATTCCTAAGTTGGTGAAGCCTACTAATACAATATGCAAGGAATGTCAGTTAGGGAAGCAAACTAGAGTTTCTTTTTAGAGAAAACATCATTGTTCAAATGAAGTATTGGAGCTTGTGCATACTGATCTATGTGGTCCTTCAAGAGTCATAAGTCTAAAGGAGATAGGTATTTCATGTTACTCATTGATGATTATTCTAGAATGATGTGGGTTGCTTTCTTAAGGGAAAATTTTGAAGCTCTTGAGAAATTCAAGATCTTTAAGGCTAAAGTTGAGACAAAGATAGGTCTAAAGGTTAAGTGTCTGAGATCAGATAGAGGAGGTGAATTCATATCTAGTGAGTTTAATTATTTTTGTGAAGAACATGGGATAAAGAGAGTTATTTGCACTGTGGACCCTCAGCAAAATGAAGTTGTGGAAAGGAAGAACAAGATAGTTCTAGATGCTGCTAGGACAATGATGTTGGAAGGAAATGTTTCCCATATCTACTAGAGAGAAGCTATAAGTACTTCTGTGTACACTCTCAATCGGGTGAATATCAAAGGTGATGCCGGTAAGACCCCTTATCAGTTATGGTTTGGTCATAAGCCTACTGTTAGATACTTCAAAATCTTTGGGAGTAAATGTTATATCAAAAGAGATGAAGATATAGGAAAATTTGATGCTAGGAGTGATGAAGGTATCTTTCTTGGTTATTCTACTAAAATCAAAGCTTACCTGTGTTTCAATAAGGGATTGAGGAAAATGGTTGAAAGTGAAAATGTGAAGGTTGATGAAGACATAGTTATACCATCCAAAACTTGTGGATATGATTCAGATGATGGGAATGTCAGTACAGTTCAAACTCAGAATCAAGTGCAAATCATTCCGGTGAATCAACAAAGCCAAGAGGAAGGAGCTAGTGAAGGTACAAAAGTGAGATCACAAGATCCTAAAGTTCAAGAACATCCTAAGACTCCAAGGTATGTAAAATTGAATCATTCAGAAGATTAGATTATAGGTGATAAGAACAAAGGTGTTCAAACCAAGAGAAGAATTGTAGAGGAGTATTGTTTGATTTCTAATACTGAGCCTAATAATTTCAATGAAGCATGAAAAGATGAACATTGGATGGAAGCAATGAAAGAAGAGTTACAACAAATTGAGAAGAATCATACATGGATTCTTGTTCCTAGACCTAAGGATAAAAATGTAATTGGAACTAAATGGGTCTTTCAAAATAAATTGAATGAGGAAGGTGATAACAATGTAATTGGAACTAAATGGGTCTTTCGGAATAAATTGAATGAGGAAGGTGAAGTTTTTAGAAACAAAGCAAGATTGGTGTGTAAAGGATATTCACAGATGGAAGGAATTGACTTTGAAGAAACTTTTTCCCCTATTGCTAGGATTGAAGCTGTGAGATTGTTTCTTGCTTATGTTGCTTACAAAAACTTCAAGGTTTATCAGATGGATGTGAAGTCAACATTTCTAAATGGTGAGATGGAAGAAGAAGTGTATATTGAACAACCTAATGGATTTCAATTGACTAATTAGGAAGATATGGTTTGTCAGTTGAAGAAAGCATTGCATGGACTTAAGCAACCCCTAGAGCATGGTACGCTAGATTGGAAAAACATTTGTTCAAGCTTGGATTTAGCAAAGGTACTACTGATAGTAATTTTTATTTCAAGATTGATCATGATAGAGATTTGATTGTTGAAGTCTTTGTTGATGATATCATTTTTGGAAGAGATGGTAGTTTGTGCATGAAGTTTGCTGATGAGATACAAAGTGAGTTTGGGATGTCTATGATTGGAGAGATGAAATTCTTTTTGGGATTGCAAATTACTCAGTTAGATAAAGGGATCTTTATATCTCAGTCCAAGTATGTGAAATAATTGCTAAAGAAGTTTGGTATGGAAGATTCAAAGCTAGTTATGACTCAGAATGATGATTCTCCTAAGGAAAATCAGACTAGATATAGATCGATGATTGGTGGATTTCTTTATTTGACTCAAACTAGACCTGATATCATGAATGGTATATGCATTGTTGCAAGCTTTCAAGCTGATGCTAAGGAATCTCATGTGACTGTTGTGAAGAGGATTTTCAAATACTTGAAGGGAACAATTGATTTTACTTTGAGTTCCTTTACTAATGTTGATTGGGTAGGAGATGTGGATGAAAAAAAAAGTACCAATGGTGGTGCATTTTTCTTGGGAAAGAAATTGATTTCATGGTTAAGTAAGAAGCAAAATGTCATTTCGTTATCTATTGTACAAGAAAAATACATTGTTGTTGCTAGCAATTGTACTCAAGTATTGTGGATAAAGCAGATGTTGAAAGATATCAGAGTTGTGTATGATGAGACTATTGCTATATTCTATGATAAATCAAGTGCAATTAATATTTCTAAGAATCTGGTGCTGCATTCAAATACCAAGCATATATCTATCAAGTTTCACTTTTTGAGAGAAAAGGTGAGTGAAAAGGAAGTCAGATTGGAGTACATGCCTACTAAGGAGCAGATTGCAAATATCTTTACTAAGCCTTTTCCTAAGGATAATTTTGATTATCTTAGAGGGAAGCTAGGGGTGATTACCCCTCCTAATCAGAACT
This sequence comes from Sequoia sempervirens, assembly GCA_007258455.2. NCBI lineage: Eukaryota > Viridiplantae > Streptophyta > Pinopsida > Cupressales > Cupressaceae > Sequoia > Sequoia sempervirens. The sequence continues at coordinate 42,756,391 of VDFB02193867.1, read as the reverse complement.
AAGGTGCATTGAGTTGCATCAGTTCGTGCATTTCATAGTCATATCTTGATCCAGATTGATGTTTTGGTGGCTTCTACTCAGGGGGAGTAGTTAGATGTTCATATATGTGTTTTCAGAGCTTGTAATGTATATCTTTTCCATTGATTTCAAAGGGGGAGAAGAGTCATGTGAAAAATATTTGTGGGGAGAAGAGTTGAGGAGAAGAATCCAATCCTAAGGGGGAGTAAGTGCTAAGAGAGAAAGTTGGGTTGATGGTGTTTTTCACATCATGTGTTGCCATCAATGAAAAAGGGAGATATTTTTTGATCTTGTGGTTGTGTTTCTGATATACAGTGGTTGTCATTGATGTCAACACTATTAGCATTGGAGTTGTATATGTTGAGGATATTGAGAAAATTGTAATAAGGAGAGTTGCAGGTTATTGGTGGTGAAGTGAAGTTCATTATGTTGGCCAACCCAATACGTTGATGGTTAGAGGTTGTGGATTAAATGGTTTCATACTGAGTATATCTAGCTTATCCACATTGAGTTTCAAAGGTTTGCATGAAAATTTGATTTAGTTATGATTTTTGGTGTTTTGACAATTTTTCTGTTGTTCTAGTTGGTGTTCCTGAATGAAGATTATGTGATTTTGGTAATTTGAGTTGTTGTGGATCCTTCTATATTATTTCATGATGCTCGTGGATGTTTCTGGATCATGCTCTATCTTTTTTGTACATTTGTATTTGTGGGTGTGCTCGCAATTGGAGATTTTCTCTTGCGTGTTCATGTTTTTCATGTTCTCGGCCAACTTGGTGATTGTAGCGTGTTGTGGATCTTCAAGGAATAATTATTGAAGGTGTTTCAAATTCAAGGATGTTGTTTTGGGTCATCACTATGTTGTGGCTGACTTTGGTTGATCTGCATAGCAAATTGTTTATTGATTTGGGCCAATGGTTTGTATTCATTTTTATATCTTATTTGGAGTCAACTTGGAGATGATGTTATTTCTTGTTGCAGATATATAAGAGTGATTGTTTTGGAAGTATAAGTGTGTGTGGAAGCCAAGTGTGTGAGTCCTGTGTGTGAATAAATTCCTAATCATTAGAAGGAAGAAGCGAAGTGTGAAGTATGAAGAGATATTTTGTGCTTAACTGTAACTGTAATCAGGCATGACCATATGCTATTTTCTCAGTTCAATCTTGCAGATCTAATCTGAATCTTTTTGTAAGATAGTGTCTTCCCTAGGCAGTAAGCCTTGTTTTAATTGAGCAGTGAGCTCTAGACAGTGCACCTAAATGCATGTCCATTCCCCATTTATCTTTCTTATAGTTTTAACAAGGTATAATCTTGTGGACTGATCTCCACCGTGGTTTTTCCCCTAACAGGGTTTCCATGTAAAAATATTGGTGTTATGTGTGTTTTGATGTTGTGTTGATTCATGATTTCATCGTTATTTATCAAATATGAGAATAAGGTTAATAAGTTTGATAATAAGTTTAATTTATGTGACAACTCATTCACCCCCCCCTCTAAATTGTCTTCCCTTGTGTTGCCAACAATATTTGTATGATGTGATCCTGGATGAATTTTTTGACGAATATTAAGTAGTTTGTGGATTATTCTAGATCATGTTCAAGCGAGATTTTTTATCCAAAAGTTTCATATTGATTTAAGGAAGAGTGTACTTAATATTTATGGTGTTTAGCATGGGTGTTGGTTGACCTTGTGTTAACATTACATGCGAGGCTTGTGTAATTGTGTTTGGATCTATTTGGGTACTAATTAAGGATTTATGTAGGTCGCCTTCATTCCTATCCACCATGAGAATGCTTAGGTTCTGACATATTTTGAATTTGTAAGTGTAACAAATAGTTTCCAAAATTGGAGAAGGTTTTTGAAGTTGAGGATGGTATAGATAAGATTTGAGTTTTGAGATGTGGGGAAGAATGAAAAAAGAAGATAAATGCGAGATTGATGTGAGTGATGTGTGTGATACAAATTTGAGCAGAGTTGTGCAAATTTTAGTGTTAGGGTTCTTGAAGGCAATGAGCTGAAGATATCCAAAATAATTCAAGCAAGGCTACAAAAGTGTGTGAGCATTGTGGTGGATTCCTTGTTTCTTTGAGAAAGTGTTGTTTGTGTAAAATTCTTCTTCTATCTTCTTGTATTTCTTTTTGTGGCAGTGAGCCTTGGCTATGAGCCTTTTTGGATAGTGTGTCCTATTCTGGTAGTGATCCCTTGTATCAGTTTTGTAATTACTTATATTGTGAGCTAATCCTCATCGTGATTTTTCCCCCATTGGTTTTTCCACATAAATTTGGTGTTCTATTGTGTATGGTGTTGTTATTTCAGTTTTTCCTATCTACATTTCATGTTTAATCACATTAATAGAATAAGGGTTTAAGGAATGCATGTGGATTTTATTATTGTTGAGGGTTTTGAAGATTTAATTTTCTATAACTGATTCACCCCCCCTCTCAATTGCCTTGTCCATTCAACAATTTTCTATAAATAATTGGTTATTTTTTATTTTAGGTTATCCTTTATATGTGGGTGCACAAATTTGAAGGCATGGAGGATGCATTGTTTTTTTTTGATAAAAATCCAAAGGCCTAAACTATTTATATTAATATTAAAGATGAAATACATTCTTGTAAGTTTAGAGCATCTGAGCCAAGGGAGAATTCTTATCCCACTTGACTAAAATTTTATCTTGAAATTCAAAATAATACTAAATGTAGACACAACCCATAGAGGGTAGAAAACATAGAAACATTTATAAACTACCCCCTCCTTCCCAACATACAATTTGAAGAAACTATTCAAAATGTATGGTAGTCAAACATCCATCCAAATTAAAATTGAATTTATGAATTTCGGACCCCAAACACCCAACCACCTAGAAGCATCTTCAAAATATTGTTATCAAATAAAATTACCATCTATGGCACAACATTGTACGCATATGGACAAAAAAATAGAGTGTAGACCTTGCAGAGTAAGATGGACTATACATTACCAACTTCTTGTATATAGTTTATAAATTTGTTGACCCATTCAAAGTCTTGTACTAGATCAACATGCAACATTTTCTTCAAGAAGCTTACTGCCACCTCCACCTGCTCTCTATGTTCGCGCAATGCCTTGCCTTTGATATCCAATATGAAGGGGTAGAAGGTTACTTCCTTGCTTAGAACCAGAAGACGCACCAAGTCATGACTCACGAGCTTGGGTATACAAATCCCAAAGGAGGCAGCATCCATCACCCCCCTCCAACCCACCTAAAATCTTAGGGATAAAAATCTTGTGAGCCATTTACACTACCTCTGCCTTTGAAGTATGAAGGTCTAGTTGTGCTACCAAGACTTGTTGATCTATTGGTTTTCATGGAGGATGCATTGTTATTTGCATGGCTATACTATTGATTATCTTTCAAGTTGCAAGTGTTGATCTCCATGGAAGGTATGAATATTGTTATTGTTTTGTAACTATGTTTTTGCTAGGAATATATTAAATTCACTACTTTCAATGTTAGGGTTTTTTTAGGCTAGAGTTTGTTATATGAATAAGGATATGAGTAATTAGCTCGTGACTAATATAACTTTTAATTAAGTTTGTATACACCTAAAATTGGTCACAACAATTAATTAATTAAATACAAGTTATTTAATTAATAAATCCCTTTAATTTGTCTACTTATAAATAAAGGCTAAATTTATTTATATAGTTCATACCTTCTAATTATACCATATTAAATCACATTCTTCTAAATTTAATTAAATAAACAAATGTCAATAGTTTGTTTTATTTAATTAATAATCTTCTCACTAAATTTAAATTCTCAAACTTGAATTTAGGCACATGTCTACAACTTTTCCTCTTGCCACATTATCAAGTGTCACATAAATTTAAATGTCTAATATTTAAATTGCAATTATCCTCAACCAATTCCAAAACAATTTTGGACACTTGGCTCATTTTATTCCCTCATGCACTTGGCATGGTGTTCACAGTCAAGGGAACATCCTCCATGATTCTTTCTAACTTCTTCCATCTCAACTGTTCATCTCTCATGCTGAAATCTTGATCGTTGGTTGCTGCCACATCACAAGATGCTTTGGAATTCCTATAAATACAAGCCCATTCTACAAAATTTGACAATCCATCTTCGAGCAAACTTATTATGTAGAAATATTGTGAGAGCATTTAGTGAGCATAGAGCAATTTAGCACTTAGCATTTAAGCATTGTACTATCATTTTTAATTTAGAATCATGTCTTAGTTTATAGCTTCATTTTAGTTATCATCATAGTTCTTATATAGCATTTGCATCATAGAATTTAGCATCAATATCATAGTATAATCTCCATTTTATATAGCAGCATCATAATCTTAGCATCATTATCATTTGTAGATAAATCATTTAGGAATTAGATTCTTACATTTTGAATAGCATCTCATTTCTCAGGTTGTCATTCTAACAATCATAGTACATACACAAATCTGAGACCCAATATGATTTAATGAATCTTTGAGAATAGAGAACAATGGAATGATTTTGGAGAATTTGCTTTGTTTGCAATTAGATTAGTTTTATGATTCAAATCTCTAATGTAATATGTTTCATTGGTTTTGTGTGGACTTATTATTGATTTACTAACTCTCATAATTCACACAACACATTTTTAGTGCTCATCGTGGGGCATAGCCCATTTTTATTGACGTTTTCTAGAAGTTGTGTTATAGATTCTAGACGTGAACTTATTTTAGCACGACCGTGAGTTCTTGCAACGCATACGAAAAATATTTTAGCGCATACAGTACCTGTTACTGTGCATCCAAAGGATGTTTCAGTGCATACAACATCTGTTTCAGCACATACATGAGGTTTTCTAGCGCATTTGGTCTTTATTTTAGCACATCAAATATTTCTTTTAGCACATAGAAAGTATCTTTTAGCACATTTGGCTAATTTTGCAAAAAATTGAAAATTCTAAGAACTAATTGATGTTTTCTATGTTGTAGGTGCTTAATACACTGGTCAAAGATAATTTTATCAGACTATTGATGATGTTTGTAGGGGCTAAAGCTTTTATTGTCTTCTTTTGATTAAATTAGGAACCTAGTTTAACAAGAAGGTTAAAGAACCCCTTGTCTTTTGCGCTTGAAGTGATAGGCCTATGCTCCCCCCTTAACTAGGTGACCAAAATTCCAGACTCACTATTTTATGCTTTGTTAACACCTTTAGAAGGCCTGCCATAGTGGGAAAACATACTCACCCTACGAGAACAACCTAAGTGGGAACAACTATAGCCAAGCTTTCCAACCCACTATAATTAAAAGGAAATTTTGGGAAAGTCCGCAATTCGATGGTAGTGTGCAAGATAACAATCCCCAAAGCCTTTGTTATAAAGGTTGGGAGGTCTCCTAAGGGATTCTATCTATTGCTACACCGAACATAAACCCTTATTATGAACCTTAGTGTAGAAGCCAACTGTGCCAATCTCTGAACACTTCTAATATCACAGTGCAAGGGGAGGGAAGAATTTTCCCCCAGGATACTCACCATATAACCATTAGGGATTACTAGCCAAAAGTAGAGGATTCAACTTTGGTTAAGAGCTGAGAAAGGCTAAAACATGAGTGCCCTCTAGAGGGTGACAAGGTTGTGTGAGCTGACATGGTTCTAAGATGTGGGTTGTAGTATTTTAAGTGACCCTTGAGAATAGAAAAGTGCTTGATTTGTCTTCTCTTGTGCTATACTAGTGGAAATCAAAAGAATTAGATAAGATTCTTGAATACACACTCAATGTTTAGTTCCTAGGTGGAAACAATTGTTTGACAACTTCTTGTTGTGTTTGAAGTCATAATTCAAGAAGTCATCCATTTAAGCACCACATTACCATAATTTGCAAACTGAAAACCAAGAAAAATCCATTGTTCAATAAATTACACCCTAGAAACACTCAGATTCAAAGGAAAACAACTAGACAAACTGTCAAAAACACTAAGAACTTCTAGTTTAGCACACTCATCCTCTATTTCAGCACATTCACTATATTTTCTAGTGCATGCATACTCTATTCTGGCACATCCCTCGCTTTTTTTGGCACATTTGTTCCATATTTTAGCACATCCAGAACCTGTTTTAGCGCATTCACCTATAGGATACCCAGTCAAAATCACATCTAGGAGGGGTAGTCCAGTGCATCCCTATCATATTTTAGCGCATTTAACTCATTATCTAGCGCATTTGAATCATTGTCCAACACATTGAGTCCAACTTTTAGCATATTCAGTGCATTCTTTAGTGCATTGGGTTTGTCTTTCAGTGCATTGAGTCAATTTACTAGTGCATCCAACCTCTGTTTTAGCACATACACTGCATTTTCTAGCGCATCTATGCAATAATTTAGCACATCCATTAAATTCAAAACCAGAGATTTAAATTTGTCCCTTGTTCGACAATTTAAACCAGAATTTAGAATCTTTTCTAGAACAGAAGCATTCCTCAGTCACACCAGAGTCTTAAACTTGTTGAAACTGACATTTACAAGTGGAATTCTTCAAACTAAACCAAGATTGAAACACCTTAAAGTGCCTAAATCATCAAACTTATCATACCCTGATTGTTAAGCCAAGTTTCATCATTAGGATTTGTCATCCTTTCATCACGAAACAAAGCTATATAATAAAATTAAACTTAGTCTCATCAATGAAATTTTTCAATTCTATTTGACTTAGTTCTCATCCTTGGCACTCTTCCAAACAAAGATCAAAAGTTTAGTCAAATTATAACACTTGTATGCCTATTCAAACAAGATTACAAAAGCAAAAACTCAAAGAAAAAGAATTTGAAACTCAAAACACCATGGATAAAGGTGAAGAAAATCCTTTCCATAACATCCATAACACTAAAGGTGAGGAAATAACTGAGGAAGACATCAAACATGCTGAACAAGATCCAAATTTCCACAAGTTCCTAGAAAATATTTTTGAAAGATATGGGAAAAAATACTTCCTAATGCTGGCTAATCAAGGTATCAAACTTCCACATGAATTTGATGTTAATCGATTGAAAGGACCTCCTAAAAAGTTTGAAAATGATCCATCAAATATAGATCCAGTGGTTGCCTTAACTCATCAAATGAAAAACCTCCAACAATAGATTCAATACATGCAAAGGGGAACCTCAAAATGATACTTGCTAGAAGACATTCATCCATATCCTTTTGATCAAAGTGTCAACATGATTCCTTTTCCCAAACATTGTGAATTCCTAAAGTATGATAAATACAGTGGTAAAACAGATCCAATAGATCATGTGAGGGAATTTAGAACCATGAGTCTTGAATTTGCACACGAAGAAACTTACTTGATGAGATTGTTTCCACATAGCCTGGGTGGACAATGCCTAGAATGGTTCTCCAAACTTGCACCACCAATTAAAAAATTTGAAGAATTGGTTAATAAATTCATCACCCGATACTCCTACAACATTCAACATGAGATAACAATGAAAGACCTTTGCAATGAAAAACAGAAAAAGGGTGAATCATTCCTCACATTTTTACAAAGATGGAGAAGGTTGTTTGCAAGATATTCTCGTCCCATATTGGAAAAAGAAAAGATAGAAATTTTTATTGACAATCTAAATGATGAAATGAGTTATAGATTGTAATTGCAATGTCCACCTACCTTTGAGAAAATGATTGAAAATGGAATCAAAATCGAAGAAGCCTTGGTCAAGAGAAGAGTCATAAAGATTTACAATGAAAACAACTCATCAAGCTCCTCTAATAATTACAACAATAGTGATAAACCAAAGTTTTGGAAAAGAAACAAGAATGTTGGTAACAATGATGTTTCAGCTAAAACACAAAATGCAAAACCAGTATTTAACTTAACAGTGGCTACCACCAAAACCAATCAAAACACCAACCAAAACACCAATCAAAACAACAACCAATGCAATACTGAATCTAACCCACCACCATATCGAACATCATCCAAATGAAGAAGATTCACACCTTTAGGAAAATCATTGGAATCAACATTAAAGGAGATTCTTGCAACCAAGGTTATAACATTACTAGAGGCAAGAAATTGGGAACCACAAGTTAAACCTTCATGGTGAAATGATGCACATTATTGTGAATTTCACAAAAACAAAAGGACATAAAACCAATGACAACATGCAATTGAAAAATTTGATACAAGACTTGATTGATAACAAGACAATATTTGTAGAAGGACCCCAAACAGACAATGATCATGGAGCATTCAAGAATCCTTTTCCAAATTATGAAAAAGGGGAGTCATCTTCATCAAACACAAAAGGAAAAAATGTAAACTATGTCTATGATTCTACCATTTTCCATATTGAGATTGTTGATGATCAAACCCATGACAAGCAAGATTTTATTGCAGCTAATAATCCAACTAATGATGAACAAAGCCTTGTTACAACTGAAACTCATTTTCATGATATCAACACCAAAACACATCGAATTAATGACATTGTACCAATAAATATGATCACAAACATTGCTACAAGTGACAATCAAATTAATGTCATTAAAATAAGAGAGAAACAAGATTCCCAACTAGTCAACGCAACCACAAGAGGGCAAGCTAAGGTAACATTGAAAGGGGTTGCCTCTTTTGCATCCAAAGCAACTGTTGTTCCTACAACTCAATACAACATAGTGGACCAATTATAGAAAATACCAGCTCAAAGATCCATATTGGAACTCCTCAATATTTCACCAACTCACAAAGAAATCCTAGAACAAGCTCTAGTAGTCACCATAGTACCAAATGATCTGGAAGTTTGCCAATTTCAAGCTATGGTGGGACACTTGACCACACCTCATTTCTTATCATTTTTTGAATAGGATGATCTATCCATCAGCCATCCACACAACACTACTCTCCACATTGAGGTTTTAATTCACAAACATCGAGTCAAATGTGTTCTAATAGATGGTCCAGAGTTGGCTTAAATATCTGCACTTTAAAACTCATTCGTGCACTTGGATATTCAGAATATGCAATTGATGCTAGGAGAAAAATCACTATCAAAGCCTATGATGATGAAGAGAGGGCTTCCCAAGGACTAATTATGTTACCAATTCAAGTGGGACTAGTTGTGAAAGATATAAGCTACCAAGTGTTGGAAAAAGAGTTGACCTTCAATATACTTTTGGGACGTCCTTGGATTCATGAGATGCAAGTGGTGCCATCTACATGTCACCAATGTTTGAAATTTCCCTATAATGGCCAAGAAATCACCATTTTAGTTGATTCCAACAATCCACATTATTGCAAGACACTCAAAACAACCCAAGATACTTTTTTTCCACATAATAGGGAAGCCATCATTCCTAGTTCATCAAACAAAGAATGTCAAATCAACTCTTCGTCAAATCATCCTGAGGAAAAGATTCAGTCAAAATACAAAGGTATCAGTGATTCTACTCCATCAAATCATGAAATCCAACTTAATGCCTTATCAAAATAGGTTGAAAAGATCCAGTTAAAAGACAAAGTCCTGGGGGAATATTCATTTGAGCAATTATTATGTCTTTCATAGCTACTATCTTCTCCTAAGTTATATGGGTAGCCATCCACATCAAGACAACAATCTTTGCAACCAACCACGCTCTTTGATGGTAACTTTGTAAAAGTAGGTACCTTAGTGGATGAATCAAAAGACAAATATGTTTTAAACTGGTTGTACAAAGACAAAGAGACATCACAAGCATCAACTTCCTGGTACAAACAAAACAATATGGTAAATGGAAGACCATCCTAGAAAAGATGGGATATGAAGGAAATGGTCCTGTTGGAAAGAGAAAAGAAGGTATCATAGAACCATTTAAACCTACCATAACCAATCCAAAAGACAAAAAAAAGCTAGGATACAGAGAAGAGACCAAAAATGAAATCAAGTAGCAGATTGTTGAGAGAATCATTCAATTGAGAGATAGTTTCGAAATGGATTCTAATGAATATGAATGGGATTCTCTCTCTAAAGAGTCTTGTCATGATAAAGAAATTGATGTGATACAAAAGTATGCACCGATACGTATGGAGGGACAAAGCTCAAGTTCTAGACCCCTTGAAATTGGATCACAACATATCGATGACTCAAGTGAAGACGATCAGACTTCGAGCGAGATAGATACTTTGGAAGAGAGTAACATCATAAACCTCAATATTACCATTGGACATTTTGATGATGGTTCCATCATGAAACTTATCTCTTTTGACCTTAGCCAATCTAATGATTCCTTGCCATTGATGCACCGCAAACTGATTGACTGGGACCAAACTAAGCTACTTGACGTACCTATCTTTCCAAACAATGATGCCATTATGAATTTCCTTTGCTCTCATGATCCCAAAACATGTTCCACTAGTGAATCTCATAACGAAGCTTCAGAAAAGAGGAGTGCCAAATCTTCCAGCTGTAAAATGAATATGAAAAATAGATCTAATGGTGAAAACCATTTAATGGCAGTATTAGATCAAGAAAAAAGTAAAGATAAATAGGGCATCTCAAGGAGAAAACCTCCCTGAGGCACCGAGAGATGGAAGATTTGACACTCTTCCCGAACACTATCAGGAGAGATCTTCTATACTGATTGGACCCACACAATCCATCAACATTGGTACATTTGAAATAGCCAAGACTCTACATCTAGCAGCATCCATGACAAAGGAATAAAAACCAAGCTTCACTAAATTCTTTGAGGAGAGACAAATCAACTTTGCTTGGTCATATGCTAATATGCTAGGGATAGATCCAGAACTTATAATGCATCATTTATCACTGCCACCTGGAGTGAAACTAGTGAAACAAAAGTTGAGAAAAATGCATCCCCATATCACCCTTTTGGTAAAAGTTGAATTGAAGAAACTATTGGATGCAGGATTTATCTGACCTATTGATTATGTTGAATGGATATCAAACATTGTACCAGTGTCAAAACCAGATAAAAGTATCAGGATATGTATGGATTTCAGAGATCTTAACAGGGCTTTCCTGAAAGATGACTTTCCTTTTCCTAACATTGACATCATTGTGGATTTGACAGTCGGTCATGAAATGTTATCACTTATGGATGGATTTTAGGTTACAACTGGATGAAAATAGCACCAGAAGACCAAGAGAAAACTACTTTTACATGTCCATGGGGTACTTTCTATTGGAACGTAATGCCTTTTGGGTTGAAGAATGTCGGGGCTACTTATCAACGTGCAATGACCACTATCTTTCATGATATGATGCATACCTTCATGGAGGAATATGTAGATGACCTATTGGAAAAATATTACACTAGGGAAGGACATCTAGAAATCCTAGACAAAATCTTCACTCAGTTGGAGAAATTCAATGTGAGGTTTAACCCCAAGAAATATGTATTTGGCATGACATCTGCTAAAATTTTGGGGTATATCGTATCAACTAAAGGTATTGACATGGATCCATAAAAAGTCAAAGTCATCATGGAAATGCCTCCTCCCAAAAACATCAACCAACTTCGATCTTTACATGGATGACTCCAATCTATCAAGAGGTTCATCACACAATTGGCAGATCAAACTCATCCTTTCAATCATTTGCTACACAAGAACATTGTTTTCAAGTGGGATGAAAAATGTGAAGCAACCTTTAATCAGCTGAAATAGTATCTAATGTCACCACCTATATTGGTATTTCCAACTGAAGGAAAACCATTATTACTCTACATAGCAACAACAAAGGTATCTTTGGGCGCTCTACTAGCACAAGAAGATTATGTGGGAAAGGAAAGGGTTATTTATTACATTAGTAGAACCTTGAATGGATATGATATCAATTACACATTTATTAAAAAATCTTGTCTAGCGGTAGTATTTGTTACTCAAAAACTAAGACACTACATGTTGACTCACACCATCAAACTCATAGCTAAAATTGATCCATTGAAGTACCTACTCAACAAAGCTACCTTGACAGGAAGACTAGCCAAGTGGGTAATGATATTGAGCGAGTTTGATATCAAGTATGTGGATAGGAAAGCAACCAAAGGTCAAGCCATAGTGGATCAACTAGCTGAAGCACTGTTACAAGATGATCATCCAATGAACATTGAGTTTTTCATATTCCGATGTCCTAATAGTGTCAACACAAAAGTGGATGTTATACTTTGATGGATCTTACATGGAACATGGATTAGGAGTAGGAATCTTGTTTGTCACACCACAAGGACACACCATTCCAAATTCCTACAGCTTAATCTTTCCTTGTACTAATAAAATAGTTGAGTACAAAGCATTGATCATTAGTATCAAGACAGTCGTAAGTGGAAAATCATAGAGTTGCAAGTTTATTGTGACTCCCAACTAGTCATAAACCAGGTGAATGATGATTAATAAACAAAAGATGATAAATTGATGCCATATAAAAGAATGGTCAATGATTTAAAGAAGTAATTTGTGGAGATCAAATTTGAGCAGATTTCAAGAGGTGACAACAAAGCTACTAATGTCATGGCTACCATCACTTCTCTCCTACAGATACCTAAAGAATGAGCTCATTATGAGTTCATGGTGGAACAAGTGTTTGACCCTGCCTACGATAACCCCAAATCCAAAGTAATATACCATCTAGTCAAAGCTGATGCTTCTATCTATGGGAAGATCTACACTTACCTAAAAGACAACACCCTAGCACCAGATCTATCCCGAAATTAGAAACAAAAATTTATTTGACAAGCAGCTCGACATACCTTGATAGCTAATGTACTTTACTAATGAGGTCTTGATGGTACTCTCCTTCAGTGTTTGGAACATAACGAAGCTAAAAGTGCTTTATGTTAGGTTCATGAAGGTATCTGTAGAACTCATTCAAGTGGACTAACTCTTGCTAAGAAACTCCTACGTTTGGGCTATTACTGGCAGAATATGGAGAAGGATTCATTCAATATGTCAAGAAGTGCCAAAAATCTCAAACTCATGGAAACCTAATACATGCACCAGCAAAAGAACTACAACCATTCACATCAGTGGGGATTGGACCTCATAGCAAGATTCATCCATCATCTTCCAATGGGCACAAGATTATCATCACAGCCACATAGTACTTCATGAAGTGGATTGAAGTTCTTCCTTTGACCACTATCACTAGAAAAAAAATTGCATCCTTCATCTTGAATTACATAATCTGTCAGTATGGCATTCCTCAATCCATTGTTACTGATAACAGCAAACCTTTCAAGAATCAAGACATCCAAGAACTTTGTGAGAGGTTTCATATCTAGCATCAATTTTCTACACCGTACTACCCTCAAGGAAATGGCCAGGAAAAGGACTCAAACAAAACCATCCTGAAAATCCTGAAGAAAACTGTCAACGATGCTGGACATGACTGACACGTTCAATTGAACCCTGCTTTGTGGGCCTACCGAACTAATAGTTGCACCCCAATAGGAGATACACCCTATGCTCTAGACTATGGATCAAAGGGAATTCTACCTATTGAGGTTGACCTACCATCACTCTGGGTGTCACTAAAGGGGATCATTTCAAATGAGGAATATAGAGTATCTAGGCTACAAGAGTTAGAACTATTGGATGAACATTGTCAACATGTCATGGATCACTTGAAAGCCTATCAACAGAGGATATCTAGAAGTTACAATCAAAAGGTTAAACCGAGAACGTTTTAGGTTGGTGATTTGGTCATGAAAGAAAATCCCCATAATCAATAAGACAAAGAAAAGAAAGGAAAATTTGAACAAAACTGGCTAGGTCCCTTTGTCGTTGTATTAGTCTTTGGATTAGGAGCCTGTAAGCTATCTACACTTGAAGGGGATTTGTTTGATGGACCTTTCAATAGCCTACATCTCAAGAAATTCTATAGCTAACTCATCCAACACATCAGTAAAAGTCTTGAAAAAATACAAAAACATCATAAAATTTCCTAAAAAATTGGTTACCTTGATGAAAACCTGGCAAATAGTTTTCTTGGTAACAAAAAAAAGGAAAAATACAAAAAAAAATTGAAAAATCAAAAAATCAAAAAAATCATAAAATCTAAAAAAGTGCAATAAAAACTAGTGAAAACTTGGCAACAGGCGCTATTTGTGATAGGTTATCTTTTCCATCTATTTGTGCATGTCGGCCATTCACTTTCATCATCAATCTTCCCATCATTGGAAAGCTTCATGTAGATATCCTGACATCGCGGTCATGTCTCACCCTAGACTAGGGGAAAAATCCTAAACTCACTGGGGGCAATAAACTTTGAGCTTAACCAACAGAAAAAACAATAGTAGGACAATGCAACAAACACAATGATAATAGTTCAAATGAACATTGAACATCAATCACAATCATGAACACATCACCCATCCATATCAAATAGTTAAATCAATCAAATCAAAACAAATTTAAATAGATGATGTTCCTTCTGAATCATGGCTTTATCACTTTGGCATGAATGTTCAACTATTGTACTTTTTATTTTTGTCATTATATCTCTAGAGTACCTCGATGATGTTTTGAACTAGAGGAGCTAAGAGGGAGTATGATTTTTGTTTGTCTGATGTCTGTGAGTTGATCACTACTACTGTGAGAATTGTCGGGGGACATGCTCTAAAAAGTATCATTGATGACATTCAAAATTTGCATAGGAACATGGTTAACTCTTGTCTGTTTACACAAGAAATGCTCAGGTCATCTCGGTTCAATTATACCTAGATGGTTGTGTTAACTAGCAATATCAAAAATCATGGAAGTAGTACTCAAGTCATCATGGTCTAATTATACCATCAATGTTTGTACTCACTTTCAAAATTTTAAAGGCTCAATGATGATAAAAGCATGACAAATCAGTTGTTACAATGACAACATTTTCATATTAGACCTACATGGTTAAGTTATATTGCATCCGTGTTAGTTTGCATCCGTATTTATGGGTTTTCCAAGGTTGGAACAATTTCACAATGATGTTATCTCTATCATTAATGGATTGAATAAACTTGAAATTAACCAAAAACACATCATTCCCATATAGTTGCATCATCATTTGCATACATTAGAAATCATTCTCATATCATATATACATTATCACATCATTCATCCATCCATGCATTACATCATGATATCCACATCAGAAAACACAAAAAGAAGTGCATTTGCAACTCACTTGCATAATCAAAATCATTTCATCTATTATTAATGGATTAAGAAAATGGTTCATTAAGAAGATTGAAAGACATATCCAATAGAGTAAGATTTCCAAGAAGAAAAAGTTGTTGAGGAACATGACTGGTAAGTAGGTTTCCCTATAAAGATATAATGCCATTGTTATGAACATCTAAAACCAGTAGTGAAGATAGATTTTCTAAGATGTATGGAATACAACCTATGAATTTGTTATTACTCAAATCCAAGACTAACAAAGGACTAACTGGATCAGCATAATCATCACATGAACGTACATAAACATCACACATAATTTTCATAATCAAATCCATCTCACATAGCATAAAACATCATCCATAAAGCATATAGAATCATCAATCATGTATTATCATATCATCATTGCATATGTCACATAATCATCATATGAGCATCACATAAGCATCATATAAACATCATAAACACATAGAACTGTACACCATCATACGATCATTCCATCATCCATTCACTCATGCATTAGAATTATCATACATTCATCCATTCATTGCATCATCTATTTGCATTAGAAAAGTACAAAAACATAAAATGCATCACATTTCATTGGCATAATAAGATCCATCACATGTATCATATAGGCATCATTCATAAAGCATCATAGAATCATAACACATGTTTCATCATTTGCATCCATAGCATATCATACCATCATCATATAGAACATCACATAGCATATATAATATAAATTAAATGCATCCATCATAAATCACATATAGACACATAGAGCAATCATCATCATCGCTGCATATCATATATATCTCAAAATAATGTCAAGTGTACAAGGATATCCAAATATCAAGAGGTACATCATAAAAAATGGTAGTGAATCATCAATGTCTCAGATAAATCAGTGTATGCATGTCCAAAATACATCAAGAATTATATATTAGAGCTATGTCATGCTCCCCCTAGACGGTGTTGGCATCATTGGACCAATGCCTCCCCCACCAGAAGGACCTGCACCAAGATCTCTTGGAAGTGACTGTCACACCCTTGCTGGTAGTCCTGTTGTGAGTGCGACTGATAGATTGTATGTAGCTCACTCGACGCTCTGACAGAATGGCCTCATGATACTTTAACCTATAAAAATCTGCCTCCCTGGAAGAGTGTCGTACCTCTCTGGAATGGTCCACTGTCTAGGTACCCTCTACAGCTCTCTGTAGTCTCCCCCCTATGCCCTCATCCTGATCAAACTGCAGTCTCAGGCTATCCCTCTCAACTGTGAGTGTGCTAATTTGTGCCTGTGCCTGAGCCTGGGCTTGGGTCTATGCCTCCAGCAAACCCTGTATCTATGCTAACTACCTTTGTAGTGTATGAACTTGAACATGTAAGGAAATAATCTGAGTCTGCTACTGCTGTGAGGGAAGTCAAATTTGTACTTGCCATTGGGTTATTGCTACCAATGATTGCCTCTTCTGAGGCACTTTGAAGTCTTGAACATCTAGGACTGGGCCTCCTCCACCCTCATCTCCTCCACCACCATCACCTCCATCTCCATCTCCTCCCTCATCTCCACCACCTCCTCCATCTCCATCCCTGTCCCCCTCATCACTTCTCTTTGCCTCTTGATCCTCCTCATCTCCTCCATCTCTCCTCTGCCTACGTCCATGTACTACTGCTCTCTCCTCATCATCTAACAACAACATCGGCTCGTCAAGACTTGAAATATGAGGGAAAGGATGTAAGAAGAGGTATTGTGCATACTCATCGGATATTAGAGCCTCTATAATCTCTAGATGAATATCCCAAATAATGGCCTATAGACCCTAGTACTCTTGCACTACCACATCATATGATAAGAATGACCCCCACTCTATCACATCAATCCATCGTCGTACATAATGTGCCACTCCCTAAGGCATGCCCTATATCCGACCATACTATTGCACACCCTCCTCAGTAGAAATATTTCAATAATAAGTTGTGTTTGACCAATCAAGTACATAGAATTGCATACAAATGACATCTCAGTATCATCCTTTGGCCATTGCTCACAGTCAAGGTAGGGTCGCCATGTGACTGTCTCTAGATCATCAAGTAATCTCCTCCAGTACTCTAGTTTTCCCAGCTTAGGCTGAGCAACTGGACCTGTATATGCATGAATGTATGGTCGCATGGCTGGTTGCTGCCTATTTTCCATAAGACATGTGACAACTATATGCTCCCATGCCCATATCTGAAGCAATGTGACCCCAGCTAATAAACTAGCCCCTTGGAGATAGACCACCTAATGTAGATCATGGTATAAATGGGAAAGCATTCAACATCCCCATGCATATCTGGTACCCTAGGTGATCATGCTCTCAAAGATCTGGGCCCCATCCAACTAAAAGTCCCTTTGACCAATGGTCAGGACAAAGGAACCCTCCAATAAAACCAACAAGCACACATGACAATGTAGCATAAGCATCTACCATCTCCCACCATAGAATCTCGCAACCGCATATCCGATCATCCTGGAATACTCTCCTCAATGCATCAGTCTTGCCCTACTCAGTAGAATGATATAATACTAGCTCTCCAACAATAGGTATCTGCAGAATCCGATAGACATCCTCTGGTGTCACTATCATCTCATCAATGGATAAGTGAAAGGTGTTATACTCACTATGCCACCTCTCTGCTAAAGTTGTCAATAAACCCTTATTAATTCTAATTTGGGGAATATCTATCAAAGAGGACAATCCACATCGTACAATAACAGCTACCTCAGCCTGCACCAGGTGGGGTATCAAATCCCACGTCCAAGGGAAATGCTCTCGAATCTGTAGATTTTCCAAAGGCTCTTATCATCACAAAATATCACAAATTAGTAATCTTGTCAATCAATCAAAATCAATCAGCCTATCAATCTAATCAGCTTTGGTGAGACTTTGATCAAATATCATGAGCATCAATCTATCATTCAACCTTGCCTATCATGAGATCAATCAATCAATCAAACTATCATTGATCCTCACCTATCATGAGGTCAATTATTAGTATCAATCATTGAATCTCACCTATCATGAGATCAATCATCATCTAATCTAACAACATCATCAAACATCATCAAATCAAAGGCTGAAGTGATAAAGAATCATTGAAAACAAGGATTCTAATAAAAAATTCAGCATTCTGCCCTAGACGTACTAAAACAGTGACCCAATGTGCTAAAAGCATGGATGCGTAGAAGATTTCATGGATGGGCTAGAATAGGGTCCCTATGCACTGAATCACCATATTCGCCATCAAATTCATTGTATGTGCTACATCCCTCTATCAATGTGCTAAAATAGTCTATGCGATACAAAAATCTCTATATGCGCTAATTAAATTAGCCTATGCGCTACATCATTCACCTAATGTGCTAAACTATTTCATCTATGTGCTAAATCTACCTATGCGCTAGAACAGTCATTCAATGCAGTACAAAACTAACCCTAAGCGCTAATCTAGTGGATGTGTTGGAACAGTCCACCGATGTGCTACATCGGAAACTAAATGCGTTAAAACTTTAAAAGCCAAATTTAAACATGAAAAAAGGCACAAAAAATGAGATTCAAAAATCTCGAGGGAATTTTTTTGCGATATGTATCGGAGGTCCATATGCTGTCGGGCGGTTGTTATGTCTAGGGCTTTCAAATCAGTGTGTGTCGGGGATCACCATCTTACTAAATTTTCTCAAATTGCTCAATCACTCTCAAATTTCAAAATCAAAATGCACAAATGAAATTCAAAATCACCTTTTTAACCTTTTAAAGAGTAATTTAGTGGGATTTTTATGGGATTGATTTATTTTATTTTTCAAAGGGGGCTTAATTCATCATTTCATCACCTGGTGGCTTAAACATCATTTATTTGGAGATAACTCGACTCTGAATCATAAAATTTGAAAATCATCAAAAAATCATCAAATTTTTTTAAAAAAATTTAAAATCTTACAAATTCCAAACTCATTGATTTATCTCTCGAGGGGGCATATATTCGTCATCACCTAAAAACCAACATCTGGGGCATCAAATTTTTTATTTTGTCGACATCAGCAATAAATTTTTCTTTGAAGCAACATTTAAACACATTACTTCAAAGAGGGACAAAATGTATACACCTAAAATCGGTCAAGACAATGAATTAATTAAATACAAGTTATTTAATTAATAAACCCCTTTAATTTTTCTACTTATAAATAAAGGCTAAATTTATTTATATAGTTCATACCTTCTAATTCTACCATCTTAAATCACATCCTTCTAAAATTAATTAAATAAACAAATGTCAATAGTTTGTTTTATTTAATTAATAATCTTCTCACTAAATTTAAATTCTCAAATTTGAATTTAGGCACATGTCTACAACTTTTCCTCTTGCCACACATTAAGTGTCACATAAATTTAAATATATCTAATATTTAAATTTCAATTATCCTCAACCAATTCTAAAACAAATTTTGGACACTTGGCTCTTTCACACATTTTATTCCCTCATTCACTTGGCATGGTGTTCATAGTCAAGGGATC
Organism: Sequoia sempervirens; assembly: GCA_007258455.2. Lineage (NCBI taxonomy): Eukaryota > Viridiplantae > Streptophyta > Pinopsida > Cupressales > Cupressaceae > Sequoia > Sequoia sempervirens. Next base: position 42,736,658 of record VDFB02193867.1, on the reverse strand, counting down.
TTCCTCCATGGTTCTTTCTAACTTCTTCCATCTCCACCATTCCTCTCATGTTGAAATCTTGACCATTGGTTGCTGCCACATCACAAGATACTTTGGAATTCCTATAAATACAAGCCCATTCTACAACATTTGACAATCCATCTTTGAACAAACTTATTATGTAGAAATATTGTGAGAGCATTTAGTGAGAATAGAGAAATTTAGCACTTATCATTTAAGCATTGTAGTATCATTTTTAATTTAGAATCATGTCTTAGTTTATAGTTTCATTTTAGTTATCATCTTAGTTCTTATACAACATTTGCATCATAGAATTTAGCATCATTATCATAGTATAATCTCCATTTTATACAACATCATAATCTTAGCATCATTATCACTTGTAGATAAATCATGTAGGAATTAGATTCTTGCATTTTGAATAGCATCTCGCTTCTCAGGTTGTCATTCTAACAATCATAGTGCATACACAAATCTAAGAGCCAATATAATTTAATGGATCCTTGAGAATATGGAACAATGGAACGATTTTGGAGAATTTGCTTTGTTTACAATTAGATTAGTTTTATGATTCAAATCTATAATGTAATATGTTTCATTGGTTTTGTTAGAACTATAAAATTTTGAGAATTTTACAGTCGATTGTATTCATGAGTTTCCAAAATAAGTCCTCATCATAAGCATAAAATTCTCTCTTCATAACATTCTGCGCATATTTTGTCATATGGTCCAGTAAAATCCTTCTAATCCCAAATATTTCATTGCATAACCCATATCGGCAAGAAAGGGTGAAGCTCTCCCCGATCCATATGGCATCCTTACTAATGTATGTCTTTTGTAGTCTATCGGCGGGAGTGCAGGGATGTCACACCGACATATTTCATCAAATAACACTTATCAATAGGATACAATGTATTGTCTCGGTGAGAGAAAGGTTATCGGCAAGAGAATCATTATCGAGATAAGTCATAACAAACTCATATGTGTCTCACCGACCAGTGCATGGAAAAGAATTTTGGCCAAACTAATGTTATCGGAGTAAAGTCTTACTGAAGGTAGCGGGTCTTACTAACATAGCACAAGGGGATTCTATCAATGAATTCGGGAGGAAGTCATGTAGTCCTGTCGACATATAAGTCACACTGATGGGAGGTTTCGGTAAGAGTCTCACCGAATAGAGCATATTGGAAAAACAAGTTCAGCAAGACAATTAACATCGGTATGAGTCTCTTCGAGTCTCAAAGTCTTGCCGATAGAACCTACCTTGTCAGTAAAACTAATTTCATCGGCAAGAAGTATGAAGGTCATGCCGTAGTGTGGTTATGCCTCAACGATCAAAAAAATACCATGGGATGCATCTCGATAAGATACAATGTAGTCTATGAAACATCTCCCCGACCCAGAATTGTCACAGTGATACACAAGACTGAAGTGATAAATATCAATGAGACTCCAGATGTCGATGAGACTACAGGAAATTAAAACGATGAACAAATTTTAATTGTTGGTGAGACTTGGAGGTTTCAGAGAGACTACAGGATGTCTCAGCAAAAGGTTTAATGAACGTTGCAAAAGGATATTGACCCAGATTTGAAAATTTCTCACCGACAAGACATTTGATGCGATAGTGTATGTTTCAAATAAATCTCCATTCATGCTTCAGCTGACACATTAATGGTGTGACAGAATATAATAGGGAGAATTTAGTTGAAGCATTAGTGTTGAATTGATAATAGAAAAACCAACAAGGCAAACGGAGAACCAGAGCATCTTTCAGTCTGAAGAGCTCGAGCAAGATACAGTAAGTAATTGCACCTTAGCTCCTCAAATTTTAACTTCTGTAACTTTGAAGAATGGAGTCCCCTAGCTTTGGAAAAGTTAAAAGTAGAAAACATAGTGAAGGCATTCAAACAAAGGGAAAGAAATAGAAAACCAAAGGAGAACATGAGGGCACAATACAAAAATTGAATCACGACCTCATTGACCAATTGCCTGGCTCCGGGCCTAAAGCTAGACGATCAGCGCAACTTAGGGCAGAATTAGAAAAACTAGATGATAAATGCAAATTTATAGGAGACGTTTGGACTCAAATAAGGGGATATGAGTTCTTCAATTTCCATTATCATCGAAGAAACCGTTTTGAACGAGTTTGCAATCCATGGAAGCTAAATTTGGGAAAACTGGTGTGCCCTAACGTATTTGTAAATGTTGAATTGGTAAAGTTGTTAGCTGATCATTATGACTCGAAACACAAAGCTATATGTGACCCGTCTGGAAAACCATAGATACATTAGTCAAAAGAGGCAATAGGGGAGCTTTTTAATTTGGAAGGGTTTTGCAATGAAGAGATCATATATGAAGAATTAGAGAAGGAATTCTCGAGAATGGACACGATTTATAAGGGTTGGAGGCTGCCAATTCACAGGGTTAAACAGGGCAACAAACCAGTTCCTCTGCAGGATAGTGATGGACCTCCTTATCATGTGGACTTGTTTGAACCCTATATGAAATACACTTCTCAGTATGCCAGGTATTGGGAGTGGATGTCCTAGAGTATATCTCAATTGTGCCAATGTTAGTCACTGTAGATATCTAGTACCACAATTCTAGGCCATTTGACTATGTCTCATACATTTTTAAGGGGTTTGATTCAGGATTGATGGCTATAAAAAGTGGATCATCTACCTTTCATCTCAGGCATTATCATCTATTTTGGACAAGAGTTGGGACTATGGCCTCCATAGATGAGAATTTCTCAGTTTAGTAAAGAAGGTGCAGGATTACCAGTTCAATTATGGACTGCCGTTTGGGATAGTAGGTTTTCCAATGCCAGTTTTATTCATTTTGAAGAATATTTTGTGAAGAAATTGTACAAATTGTACAATCATCCTTGTAATTATTCTTTAACTGAAGAGATAAAGAGATTTCTTTGGCCAAAGGATTTCAATGGGCCAATTGATCATAATTGGGGAGATTGGTACTACTTGGAGGGAGCTACCATGATTAGAGTTTATGGTTTTGAGGATTCCCCTTTCATTTTGCCAAAAACGGTCCCAAACAGAATTGCATACTTGGAGATTGTCAGACAGATGGATTACTAGAGTGTAATGAATTTAAGCTCTTTTGGGAAGAAGGCCTCTATTGCCTAGTACATTATGTTTTGGTGATTTTACTGTGTTGGCCAAAGAAGGATATAATTTGATCCTTGAAAAATTGCTTCAGAACAATATGAAGAGAGGACCACCCAGAAAGAACTTTGACCCAGAAGGGTATATTAATTTTGCTAAAATGAAAATAAACTTTGGAGGGTATCAGCATGTGCCCTATCACTTTGATGATATGATTCAGAATCTAGAAGAAGAAGCAGAAATGGTGGTTGAAAGATATAATCAAGGATTGTAGGATGCAGTGCAGTTGTCTTCTAGGGAAGATACACTTGAAGATAATGTCCCAAAAGGCCAACCAAAAAAGGTATCCAGATTGGGAACTCAACAATATATTTTCCCAATTAGACAGTTGAGCGTTGAAGAAAGTGGAGAGGCAGATGTAAGGAATATTGAGTACAGATCCTTTGTTTTAGATGATGAGCTCATAAATTCCCCAGAGTTCAAATCATTTTTAAATAAACTAAAAAGGAAAAGAAATAAGGGAAAAGGTTGATGATGTTACTATAGGAAATGAAGAGCAATTGCTGAACGAATTGAGGAAATGTGTAGATGAGGAGATGACAGGTATGACCCCTGAAAAGGGGAGAAAAATGTTGGAAAATGCTGGTGTCATGATCTTTGCTGGGCTAGATCTCAATTCTGCACTTGTCTTTGATAGTTTCTTAAGGGACAACAATGCTACACACAAGCTTGACAAAGAAAAAGTAACAGAAGTGTATGCAGGATCCAAATACAATATAAATGAAGGATCGTTAATGATTTGGGCCTTATATCCACCCCACAGGAAGTTAGTGGTTATTCAAACTGAAAAGGAATTTGGACAGGTCATGAATTTAAAGGTTGGAGAGGCTGATCCTATGGCTACTGCAGAAATTAGGATAAATGTTGCAAAATTAAACAAGGCTCAAATTCAGATTTTGATTAAAGAGAGAGAGATGTACAAGACAAACAATGAGAGGGTGTTGAGAGAAAATGATTGCCTAAAAGATTTGTAGGTGTTACTATGAAGGCACCCAGGCTGCTTACCCAAGGTGAAATTTCTCAATCAAAGGATCATTGGGAAGGATCAAGTGCATACTCTCAAGGAAAATATGATGCACTCGTGGCAATAATCAAGAAAAGGCAGGACAGTTTGATATCTTGGCTGAATAAACTCTGGGGAAAGTATTCTCATACACTTGTTGTGTTAAAAGAACATGAAAGGATGAATGAACGAATTATGGAAATGTTTCAGGAAGTGAGCTAGAGAGATGTTGCTAATAGTGCAGCAATTGAAAATGAAAATCATTTTATAAATAGGCATCGAAATTTCCATGAAGAGTTACTGGGGGATGCACAAGGATTGACAAATGCTTCTAGGAAGGCATCAATTGCATTCTCTGATGATAGAGGAGAATTAAAAGGAGTAACCAGATGGAAAGGTGAGAATGAGTCGATGTTGCGTGAAATCCTGATGGTCGCTGCTGCTGAAAGCACGACATTGGAAGAGGCGAGCGAATAGAACGAGAAGATGATAAAGATGGAAATTTCAATCCGGAACGCTGTTGGAGATGCGGATACTCACAAGTGCCTTGATTGTTTGGATCATCTAACTAAAGTTCATTTATGGTTAAATAGAGCCTGATTGTATTTAATCATTTTTTTAATTAATATTTGACATTTCTTAAAGGACACGTCCTTTCATGTATTTGATGTATAAATATCTGTTTTGGAAGTGAAATAGAGGATAAGTAGAATAGGATAGAAGATAATATAGAAAAAGATATAGTAGAATACAATGTTTCGCAAATATGAGACTATGGTGCATGTTTGAAATCATGGAGATATCAATGGAAATATTTTAATATGGTGCAGTTATTTCTGGTATCAGTTGTTTATTATGTTCATTGAATGTATTATCGAAGTTGTCTCCAGAGTCGTGTTTTCTAGTTATTTAAATTGGTGTAACAAGTTTATATCCAATTTATCAATGCACATTTGTTGTACCTATATGATCAATTGATTGGTTCTTTCAAGTAAAGATTAAATCCTTTAAGTTGATCATAGTAATTAGAGAATGTCAATTGGATCATTAAGAAGAACTCGGTAATCATAACCTTACATGTTTATACAAGTTATAAACTAGATCATATGCTGAGCAGCTTGAATACTTTCCAGAAAGAAGTACTTGTTTTAGTTTTCTTTTGAGTTCGCATACCCTATAAGGCATTGATCTCTACATTTTCATCATTTGATTTTATTCAATTCCTTTTTACATCTATTAACCGAACATATTAGGTTTTAGTTTTATATAGTCTACACCAGATCAAGTTTCACTTGTTCACCTCAATTTTCCATCATGGGCAAGTCATTGTGAAGGAGATAAGCATAAGTCAAGTATGCCCAACTCATATAGGTACACCTGCTTAGGTCTAGCAGCACCTGAAGAGTAGAAGGTCTAAACCATTTGGCCTTGTCTATTACCCTAAAACATACCAAGAGATTGGCAACCTCTTGAGTTATTTTACCTACATTTTTGAGAGATAACAAATTAGCGACTCTGCTGGGGACTTAACTTAGAATCCGTGCCTTAATCATAGAGTCAGAAATCCTATATAGACTCCACTGGGAATAACAAGTAACAAACCTTTTCTCACTTTTAAGAAAGTGAGTGGCGACTCTGATAAAAACATTTCAACATGAATGGTAGAATATCTCAATATAGGGGAGGTCATACTTGGGCTCCTACTAGCAGCAGTAAATTGACACACAAGGATGATAGGGTTGATAAGGGTAAAAGGATAAATTAGGACATGTGCATAATGAATAAAGAAAAAAAATTGAGACAACATTGTGAAACTTATGACTGGTATGACACATGGAGAGATAACTCAAGTGCAAAACCTTGTACCCCAGAGGATCAAAGAAACCCTTTCTACAATCCTTAGAAACAGGCAGAGTGGGATGCTAAATTTGAAGCTGAACGACTCAAATGCCAACACGAATATGATCAAAAAATGGAGGGTAACCAAAATGAGTCCAATGATCATGAGATTCGTCAAGAAAATTATGAATCTTTAACTCATGAAGAAATAAGAGAATAGTTTGAGTTACAGAAAAAGGAGCTAGAAGAAGTAAAAGCTGAGCAGGAGAAGGCCCAAATGATACAAGCAATGAGAGACATCAAATTGAAGAAATCCCAAATTACTGCTCAGATAGCTGGTTGCCCAAAATATGTACCACCTCATAAGTAGGGAAATAATGGTGCAGGGCCTTCTGATTCATCAAGGGCCCCTTACAATCAGATAGGGAACCAATACAAACAACCAAACCATCCACCACATATCCCCTCACAACATACATATACACAGCCACCTCATGGTCAGCATTATGTGCCACATCATAATACACAATATAATAATCCAATGTACCAGTATCAGTACCCACCTAACCCTCCCCCTCACCAGTATACAACAATGATCAGACAATTTGACTTGGCAGGGTTTCAATTATACCCTTACCCTATGGATGGAAATTGGAGAAGTCTTGTGCCTAATTTTATAGGGAGTAGTGCAATTACTGCTAAAGATCATTTAAGGAGTTTCAATGCCTTTATTCAAGATTTGGATGTACCTTATGAAAATTTACATATGAGGCTATTCATGATATCGCTTACTAAAGAAGCTAGGGATTGGTTCAACAGTCTACCAACAACCTCTATTAACACTCTCCAAGAATTTTAGGATCGATTTCTTGAGCAATATGGGAGCCTAAGTGCACCAGATGCTACTCTTCATGAATTAATGCACATTCAGAAGAATCAAAATGATTCAATTTATGATTTCAACTAGAGATTCAATAAATTACAAAATAAGATACCTCTTGGATCAAAGTTTCCAGACTCTATAGCATTGAGTGTTTATTTGAATGCCTTCGATCCTAAAACAAGATATGAACTAAGAAATAGGTGCCCAAGAGACTTAGCTAAAGCCCAGAAGATAGCATTAATAATTGAAAACAATAGGAAGGCTTTTGGGATAATCAGTAAAAGAGATAACCCTAGGGATCCTCAGCAAACCAATAATTACCAATATAAACAGGAGAAAACATACAGGAGTGAAAGGCCTAGGTTGCATGACATGCCTTATAATACAAATTGGAAGGATGACAAACTTGTAACAGATAGGCCTAGAAGCAAAGAAACTCCTAATCCATTGAGGAAGAAGGGAACCTATATGGTAAATAACAATTATTTTTGTCAAGTTTGTGATAAGCCACATTCCCCAGATTATTGTGTTCTAGCCCAAAGAATGCAATAAGAAGGAATGTTGATGGGAAACAGTGGAGAAGATCACACAGTGTATTTGACTTCAAATAATTTTCACCATGTTGAGGAGAGGTACTCATCTTCAGAGGATGAAGGTTATGAGTACAATGTTTCAAATCAGAAATACAATGTCCATATGGTTGAATAGTAGGTCCTTTCTGACTCTAAAGAAGATATACAGAGCCACATTCTGTTGAAATGCCTACTCAATGCAATATGAGAAAACTTACCAAAGAGGAGATAGAGATTAACTGTTGCTACAGTTGAAGAAGCAAAGAGTAAGTACTAGTTGAGAAATAGGACAATAAATGAGAAGGAAGGTGTCCCCAGGGGAATCTTTATGAAGGAGAAAAAGGCAACACAAGGAATTGTGAAAAAGGCAGAAAATAAACAACATGAAAAAAGTGAACAAAAGTCTTTCCAAAAGGAGGAAGTGAAGGAATTACACAAAGAAATGCAAAATCTTGATCAGCCAAGTAAAAGAGAAAAGGAAGAAAACAAAGGAGAAACGTCAGAACAAAAGAAAATGGTTAAAGTGGAGGGTTCCTCTTTTGACTTCACTCAGGCTTTATCTCAGGTAAAGATGTCTGTTCCATTACTTGAGCTGATGAAAATTAAGGAATGCAGAGACAGTGTTGTTCAATTAATAACAAATGGGAATGAAAGACATATAAATTCTGAAAGTAAGATGGCCACTAAAATTATTAATAAGCAAGAGAAAGTGAATATCCCGGAAGTGTGCCTTAGTAATGCATTATTAAATCCCCCACAAGTTGATCCTTTTTTCACTACATTACTCATAAATAACAAATTGCTGAGGAATTACATGATAGACTCTGGTGCTACTATAAATATTATGCCAGTAGGAGTTATGAAATAGCTTGGCATGTGGTTGGATACCAATGGAGGCAAGTGCTATGCAATGGATAACTGACTTGTTCCTGTGATGGGTATAATGAACGATGTTGAAGTCAAGCTAGCTGCTTATCCTCAAGTGGCCTATAACATTGATATAATAGTAACTGACACCCCTCCTCAGTTTGGGATGCTTCTATCAAGACAATGGATGGTAGCGGTTGGTGGAAATGTCCAGTTTGATCTATCTTATGCAAAAATTGCAGTGAATGGTCAAGAAGTGAAGTTGTACAGGGAGCCAAGGATGAACCAAGTTGTTGACTATGTACCACAAGATCAAATCAATTGTTTTTATGATGTCGATCTTGGAAGTTTTAAGATAGAGCCAGCCTAGCTAGAATTGACCAATAGTGATCCAATTGAAAGGCATGTGGCACAAAACTCCAACGATGTGTGGAAAATGTATTTTGATGGAGCATGAAGCCAAGAAGGTAATGGGGCATGGATAGTATTTGTTTCACCTGAAGGTATTACATTTAAGTATTCATTCCTGTTAACATTTGAATGTACAAACAATGTGGCAGAATATGAAGCCTTATTAACAGGTTTGAATATAGCTGTGAAACATAAAATCAAGTTGCTAGCTATTCTAGGGGATTCTGAGTTGGTTGTTTTGCAGATCAAGTCAAAATATGCTGCAAAACATAAAAGATTGAAACAATACAAGAATGTTGTATGGGACACAATTGAGTTGTTTGATGCCTTCTCAATTGAGTGGATTGATAGGTCAAAGAACATAATGGCAGATTTTCTAGAAAATGTGGCACTGAAAAGAGATGACATTACATTGGCTGGAGTATCACAAATTGAGTTCAAGACAAGGCCTGTTGTGCCTGATAACATATATAGTTGGCAGGTTTTTAATGATGATACTGACCTTTTGAAATTCCTCCACTGTATAGATCAATATGAAGCCCAAGAAATTGATTTCAATGCCTTTGTTGAAGAATTGGATGGGAAACAGACAGTATTTGGGAAGGAGATTTTATAGCTTAAAACAAATAAGCTTCCTAAAGGGTGAGTGGCATTGGAGAGGGTGTATGATGGGAGTGATCGGTCCCTCATGAAGCAAGCACTAGTTAAGAGGGAGGATATTGAAGAGATTAACTTGGGAATTGAGATGGCACCAAGAAAGGTGTACATAGGGAAGAAGATAAGCCCAACAATTAGAAGAATGCTGATAGCATTGCTGAGAAAATATAAGCATGTGTTTGCTTGGTCTTATGAATATCTAAAAGCATATAGGGAAGATTTGTTTCAACATGAAATACCATTGAAGACAGATGCTAAGCCATTTAGACAAAAGCAGAGACCCATAAATCCAACATTGTAGCCAAAAATACAAGAAGAATTGGCAAAGCTCAGAGATAGGGGAATCATTAAACCAATCAGGCATTCATCGTGCGTCTCAAACTTGGTCCCTGTGAGGAAGAAAAACAGAGATATAAGGCTATGTGTAGAATTCAGAAATCTAAACATGGCATCCCTCAAAGATAATTATCCTCTACCCAATATGAAGGCTATATTGCATAAGGTAACAGGGTGCGAATTTTTGTCTATGATGGATGGGTTTTCAGGCTATAACCAAGTCAAAGTCAAAGAATCTAAACAATATAAGACAACTTTTACAACTCCTTGGGGGACATATGTATACATAAGAATGCCATTTGGTCTCACAAACGCAGGAACAACCTTCCAAAGAGCTATGGATGTGGCATTTGCAGATTTGATCAATGCTGTCATGGTGGTGTATTAGGATGACCTGGCTGTTTATTCAAAGAAGGCTGAAGATCATGTACAACAGCTGGAAAAGGTATTTATTAAAGCCCTAGAATATGGTATTAGTTTGAACCCTAAGAAATGTCATTTTGCAGTCACAAAAGGTAAGATCTTGGGACATATTATCTCAAAAGAAGGGATTAGGATAGATCCTGAAAGGGTTGAGGCCATTGATAAAATTCTTGTCCCTAAAACTGTTAAGGCTATACAGTCATTCTTTAGATAGATTCACTTTGTTAGGAGATTTTTTTCTAATTTTGCTGAGATCATTAACCCATATCAAAAATGTTGAGGAAAGGACAAAAAATAGAATGGACTGCAAAGGCCTTGGAAGCTTTTATATCCATCAAAAGGGCCATCAAGGAAGTTCCTGTCCTTAAATCTTTGGATTTTTCCAAACCTTTTCAGATATTTTCATTCGCTTCAATGCACACTATTGTTGTTGTTATGTTATAGAAGAATGGGGAAGATCATGAACAGCCTATGTCTTTCTTCAGTAAGTCATTATAGGGGTTAGAATTAAAGTATGATATAATGGAAAAATAGGCATTTGCATTAGTGAAAGCTACAAAAGCTTTCAGGCCATATCTTGTTGGAGCCAAGGTGATTGCTTATGTCCCTCATGCAGCTGTTAAAGACATTTTGACACAGTCTAAAGTAACAAGAAAAAGATGCAGATGGATTAATAAAATCCAAGAATTTGATATGGAGATACAAATTACTAAACTAGTAAGAGGTCAAGGCTTGGCTAAGTTAATGGTAGAAGCAAATATTGAAGCAAATCAAATTTGCAATGTAGAAGAAGAGACTGCAATTGTGAGCATTGAGCATACTCCTTGGTATGCAGATATCATGCATTACCTTAAATACATGAAGTGTCCAGAGGGATTGAGTGACAGCCAGAAAAGAAATCTGAAGTTGCAAGCATCTAAATATGTTTTCATGGATGGAGATCTATTTTGGAAGAACAGGGATGGTATGCTATTGTTATTTCTGGATGAGTCACAAGCTAGGAATGTATTAAGTGAGATGCATGAAGGGGTTTGTGGAGGGAATTACTTTGCAAAGACAACTGCACATAAAATTCTCAAGGTAGGTTATTATAGGCCAAAGGTTTTTAATGACTCTTTTTCATTTGTAAGAAAATGTGAAGCATGCCAGAAATTCTCTGGGAAATTGAAGTATCAAGGAGCTTTGACACTTCAACCCTTGCAGGCTAATGCCCCTTTTCATCAATGGGGAATTGATTTCATTGGGGAGATACAAGAAAAATCAAGTGGAGGACATAAGTGGATACCGATGGCCACTGATTATTTTACCAAATGGGTAGAAGCAATCGCAACTAAGTAGGCTACAAGTAAAGTTGTGACAAATTTCCTAATGGAACACATCATTACTAGATTCGGTACACCACTAAGACTGATTACTAACAATGGGATGTGTTTCAGATCTAATGAATTCAGAAAATTTTGCAGCACGTATGGCATTACCATTTCTTATGCAGCTCCTTACCATCCACAAGCTAATGGTCAAGCAGAGTCTAGCAATAAGAGTCTTCTGAAGATTATGAGGAGGATGCTAGGTCAGAACAAGAAGGATTGGGATTCAAAATTGAGATTGGCTGTTTGGGCTGATAGAATCACTATAAAAAAGGAAATTGGAAAATACCCTTTTGAATTGGTGTATAGAACACAAGCTAGGATGCCTTTACATAATTTGTTACCAGTGTATAACTTTATCCTTCAAGAAGATTTGGACATTCCAGAACCTATGGAGGAAAGAATGGAGCAACTAGCTAAACTTGATGAGATCAGGAGAGTAGCTCAAAACCAAAACATGAAGTTACAGACACAGATGAAGTATTTGTTTGATAAAAAGGAAAAAGATAGAAAATTTGAGGAAGATGATTTCGTACTGATTTGGAACGCAAGGTGTTAGGATAAGGGAAAGCATGGGAAATTTGAAGCTTTATGGTTGGGACCTTTTGTGGTTGTTGGGAAAGGTGGTGAAGATTCATATCATCTACAAAATATGGCTGGTGAAGATCAGGAGTTGCCTGTGCATGGGAAATTTTTGAAACATTTTTTCTCTTGAGCAATACAGAGGATTAAGGGTTGCTAGTGCATGGACAATTCTTAACAATCCTCTCAAAATTCTATCTTCCATGCATAGTAGTCTAGGAAATAAAAGGAACAAGAATTTCCAGTACATGGAAAATCCTAGTTTTCCTTCTTTTAAAATAAAATCTTTCCATGTACAGTAGTGTAGGGTCACATTCATTTCCATTCATTCCATCTTGCTCACATGATCCATCACCTTGAGTTTGGTCTGCTCACCTAGAAATCTGGATCCTTAAAATGATCTCACAATCATTCATCCCCAGATGGAGCCACTGTTAGAACTATAAAATTTTGAGAATTTTACAGTTGATTGTATTCACGAGTTTCCAAAATAAGTCCTCATCATAAGCATAAAATTATCTCTTCATAACATTCTGCCCATATTTTGTCACATGGTCCAGTAAAATCCTTCTAATCCAAAATATTTCATCGCATAACCCATATCGGCAAGAAAGGGTGAAGCTCTCCCCAATCCATATGGCATCCTTACTAATGTATGTCTTTTGTAGTCTATCAACGGGATTGCAGGGATGTCACACCGACATATTTCATCAAATAACACTTATCGGCAAGATACAATGTATTGTCTCGGCAAGAGAAAGGTTATCGGCAAGAGAATCATTATGGGGATGAGTCATAACGAACTTATATGTGTCTCACTGACCAGCGCATGGAAAAGCATTTCGGCCAAACTAATGTTATCAGAGTAAAGTCTTACCGAAGGTAGTGGGTCTTGCCGAATTAGCACAAGGGGATTCTATCAATGACTTAGGGAGGAAGTCATGTAGTCCTGCCGACATATAAGTCACACCAATGGGAGGTTTCGGGAAGAGTCTCACGGAAAAGAGCATATTGGAAAAACAAGTTCGGCAAGACAATTAGCATCAATATGAGTCTCTTTGAGTCTCAAAGTCTTGCTGATAGAACCTACCCCATTGGTAAAACTAATTTCATTGGCAAGAAGTATGAAGGTCATGCCGAAGTGTGGTTTGATCGGTGAAAGTGTGGTTATGCCTCAGCGATTAGAAAAATACCATGGGGTGCATCTCAGTAAGAAACAATGTAGTCTATCAAACATCTCCCTGACTCAGAATTGTCACAGCGATACACAAGACTGAAGTGATAAATATCGATGAGACTTTAGATGTCGATGAGACTACAGGACATTAAAATGATGAATAGATTTTAATTGTCGGTGAGACTTGGAGGTTTCAGAGAGACTACAGGATGTCTCGGTGAAAGGTTTAATGAATGTTGCAAAAGGATATCGCCCTAGATTTGAAAATTTCTCATCGACAAGACATTTGATGCGATAGTGTATGTTTAAAATAAATCTTCATTCGTGCTTCAGCTGACACATTAATGGCACAACGGAATATAACAGGGAGAATTTAATTGAAGCATTAGTGTTGAATTGATAATAGGAAAACCAACAAGGAAAATGGAGAACCAGAGCATCTTTCAGTTTGAAAAGCTTGAGCAAGATACAACAAGTAATTGCACCTTAGCTCCTCAAATTTTAACTTCTGTAACTTTGAAGACTGGAGTCCCCTAGCTCTAGAAAAGTTAAAAGTAGAAAACATAGTGAAGGCAGTCAAACAAATGGAAAGATATAGAAAACCGAAGGAGAACATGAGGGCATAGAATGAAGATTGAATCAGGACCTCATTGACCAATTGCCTTGCTCTGGTCCTAAAGCTAGATGATCAACGCAACTTAGGGCATAATTAGACAAACTAGATGATAAATGCAAATTTATAGGAGACATTTGGACTCAAATAAGGGGATATGAGTTCTTCAATTTCCATTATCATCGAAGAAACTGTTTTGAACCAGTTTGCAATCCATGGAAGTTGAATTTGGGAAAACTGGTGTGCCCTAACGTATTTGTAAATGTCGAATTGGTAAAGTTGTTAGTTGATCATTATGACCTGAAACACAAAGCTATATGTGACCTGTCTGGAAAACCATAGATACATTTGTCAAAAGAGGCAATAGGGGAGGTTTTTAATTTGGAAGGGTTTTGCAATGAAGAGATCATATATGAAGAATTGGAGAAGGAATTCTCGAGAATGGACACGATTTATAAGGGTTGGAGGCTGCCAATTAACAGGGTTAAACAGGGCAGCAAACCAGTTCCTCTGCAGGATAGTGATGGACCTCCTTATCATGTGGACCTGTTTGAACCCTATATGAAATACACTTACTTCTCAGTATTCCAAGTATTGGTAGTGGATGCCCTAGAGTATATGTCAATTGTGCCAATGTTAGTCACAACAGATATCTAGTACCACAATTCTAGGCCATTTGACTATGCCTCGTACATTTTTAAGGGGCTTGATTCAGGATTGATGGCTATAAAAATTGGATCATCGACCTTTCATCTCAAGCATTATTCATTATTGATGCACATGGTGCTCTATTTTGGACAAGAGTTCGAACTATGGCCTACAGATATGAGAACTTCTTAGTTTAGTAAAGAAGGTATAGCATTACTAGTTTAGTTGTGGATTGTCGTTTGGGATAGTAGGTTTGCCAATGCCAATTTTTTTCATTTTGAAGAACATTTTGTGAAGACATTCTACAAATTGTACAATCATCCTTGTAATTATTCTTTATCTGAAGAGATAAAGAGATTTCTTTAGCCAAAGGATTTCAATGGGCCAATTGATCATAATTGGGGAGATTGGTACTGCTTCTAGGGAGCTACCATGATTAGAGTTTATGGGTTTGAGGATTCCCCTTTCATTTTACCAAAAAGGGTCCCAAATAGAATTGCATACTTGGAGATTGTTAGACAGATGGATTACAAGAGTGTAATGAATTTCAGCTCTTTTGGGAAGTAGGCCTTTATGCCTAGTACATTATGTTTTGGTGATTTTACTGTGTTGGCCAAAGAAGGATATAATTTGATCCTTGAAAAATTGCTTCAGTACAATATGAAGAGAGGACCACCCAGAAAGAACTTTGACCCAGAAGGGTATATTAATTTTGCTAAAATGAAGATAAACTTTTGAGGGAATCAACATGTTCCCTATCACTTTGATGATATGATTCAGAATCTAGAAAAAGAAGAAGCAAAAATGGTGGTTGAAAAATATAATCAAGGATTGCAGGATGTAGTGCAGTTGTCTTCTAGGGAAGATACACTTGAAGATAATGTGCCACAAGGAAACCAGAAAAGGTATCTAGATTGGGAACTCAACAATATATTTTCCCAACCAGAGAGTTCAGTGTTGAAGAAAGTGGAGAGGTAGATGTAAGGAATATTGAGTATAGATCCTTTGTTTCAGATGACGAGTTCATAACTTCCCTAGAGTTCAAAGCATTTTTAAATAAACAAAAAGGAAAAGAAATAAGGGAAAAGGTTGATGATGTTACTACAAGAAATGAAGAGCAATTGCTGAACGAATTGAGGAAATGTGTAGATGAGGAGATGACAGGTATGACCTATGAAAAGGGGAGAAAAATGTTGGTATCATGATCTTTCTTGGGCTAGATCTCAATTCTGCACTTGTCTTTGATAGTTTCTTAAGGGATAGCAATGCTACACACAAGCTTGACAAAGAAAAAGTAACAAAAGTGTATGCAGGATCCAAATACAATATAAATGAAGGATCATTAATGATTTGGGCCTTATATCCACTCCACAGGAAGTCAGTGGTTATTGACACTGAAAAGGAATTTGGACATGTCATGAATTTAAAGGTTGGAGAGGCTGATCCTGTAGCTACTACAAAAATTGGGATAAATGTTGCAAAATTAAACAAGGCTCAAATTCAGATTTTGATTAAAGAGAGAGAGATGTACAAGACAAACAATGAGAGGGTGTTGAGAGAAAATGATTGCCTAAAATATTTTTTAGGTGTTACTATGAAGGCACCCAGGCTGGTTACCCAAGGTGAAAGTTCTCAGTCAAAGGATCATTGGGAAGGATCAAGTGCATACTCTCAAGGAAAATATGATGCACTCATGGCAATAATCAAGAAAAGGCAGGACAATTTGATATCTTGGTTGAATAAACTCTGGGGAAAGTATTCTCATACACTTGCTGTGTTCAAAGAACATGAAAGGATGAATGAACGAATTATGGAAAAGTTTCAGGAAGTGAGCCAAAGAGATGTTGCTAATAGTGCAACAATTGAAAATGAAAATCATTTTATAAAAAGGCATCAAAATTTCCATGAAGAGTTACTGGGGGATGCACAAGGATTGAAAAATGCTGCTAGGAAGGCATGGATTGCATTCTCTGATGATAGAGGAGAATTAAAAGGAGTAACTAGATGGAAAGGTGAGACTGATTCGATGTTGCGTGAAATCCTGATGGTCACTACTACTGAAAGGATGACATTGGAAGAGGTGAGCAAACAGAACGAGAAGAGGATAAAGATGGAAATTTCAATCTAGAACGCTGTTGGAGATGTGGATACTCATGAGCGCTGAGATTATTTGGATCATCTAACTAAAGTTCATTTATGGCTAAACAGAGCCCGATTGTCTTTAATCATTTTGTTAATTAATTATTGACATTTCTGAAAGGACGCGTCCTTTCATGTATTTGATGTATAAATATCTGTTTCGGAAGCGAAATAGAGGATAAGTAGAATAGGATAGAAAATAATATAGAAAAAGATACAGTAGAATACAATGTTTTGCAAATATGAGACTATGGTGCATGTTTGAAATCATGGAGATATCAATGGAAATCTTTTAATATGGTGCAGTTATTTCTGGTATCAGTTGTTTATTGTGTTCATTGAAAAAATTATCGAAGTTGTCTCCAGAGTTGTGTTTTCTAGTTATTTAAATTGGTGTAACAAGTTTATATCAAGTTTATCAGTGCACATTTGTTGTACCTGTATGATCAATTGATTGGTTCTTTCAAGTAAAGATTAAATCCTTTAAGTTGAGCATAGTAATTAGAGAATGTCAGTTGGATCATTAAGAAGAACTCGATAATCATAACCTTGCATGTTTATACAAGTTATAAACTAGATCATATGATGAACAACTTGAATACTTGCCAGAAAGAAGTACTTGTTTTAGTTTTCTTTTGACTCTGCATACCCTATAAGGCACTGATCTCTACATTTTCATCATTTGATTTTATTCAATTCATTTTTACATCTATTAACTGAACATATTAGGTTTTAGTTTTATACAGTCTACACCAGATCAAGTTTCACTTGTTCACCTCAATCTTTCATCATGGGAAAGTCACTGTGAAGGAGATAAGCATAAGTCAAGTCTGCCCAACTCATATAGGTACACCCGCCTAGGTCTAGCAGCACCTAAAGAGTGGAAGGTCTAAACCATTTGTCCTTGTCTGTTACCCTAAAATGTACCAAGAGATTGGAAATCTCTCAAGGTATTTTACCTACGTTTTTGAGAGGTAACAAGTTTTGTGTGGACTTATTATTGATTTACTAGCTCTCACAATTCACAGTCCGGGTAGGGCCGTGATGTCACTATCTCTAGACCATCAAGTACTCTCCCCCAGTACTCTAGTTTTCCCATCTTAGGCTGAGCAACTCGACCTATATATGCATAAATGTATGGTCTCATGGTTGGTCGATGTCTATCTGCCACAAGACGTGTGACAGCTATATGCTCCCATTCCCATATCTAAAGCAATGTGACCCAGCTAATAAATTTCCCCTTTGAATATAGACCACCTGATGTAGATCATGGTATAAATGGGCAAGCATGCAACATCCCCATGCATATATGGTACCTTGGGTGATCATGCTCTCAAGCATCCGGACCCATCCAACTAAAAGTCCCTTTGACCTACGATCAAGAAAAAAGAACCCTCCAATAAAACCAACAAGCATACACGATAATGTATCAGAAGCATTTACCATCTCTCGCCATGAAATCTCGTAACCATATATCCGGTCATCCTAGAATACTCTCCTCAATGCATCGGTCTCGCCCTGCTCATTAGAATCATATAATACAAGCTCTGCAACAACAGGTATCCATAGAATCCAATAGACATTCTCTAGTGTCACTATCATCTCACCGGTGGCTAAGTGAAAGGTGTTTTTCTCACTATGCCACCTCTCTACTAAAGTTGTCAATAGACCCCTGTTAATTCTAATTTGTGGCATATCTATCAAAGAGGACAATCTGCATCATGCAATAACGGCTACCTCAGCCTACACCAGGTGGGGTATCAAATCCCACATCCTAGGGAAACGTTGTCAAATTTGTAGATTTGCCAAAGGCTCTTATCATCACAAAATATCACAAATTTGTAATCTTGTCAATCAATCAAAATCAATCATCCTATCAATCTAATCAGCTCTGGTGAGAATTTGATCAAATCTTGTGAGAATCAATCTATCATTCAACCTCGCCTATCCTGAGGTTTATCAATCAATCTATCAATACACCTCGCCTATCATGAGGTCAATCAATCAATCAAACTATCATTGATCCTTGCCTATCATGAGGTCAATTATCAGTATCAATCATTGAATCTCACCTATCATGAGATCAATCATCATCTAATCTAACAACATCATCAAACACCATCAAATCAAAGGCTGACACAATAAAAAATCATCGAAAGCAAGGAGTCCAATAAAAAATTCATCATTCTACCCTAGATGCGCTAAAATAGTGACCCAATGTGCTAAATGCATGGATGCATCGGAATAGGGTCCCTATGCGCCAAATCACCATATGCGCTATCAAATTCATTGTATGCACTACATCCCTCTATCAATGCACTAAAATAATCTATGCGCTACAAAAAACTTTGTATGGTGCTAATTAAATTCACTTATGCGCTAGATCATTCACCCAATGCGCTAAACTATTTCATCTATGCACTAGAACAGTCATTCAATGCGCTAAAAAACCAACCCTAAGCGCTAATCTAGTGGATGCACTGAAACAGTCCATCGATGCGTTGCATCGACGACTGAATGCGTTAAAACTTTAAAAGCTGAATTTAAACATGAAAAAAGGTGTGGAAAATGAGATTCAAAAATCATTAGGGAGTTTTTTTGGGGTACGTAACAGAGGTCCATATGTTGTCGAGTGGTTGTGACGTCTGGCGCGCTCAAATTGGTGTGTATGGTAGGGGATCACTATCTTGCCAAATTTGCTCAGATTGCTCAATCACTCTTAAATTTCAAAATAAAATGCACAAATAAAATTCAAAATCACCTTTTTAACCTTTTAAAGAGTAATTTAGTGGGATTTTTATGGGATTGATTTATTTTATTTTTCAAAGGGGGCTTAATTCATTATTTAATCACCTAGTGGCTTAAACATCATTTTTCAGGAGAGAAATCGACTCTGAATGATAAAATTTGAAAATCATCATCAAATCATTAAAAAATCATCAAAATTTTCAAAAAAATTTAAAAAGCCTAAAAATTCCAAAACTCGTTGATTTATCTCCTGAGGGGGCATATATTCGTCATCACCTAAAAATCAGTGTCTGGGGCATTGAATTTTTTTTTTTGTCGACATCAACAATAAATTTTTGTTTGAAGCAACATTTAAACACATTACTTCAAAGATGGGAAAAATGTATACACCTAAAATTGGTCAAGATAATCAATTAATTAAATACAAGTTATTTAATTAATAAACTCCTTTAATTTTTCTACTTATAAATAAAGGCTAAATTTATTTATATAGTTCATACCTTCTAATTCTACCATCTTAAATCACATTCTTCTAAATTTATTTAAATAAACAAATGTCAATAGTTTGTTTTATTTAATTAATAATCTTCTCACTAAATTTAAATTCTCAAATTTAAATTTAGGCACATGTCTACAACTTTTCCTCTTGCCACATCATCAAGTGTCACATGAATTTAAATATGTCTAATATTTAAATTGCAATTATCCTCAACCAATTCTAAAACAAAATTTGGACACATTTTATTCCCTCGTGCATTTGGCATGGTGTTCATAGTCAAGGGAACATCCTCCATGATTCTTTCTAACTTCTTCCATCTCCATCATTCATCTCTCATGCTGAAATCTTAACCGTTGGTTGCTGCCACATCACAAGATACTTTGGAATTCCTATAAATACAAGCCCATTCTACAACATTTGACAATCCATCTTTGAGAAAACTTATTATGTAGAAATATTGTGAGAGAATTTAGTGAGCATAGAGCAATTTAGCACTTAGCATTTAAGCATTGTAGTATCATTTTTAATTTAGAATCATGTCTTAGTTTATAGCTGCAATTTAGTTATCATCTTAGCTCTTATACAACATTTGCATCTTAGAATTTAGCATCATTATCATAGTATAATCTCCATTGTATATAGCAACATCATAATCTTAGCATCATTATCATTTGTAGATAAATCATGTAGGAATTAGATTCTTGCATTTTGAATAGCATCTCATTTCTTAGGTTGTCATTCTAACAATCATAGTGTATACACAAATCTGAGAGCCAATATGATTTAATGAATCCTTTAGAATAGAGAACAATGGAACAATTTTGGAGAATTTTCTTTGTTTGCAATTAGATTAGTTTTATGATTCAAATCTCTAATGTGACATGTTTCATTGGTTTTGTGTGGACTTATTATTGATTTACTAATTCTCACAATTCACACAACACAAAGTTATATGTTCATTTATATAGTCTTATTTAGGTAGGCAAGCCAACTTGGATTCCATCCTATTGGGATTAAGGTTTTTTAACCTTAGTGAGTACTTGATTAATTAATTAATTAATTTTTTGCCCCTAAGTTGTTGATTTTATTTATTAAATGCAAAAATATATGTTTCCAAATTGTTAAGCCACTTTGTGGAACCCAATAGAGAGTTGGCATCCTAAATGCAAGGCATGCAAAGGATGGGAATGTGACACTTGTCACATGGGAACTCATTTGGGAAGAAGAAAACATTAAAGCCTCTAAAATATGAACGATGTTGACATGTTGTAGCCTAATTTTGGTGGGGTTCACTTGTGAGCATTTGTATCTCTTCAAAAAAATGAAAGCAAAGGAAGGTGACACTTGTCACTTGGGTGCTCATTCTAGAATTGAAAATTTTCAAAACCTCAAGGAGGAGTGCCATGATGACATGTGGCATTTTTTTAACTTGTTAACTGAATCTCAAAATGGAATGTTGCTAAACAGAGACTGAGTTGTCACTGGGAGTGACCAGGAGTCAATATTGAGTTCTATTTTGGTAATTGACTTGATTTTCTCTATGGGACATCTAGCATATGAGGTCACTCATTTTTTGGAGTTGCAATCCTTGCATTTTATTGCATGTTCTTGCATGTAGCTGCATGTTGTAGTGGTTGCTAATCGGGTCACTAGAGACCCATGCATATTGTTGGTTTTAGTTTGCATGTATGTAGGGATTGTGAGATTAACACATGGAAATGTTGGATGCCGATGTATGAGATGAATATATATTGATGCCTTAGTGAATTTATGTAATGTGTGATTGTAATATCTATATACCGTTATGTTGTTGGATTCACTCTAGAATCTTGTACCATAGTGAATCAACTCCTACAAGAGCATAGACTCTGAGAGTTGTATTGTAATAGATTTTTACTATAATATAATTGATCTATGCTTTGGTGTGTGGGTTTTTTTCGAAAGGGTTGTCCCACATAAATTTTGTGTCTTGTGATTGTATGATTAAATATGAAATAACTAATTGAATGTGCATTCTTAAATGAAATTGTAAAAGTTCAAGGATTAGAAACAATTTTTTGTAACCCTCTCTTGGTTGATTTATATTAGGAAACTGTTTCCCACTTTTCTTTCCGTTAAGTTGGTATCATAGCTTGACCAACTTTGTTATCCTTGTTGGGTTTGAAGGGTTTTTTGTGTAGATCTAAATTCAGTGGGAGTTTTACAGAGAAAGTTTTGCTAATATTGTTAAAGATTTAATATTGCAAGCACATCTAGAAGAATACAGATGGAGAAATTTAATGTTAAAATTTTTGAGTTGTGGAAACTCTAAATGGAGGATATGCTAGTATACATAGATATATGGGTTGCAATATCTAGTACAAAACCAGTAGCAACCTCACAAGAGTATTGAAACTCAATAGATTAGAAAGCCAAGGGTTTGATAATACTTTGTTTGGCTAATTTTGTGCTCCTAAATGTCCATGAGGAGAAGACTACGACTAGTCTTTGGAAGAAGCTTGGTAATATTTATCAGGGGAAATCCTTGGTAAATAAGCTATTCCTGAGAAAGAAGTTGTATTTTTTGAGGATGGAGGAAGGAGGATTAGCTGTTGATCACTTGAATGCATTTAGTATGCTTGTTGCTCAACTAGGTTCTATTAGTGTGAAGATTGATGATGAGGACTGTTGCTTGCTTTTGTTATGTTCTTATTCAGACTCATGGGATAACCTAGTGATATCTATTGGAAGTACAACAACCATTTTCAATATGGAAGATAAGATATGGTTGCTTTGTTGTTGTTTGAAGAGATGCAAAGGAAATATTCTAAGATTGCCAAGGAGGCCCTATTTATTTGTGGTAGATCGAAGGAGAAAAGAAAGAAAATGGACATGAAGTATATCCAAATCTCTAGGGAGATCTAAGTCTCATGGTAAAAATTCCAAGGCTAAATTCTAGAACTGTGGTAAATTTAGTCATTTTCGAAAAGACTGTAAAGAGGAGAAAAAGAAGAAAAATGATAAATCCTCTAATTTTGAATCCTCTTATGAAGATGCAGATGCATTTGTCGCAACCTTGGCAATATGCATCAAAAGATGTGTGGTTGATAGACTTGAGTGCCTCTTTCCACATGACCTTTTACCTAGTTTTGTTCTCAAAGTATGAAGAGTATGACAGTGGGAAGGTGCACATGGGTGATGACTCTCACTTGAAGATTATTGGCCATGGAAGAGTCGGGATTCAATTCACTGATGTTAGAGTGAAGGGGATTGATGGTGTATTGCATATCCCTAGTTTGGCATGAAACCTACATTCAATGACTAAGCTAAGTGATGTGGGAGTGTAAGTTTCTTTCTCAAGTGGTCGATGTAAGATGACTAGAGGTTCTATGGTGCTTTCTAAGGGTGTTCAAATTGGGGTAAAAGTACAAATTTGTGTCATACATTTGGCCAATTTATATGCACAAGTTAATTTAAGTATTTTTAACTAAAAATCAATTTTGGTCAAACATATGATCTTGTAAGATTCATTCTAGTTAAGTTAAATATGTCCACAACTTTTTCGACTAAAATTGTTGGCTAAATACATATGTAGAACCACTTTGAGGCCAATTTACCAAAAAAAATGAAAAACTTGATATTTCAACAACTTCTAATCATGTAAACAACATTTAAAAAAATATAAAATACCCTTTTGTAAATCCATAATTTTGGTTTTCAAAAAAACATATATTTTAATAGTTTAGTTATTATTTATGTTTTCCTTTTTATTTTTACTAAAACTAGGTTAAATCAACATAAAACATCAGGTTGATTACCATGCCAGGGAAAAATAGTAAAACTTATTATTATTATTTTTTTTAAAAAGGATGCACTAGATAAAAGAATCTATATCAAGATGGTATATTTTTTTTTGTATTTTAGATAAATAGTTAATATGAAAGTTGACGTCGAATGGAAACAACTATGTTTTAAGAAACACATTTTAATATTTATTTAGAAATATATATATATATATATACACACACACACACACATATATATATATATATATATGTATATATGTATCAAAATTGGAAAAAATATATCCATGCACTAAAGTTTTAGTTAAAAATATACAAAAAAAAATTGAAGGAAAAAAAATTACTATATATAAAGATTGATGTTGCCTATAATTTCACTTTTCAGAATTTTATTAGCAACTAAATTATAGCGTCAATTTATTAAAAACTATATTCAAATAGTTTTTTATATTTTTCTAAAAAATAAAAACATAACATATGCTAAAAAATAAATATTGTATTAGTTTACATCATTTTAAAATTCAAAACATATATATCACTTTTTAGTGAATCAAGTTTAACAATTGGATCAGTGTTGGCCATTTCCTTTATAAAAGTGTGACATTGCTTTGTATTTTTACCCATTGGCACCTTGTATAAGTTGGATGCATGCATGGTTCAATGCAATAATACTTCTGTGAAGTCCAAGAAAAGGGCTTTGGATTCTTCATCCTCACCATCAAATCAAGCAGAGAAGAAGAATGCGGTGTCTACATTTGATGGTCATGCTTTCTAGGTGCCTAAGGTGCTAATGTTTTGGAGATGAAGGTCCTAGCTAAGAAGATAATGTTGTGGCACATAAGGCTTGGCCATATTGGTGAGAAGGGTCTTAGAGCCATGAAAAATAAGAGCCTTTTTGAAGGCCTTGATGATTGTAATCTCAAGTTTGATTTTTGTGAACATTATATATATGGAAAACAATGTCGTGTTTAATTTTATTCTAGTTCTCATAAATATTTTGAGGTTAAATTAGATTATGTGCATTATGATGTGTTTGGTCTTGTTAATTTTCCTTCATTTTCTAGATCTATGTACTTTTTCTCATTCATAGATGACTTTCCTACAAGGATATTTATGTACTTTCTCAAAAGTAAATCTGATCTTTTCAGTTAGTTTAATGGATTCAAATCCTTGGTTGAAAACTAGACTTCAATATAAAAATTAACTGCTTGAGGATGAATAATGGTGGTGAGATTTATTTCGCAAAATTCAACAGGTACTGTAAGGACCATGTGATTGAGAGACACAAGACAACTCCATACACCCCACATCAAAATGGAGTTGTGAAGAGGATGAACAAAACACTAATGGAGAGGGTTAGGAGTATGCTAGGTGGTGCTAGCCTTGAACAAAATTTTTGGGCTGAAGCTATAGCCACAACATGTTAAGTACTCTTACATTCCATCCCCTTAATAATAAAGTTGGCATCCATTTTTCACCCATCAAATTTTATCCTTACCATGGCTTGGTATTCAGGAAAATGTCTATTCATCCTATTGAGTTGTACCCTTAGGTCATCCTATTTGATTCATACCAAAGTTCCATAACACTCGGCTGGGGCCATCTTATACTTGGTTATTGGATTGGATTCTTATATTACTTAGGTCTTGTAAATATTGTTCTTAAAAAATCAAAAAACATCAGTTAACGTCAAAATACCAGAAACATTTGCAAAATCATCAAAATCCTTAAAAATCCAAAACATTTGTAAAGTTAAAAATCCCTAAAAATAAAAACATTCATGAAGTTTAAAATCTTAAAAAAAAATAAAAAAAATTCAAGTTCAAAATCTAAAAACATCCAAATCATTTTAAACCCAAAAACATTCATAATACTCTCAAAAATCTCAAAAACATCTAGATCACATCGAAACCCCTAAACAAATCTTAAACATCAAAAAATTCAAAAAAACTTGTCGAACTATGTTGTCTCTATGCTTATGTAGGAGAGGACATCATTGATGCGCCCCCGAGGCATTAGGTCAGTCCTTTAAGATTCCATCATAATAAACTGGCAATCCATAAAATGTTCATATCTCATCAATAAATGAACACTTGTCAAGGAGTTAGTCAAACAACATTTTCTTTGTGCTTATGTGGGCAACGCCATCATTGATGAGCCCCCATGGAATTAGATGAGTCCCTCTTAGATCCTTTTCTTGGTCAAAACCTTGGAAAATAAAAGAACATAATTTGAAAATTATGACAAACCTAAACAATTGTAAATCTTGAAAACACAAAAAAAGTGGAAAACATTCAAAAATTCAAAACAACCTCAAATAACTTGGAAAACTTAAACATTCAAATAATCAAAAACCCTAAAAATCCTCAAAACATTTCAAAATGTTAAAAAATTTCAAATATTCCAAAATACCAAAAACACCTATCTCATCTCGCTTTCACCCATAATAATCTTTCATTCCTAATAAATTGATCGCCATTTCCACCCTTTGGTGAAGCAAGTAGAAGAAAGTATAATGTTTAAGAATGTAAATTTTAATGAAAACAAATCATGAAGTCAAGGTTAATCTTTGAATGTGTTAATTAAAATTTATATCAATGGCCTAATTAGTTTAACAAAGTCATTATCCAATGCATGTCCTAGGATATATCATTCCGACAATGGGCATCATTTCGGATATCATCTAAGAACATCAAAATATTTTTGGAAATAGATATGAATAACATTCATTATTTTCTCATTTTAACCTTTTCCTATGATTTATCTTATTGGTCCATTCTGATGATTTCTCGATGATGTCTATCAAAATGATTTAGAGAGAAAGGAATGGGGCACTGGTCACTAATTTTGTTTGTTGTGCTTGTTGGATATTCTTGTAGTAGAACCTCAACGAATAGTTATCTTGTATGTGCCAGGATAGTATCAAGTTCTACATACCTTTTGTGTATTAGTCTCCTTACTTTGATGGCCCATTCTTTCACACAATCAAACAAGGCATCTGTATGTTAGGTATGAACAAGGATACTCTTGTCTATTTGTAGATGTGACCACAATCATAGTGTTAACTAAACATGCTATATTAAAATGAATTTCAATCCTATTTAATTACCTAAGTTATGATCCTAATAAGATATTAAATATCAACAAAGCGAGGAAGCCATTAAAACTAACATGCTAAAACACGAAAGCTTTCAGCAAACATCTATTCTAAGACATTGAATCTTATCCTATTGGGGAGTGGTGTCACATTGATGTGGAATGGCAACCCTTTCCCAATCCCTTGAATAATATGAGCCTTTCCAATCGATTTTATTGATTAAAATCAATGGAGACTGATGAAAAAGATGAACAAAAACATGATAAAAGATAGATTAACATGATTAAAGCTAAGATGTTTGATGTAAGTGTATGCAAACCCATGCTAAATGTATACAATATTCAAAGATGCAAGCCCTACATTCCAAAATATGCTAAATGGATGCAAATTAAGTTACTATGGAAGCCATTAATGGATGCTTAAGCTAATTATGCATGAAAATTAATCTAAAATACTTTTAAAAATAAAAACATGGATGAAAATGAGTGTGATTTTCAATAGCATAATTTTTCTCTGAAAAGGTGGATCCATTTCTCTCCAAATAGTGATCTATTTATAGGAAAGAAAATGAAGAATCAATGGTTGAGATTGATTTGTTAAATCAATGGTCAATACTGAATGAAGGGTGAGCACATGGATCAAATATTCTCATTAATGGATGAGAATCAATGTTTACATGGATCAAGAAAAGATCAAGGGTTGAGAATGATTCAAACAAACACACTTTGTAACAACTTTGAAAGTTTGTTACAAAGTTTGTTTGAAAGAAATCATTCCAATTTTTTAGCCAAATAGGAGAATATTCTTTTGGAATATTCCCTATGCAAGTGGATGGGGGGAAATTAGCAATTTTAGTTAATTAAAACTAAATTTGAATGTGCAAGATGGAGAATAAAGTGATATTCATTAATTTAATGATTTATTTAATGAAAGGGGAATGCAAAATAATATTTATTTAAATATCTTAGGGTTATTTAATTAAATAAAAGCACTTAGGGGTTAAATTGAATAATTTGATTTAATTCAATTTAACAGGGTGAAATGTTAGTGTGAGAGGGGGAGAATTAACCCAGTTAGGTCAATTAGATTAATAGATGAAAATGAGGCATTTAATTAAATAGCTAGGCTAATTTAATCAAATAGGTGAAAAGAAGGTGAAATTCAAGACAAAGTGATGTTAGTATATCAGATTCAAGTGTGTAGTATCATTCAAGACATTTTTAAGTGTCTACATTTTTCCCCTCTTTGAAGCAAGGTACGTGTTACATTGGTTCAAGGACTGACGCTTTTCAGATAAAAATTGTTGCTCTGATCAAAAATTGAAAAAAATTTGATTGTTTGGATGCCCCATTATTGCCCCAACAGAAGGAAAATAAGCTATTACCCTACCCCCTCGAGAGATCGAGCAAAAATTTGGAATTTTGGGTCGATCTCGCAACAAAGATTTAAGATCAGTTCAACTCAGAGAGGACTAAAAATCGTAGATGTTTGGTGTAGACATATTTGATGATGTATAGAAAATCATCTACCATGGGTAGCCTCATGTATATTTTGATATATCATATATATTTGATACTTGGATGGAAATGTTAATAAAGATAGAAGAATAAGAAGAATAAGATGGAATTGATTGACCATTGATTTCAAGATTGACTCAGAAGTCCAATAAGCCTATAATAATTCAAGATTTTATTAGATGATGATGATGAAAGTGATGATTTTCTCATATCTGGGATTGGGAGTTTCTATCATTCCTTATTTTTGATATAACACATAGATACGATGCATCAAAGTATTGATAACCAGGATGGCGTTGTATCTAGTGTGATGGAATTTGACTCTGCAAATAGATAGTATAATCCTTGTTCATACCTTGACATAAAAAAACCTCGTTGGAATGTAGTTTAGAAGTTTAGAATATCTCAGACAAAGAATATGCAATAGTCAACAATTTATTCAAAACAACCTCCCTACACACAACTAAGAAAGTATACACCAAGATTATTTTACAAGAATATCCCACAAGCACAACAAACAAAAGGTAATGATTAATGCCCCATTCCTTTCTCTCTAAATTGTTTAGAACTCATTGAGAGGTCCTCAGAATGGGTCAACAAGATAAATCATAAGACAATATCAAAACAAACAATCAATGTTATCTATATCTCCTGCCAAAGGGTGTGTTTTTTTTAGGATAAATATCCAAAGTGATTGCCAATGATAATTCCCATTAGGAAGGATGCATCCTAGGACATGTTATCATATGTTCGCAGGTTGATAGGTTGTTTGAAAGGCCGTTGATATAAAGTTTGATTGACATGTTTGATGATGATCAAGGGTATGATTTTTTTTTGCATTTAGGTTCAACTTTTTCCAATTGTTGTACTTGTTTTCATTTGTGTTACCAAAGAGTGAGTGTGAGAATCGATTTATTATGGATGAAATTTTGTTGCTAGAGAAAGCAAAATGGGATGGATGGTGTTGGATTTTTTTGAAAATTTCAATGTTTTTGGCATTTTGTAATGTTTTGAGGCTTTTTTTAGTCTTTTTGAATGTTTAGGTTTTCAATTATTTGAGGTTGTTTAGGATTTTTCCAAGGTTTTTCAATGTTTTGGGTTTTCAATTTTCAAATGTTTTGGGGTTTTCAAGGTTTTGACTAAGAACCTAACCTAAAAGACTATCCTAGGGGCCTCGGGGGTTTATCAAAGATGATCCTTGCCTATGTTATATATGTAGTGACTACATAGTTCGAATGACTTTGACTTATTTATGATGAGAGATGAACAGTTCATGGATTTCCAGTTTATTGTGACGAACTCCTAAAGGACTGACCTAGGGTGTCTCGAGGGCACATCAATGACGGCCTTGCCTATGTTCAAGCTCAGAAACTCATAGTTCAAGGTGGGACTATTTTTGGATTTTTGATGTTTTGACCCCTTTAGGGATGTTTGATGTGTTTTGGATGTTTTGGATTTTAGTTGTACAAAATTTTGATGTTTTTTTATTTTCGGCTATACAAGATTTTGAATGTTTTTGGATTTTCAGATTTTGCAAGTGTCTTTTGGATTTTCATGAATGTTTGAGGTAAATGATACCTAGATCACGATGTCGATGTCACATTATGGGATAAAATACATGGATCAAGAGTTATTTGAAAACAAGAGTGCAATAACTTGCCCCTAGTGTCTAACAATGTTTCATAGATCAGTGGAAAAACCAAGATAGGCAATGTATATGTGAAGAGTTCAACAGAGTTTTATCATGCTAGATATAGGCTATGAGACCTCATGAGATTAAATGGTAAAGAACTTGTCAAAAAAATTTCATGAGTAGAGTTCAAGTATACATCGAACCTTTGTCAAGACCAAGATAAAGTGGAATATATGGATAAATTTGGATTGGATGGATGGAGGGAACATTGGATTTATCATACCAAGGATGAGATGCTTCTATCTAAGAAGGATCATGTAGATGCTTGATTCTACTTATGATTCTTGTTTTCTAGGTTTTCATCATAGTACTTTCCCAAAGCACCACCGTAGTGGTTTTCACTGGAGGACGATTTTTATTTTTACTATTTTCATGATTTTTTAATTTTTTTTGGTTTTTCGAAAAATTTAACCTTATGTTAAACCACCTTGTGGTATTGATGTAGAGGCCACAACCATAACGTTCCAATAATACCCTTCTTAAAGAAGTCGCTTTTCTAAGATACGAGCACTTGAATGTAACTTTTGAGAACTTTGATCTACCTTATTGGTACCAAAATTAACCTTGTCTATGTGCACACATCGCAATAGAGTGCCTTCAGAATCCAAATAATGAAGGGTAGTTGCCAAAACATGGTCAATGCAAGAATTGGATATCATGAATGGAGTGTATGGTGTCATGTATGAAGGAATATGGGATGGATTGGTTGATGGTTTGGAACCTTTGACTCTCCAATCTTGGGAAGATGAGCAATGATGGGTGGGAATAGAGGTTTTCATGGAATTAGGACCAACCACTGAATATACTTTGTTCCTTACTTGAGAAGCCTTCTTTTGTATTTGAGGATGCTTTTGATGGATACATTTCCCTTTTTGATTTTTTTCCATAGTTTGATTGATGGAGTATCATTGGGATGATTTTATTTAGCTTTATTTGGTATCCATTTGTACTTTCTTTGTCCTTTTTGCTTTATGCTTTATTTTCTTTGATGATATTCTTCTTTCTTTGATAAGAATCATTCCTTTTATGTTGGTCCCAATTTGAGTATGAGATGATGGGGGGATGATGATTCATGATATGAATAGTTGTAGCATTGGTAGTACCTTCATCATAAGGATCCTTCATGCCCCATATGTTGATGTTTGTTGTAGACAAGATTTCCCCCAGCATTGTGAAGGTATGGACAATACCTAATCCTGTGCCCTGATAATGTATCCTTTGATCCATAGCCACTGAATATGAATTTTCATGAACCCATGATATTGCTATGGGTTCCTATTGTTCAGGAATATGAACTGTTTGCTCTGATTTTATTACATCATTATCTATTGATACTGCTTCAAAAGATGTTGGTGCTGATTCAAAAGGTGTCAAAGATACACAATCACTATAAGAATCAAGAATCTCGACTGTTGCTTGCTCTTGTGTAGGAATACCAAGAGTGGGAGACTCTTGTTTTGGATGAAGAATGTCTATATGTCTATCAAAAAGAAACATCTCAGGGGTGATATCAGGGACATCTTTGGAGTTTAAAATTGTTTGTAAGATGTTCCTCAGCTCTTGGTGAAACTCTGGGGATAGGGATTCTTGATCCTGACTCAATCAAAGTAACTTTTGTTATCATGAAGAGCCTCCTCTTGACATGATCCTTGGGTGCATGATATATCATCGGTAAAAGAATCTTCGCAATAGTTTATGGGTATGGGTGTAACAAGGGATATTTTTGGCTTGTTTGGAACTTCTTTGACATGCTCAATCATTGAGTCATATGTGGGAGAGATATTGCAATCTAATACATACTTGATGCCATTATGAGATGAAATATTGCTAGATACTATTGATTGGTTTGGACTTTGTTTTGAAATAGTATCTTGATATGTGTCTGATTCCTCATATTATGATGAATGAATACCATAAATGTGTCCCACCATGGTATCATGAGTATGGTTTATATTTTTTGAAGTTGATACCTTTCCTGAATCGTTTGCTTTTGTATGATCAGGCATAGGGTTTGTGTAAATTTTTATGTTTTCATAACCAGAATTTTGATCGACGTCAATGTATCCTTGTTCAATAAGATCCTCTATTAGATGTTTGAGTCTAAAAAAAATTTGTGTGTTATGAGCTTTGTATCAGTGAAATTCACAAAAATGATCATCTCTATAGGTAAGAGGTTTGACTTATGACTCTTAATAGTTTGATAAATCTAGGATTATGATAAGATTAGATTGTATCAACCTCTTCAACACATCCTTCATAGGTACCCCTAAGGGAGTGAATTGTCATTTAGGAGCACTATTTGTTCTTTGGGGAACATGTTGAGTGTTTATGGATTGTGTGTTTGCTTTCCTAGGAGCAGTTAAGACCACCTTTGCATCAACAACACCATCACTAGTAACATTTTTGTTCTTGGCCCAAAAGTGAGGTTTATCATTAGAACTAGTGGATGGGTGGATGTCTCTATACACTTGTGTGTTTCCCTGTGAGATTAGAGCTAGCTCAATGTTGAGGGCCCTAGGGAAAAACTCATCATAAGTGGTGATACATTGCATCTTCAAGTGGAAGGATAAATCTAGGTCAACATTTGCTATGATAATCCCTACTTGTTGTTCTTCAAGAATGGGCCACTTGCTCTTACTAGCTCTTTTTCTCCATCTTTGGAAGAGATTAGTG
The DNA here is from genome assembly GCA_007258455.2 of Sequoia sempervirens. Classification (NCBI taxonomy): domain Eukaryota; kingdom Viridiplantae; phylum Streptophyta; class Pinopsida; order Cupressales; family Cupressaceae; genus Sequoia; species Sequoia sempervirens. Next base: position 42,703,944 of record VDFB02193867.1, on the reverse strand, counting down.
AAGGATTCTCCTTTTCTTTTCTTAAGTTTGTATAACTCTTCTAAGCTTACATCCATGTCAATATTGAAGTAGAAGTGATCTATGAATCTATTGATGATTTCTTGGAAGGTTTTGATACTAGGAGGTAACTGTGAAAACCAATCGATGGCTGAGCCTATCAAAATTTGTGGAAAGAGGTGCATCAAGTAGGAATCATTGTAGGTGACCTCCATACACATGACATTGAATTCTTCGATGTGATCCATAGGATTTCTTCTCCCTTTGTATTTATCAAATTTAGGGATCTCAAAACTGGGAGGAAAAGGTACCATTGTGATATTTCTATCGAATGGATATGGACATAGGTTTTTTTGTGTATGGGGCTTCATTGTCTTGCCCATTTGAATATCCTACATTTGTTGTGTAAACACCTTGAGTTGTGATGTTACATCATCTTGCAGGTTTGGTGGAGGAACATATTGTGGGAAGGTGGACGAATTGTACGTGATATTTTGATATGATGGGGTGTTGTATGGTGTGTATACTGGTGTAGGATATTATGAAGGTGATGGTGGTGGAGGTGTATATGCTCCAAACGTGTTTGTATTGACAATGTTTTGTTGAGGGTTATAGTATAAACCATTTTGTTGTTTTTTTTGTTGTGCGAGCACTTATTGTTGTTTGGATAGCAAGGCTTGTTGTTGTTGTTGGGCCACTAGGGCTACTTGTTGTGCTTGTTGTTGTTGTGTGGCTAAGGTTTTTTAGTGCACTTGTTGTTGTTGTTGGGCCTATTGTTGTTGCACCACTAGGGCTTGTTGTTATTATTTTTACTGTTTTTGTTGTGCAGCTAAGGTTGCTTCGTGTGCTTGTTATTGTTGTTGTGCAGCTAAGGCTACTTGTTGGGCTTGATGTCGTTGTAAGGCTTGTTGCAAACTTAGAGCATGAGATTTTTTTTCTCGTGACATGGAAGTGTTTTGTTGTTGGGATAGATTTTGGGTGATCATGGGTTGTTGATTGATTTGAGATGGTTGTGGGTTGTTTTGTAATATCATTCCTTGTAATATTTTTGATTGGGAGGGAGGAATGTAGATTTGGGACCCTATTTTATTTTGCATAATTTTGGGGACCAATGGTAAAGATCATGATGGCGCCATTTGGTATTGTGATGTCAATGGCACATTTTGACCTAGGATCAATTGACTAGGAGGGTTCCCCTAATCGATATGTTGATGGTTCCCTTGTTGTGTTTGATGTGGGACCAAGGCATTACCTTGGTTGATGGGGTTTGTGATAAATGTGTTGTTTTTATTCAGATTGATGATAGATGGGTTTCATGTGGATGGTGGATTGAGTTGAGTAGTTTGGGTAACCACTTGTTTCAATGTATCAATGGGGTTGTTGGAACCACTTGCTAAGGGTTTCCCTCGCATGATGGTGTTATCTTGCCATTGTTGTCCTATTTGAGGCACTTGGTTCACATTACTTTGTGTAACATTGGGTACACTTGGGGTATTTGTGGTGATGGATGAAGATGGTTGTGCTCAAAATGTCAAGGTCATTGTGGCGTCATGGAATGTAAGTGGTTTTCCAAATGTTGGTTTCCAACTTGTTTTTTGGGGAAGGTTGGTGGTTAATGGAATGGTCATGTTGTGAATACCAAAAGATGTGTTTGTTCCTAGACAGGAAGTGAGACCAAGGTTGGTTCCTAGTCTAGTTGCAAGACTAGATGTTAAGGGTTGACTTGGCACAAGGGATGGAGTTGGTTGAATCATAGATGGATTCAAGCCTTGTTCCAAGGCTTGTGTGACAAAAGATGGGGTAATTGAAGCCACTTTCTCTAAAGCTTGATGTTCTTGTTTATACTTAAGGATTTCTTCTTTAGTAAGCTTAAATGGGATGTTTGTGACATCTTCTATCTCATATGGTCCTAATGGATCTTGGGGCTGTTGTGAGGGGGTAAAATGACCCCTTTGATCGAATTCTTGTGGGTTTGGATCACTTGTGGTGGATGAGACTTTGGTTTGTTCCATTATTTTCTTGTGTTGTGATCTTGTTATAATCATAGATTGTGGGTCACCAATGGGAGAGTTATGTTGGGATTTGTAATGTTTAAACTCTCTAGTTGACTCAAATTTTGGTAAAAGGGCCACTCTAAGTTGTTTTAGACCAATGGTGTGAATGGGGGATGAAAAGGTGAATGATATGCGGAGTGATCTTTGCAAAATTTTGGGACAACACTTTTAGACAAAGAGATTTGATGTTTTGATGAAAGGTGTTAATGAACTTGTAAATCTTGAAGGTAGACTTGTGACTTTCAAGATAATTTTTTCCACAAAATGTGATAACCAACTCAACTAAGTGCATGGAAAAGGATCCATTTCACATACAACATAGCTAAGTTAGGGGATTGGTTTGATGATGTCTAAGTCAAAAGAGTGTTGGTGTGTCCAAAAGTTTATAAAGTTTGGTGAATTGAAGTGTGAAATATGGTAAAGGGTGGATGAAATGTTTGACCCAAAATGTTAACCTAAAATGAACCTTTATTTTGCAAGACCAAGGTAGTGAGAAAAATGCTATACCTATAAAGTGATCAAACCTTAAGGACTCAATGATTTTGGAAATATGACCCAATGATTTTGACAATAGAACTCAATGACTATGGATAATGGAACTCAATGATTTGCAATATTTTCCTTGTCTCAATTTTCTTGTTTTTGGGAGTCAAAGTTTGAACATACATCAATGCAGGGTGTTCATTTGATTTAATTTTGGATTAATGAAGTTATTTTTACCACATACAATGTCTTGATTAAATTTAAAACTAAAATTTCTATGTCAAAAACATCATTTATTTCACAAAGTCCATTATGTGAAAATCATGAAGTTAGGGCCATAGTTACCTATGTTAACTTTGGAAAGTGTGGATTTAGATATAAGACAAAATATTTAGAAGTCTCTAAGGGTAGAATCCTTAGGACGAGCATCAATATCAAGACTTTTCAAAGGGTATCCATGCTTAAAACAAAGGGTTTGAAATTTTGAGAAACTTGTTGATGTGTGTTTGAAATGTTTTGGAACCAAGCAAAGTATTTAACTGACTCACAAGCATTTAAAATCCTAGCTCAAGTGGTACATTCTTTTGATGGGCCTGCTTCATGCTCTTTGTAGTAGAAGATACTATTTTACATGTAATTGAGGAAAGAGTGTAGAGGTATGTTAAGAATAAAGTATTAACCTCTACACTTTAGCCAAAATCAGACATGGCAAGTAACTTCTTGGAATCCAAGTTCCAATGCACCGCACCAAAGAACTCATTGGATGGACAAGTTAGCCACTACAAACAAAGGCTTTTTTTTTGTAGGTGAAAAGGAGGGTGCACTAATGGTACCACTCTTCTCCCACAAACATTCAATAATGTCCTAGCAGTCCTAATTGGATGACTATCAACCTCACAAGGTGAGTCAATTCACAACAAGGAAGACCTAGGAGGGGGCTTTTTCAACTTTTAGGGGTTCACCACCATTAAGAAAATGCTTGGAAAAGACAATCAAGCATTCAGCTCACAAAATCTAACAATGCAAGCTAAATGAAGAATGTAAATAATGAAAATATACAACAGGGGGTTAGGAGGCATGTACCTAGGAAGTCTAGAGATGTTGTGAGGATTCTAGAAATACAAAGAAGCTACCAAAATATGTTATGGAGGACTAAGAAACCCTTGCTATTGTCTTAGTCCCGCTACTATTTTTTAGGGTAGATGCAAAATATTTGGATGTCGGAACTAGATCTAGAAGAATTTTTGAAAAATAGCCTTGGCAGGACTAAGATGCCTTTACTATTGTCTTAGTCCTGTTTGGAATTTATGAAATCTATGAATGTGGTCTTGAGGCTTGATGTTTGCACTTCCTTCTTCTTTGATTTGTGGTTTTGAAACCTTCATATTTGGCTTGTAGGTGAGTTTCTGTGAATATGACAACTTTGTAATGCAACTTTGAAACTTTTCACTCCAAATAATCTTCAAGTCTTCAACCTAGATCTGCAATCACAAATATGCAAGAAGAGAAAAAATTGTTGATTGTTATTGAATGGGGGTTTGCCTTTGTCAAACCCCTTGTTGGTAATTAAACCTTGAAATGAAATAGACCAATGAAGGGAAATGATGAATGAACAACATGCAATGCTAAAACTCACCAAACCCTTGTTGTAAAGTCTACAAACTTGTGTGAAATGGTTGCAATGGATATGGATCTTGAATAAAAGGAATGCTTTGATAGATATGGACTTGAATTGCTTGCTTGAATCAAAACCCTACATCACAAACGTTAGCATAACACACATGATGCAAGAATATCTTTGAGATGATGTTTGAATCTTGATGATGGCTCCTAATGTTTGATGAATTTCTCTTGAATGCTTGAATACTTGAATGCTTGGATGCTTAGATTACTTGTTAGATTTCTAGATATGAAATATTAGAGAAGGACCCTTGTATTTATACTTATCCATGCTTAATATCCTGAAATTACACCACACCAAGCCAGTGTATGAATTCATTAAATAAAGGAGGCCAAATCCCACTATAATTTGAAATTAAATCCTAAAAATAACTCAAGGGGGAATAAGATACCTACGTGGCATCTTAGTCCCAAGTCATGAAACTTGGGGCATAGACAACAAAAAGGGGCCCATTTAAGATACCTCAAAATCAGGGTCCCAAGACCTTTGGGGGAAGAAGATTCCCTAGGTGGCATTTTAGTCCTAACCCAAAAATCAGGGACACTCTGATGACATCATTAACTGATCTTTTATTCATTGGAGAATGTTGGGATTAGCCAAAAAAATATATAATTCATAGGGATTTTGAATGTAAAATGGGACCAATTAAGACATAAATAGGGATAAATAAAGCAAGGCGGGCCCAAAAAAGTGTGAAAATGCAAGGGTATGCATTTTACTACACTACATTTAGCCCCCACTTTAGTGAGAGGATGAACTTGCTTCAAAATCACACTAAAGTAGTGAACCATGCAATCAAGAGGGGTTCAAATGTACAAATGTTAGTAAGATAGGATGGAAATAATCAAGAGGGTGGCCAAGCCCCCAGGATCAAGATCCTATGGAAAACCAACATAAGCACAAAGGAACACACTTGTGGATGATATATAAAGCCATAATTAGATTGAAAACATACACCATCAAAGATGAAAAAAAGGAAAAAGGAAAAAGGAAAAGGAAAAATGCAATGGATCAAGCTTCGACTAGTCATCCAACACGGTGGACCGGGTCTAGGTTGTTTGTCCAAAAAGGTTTACAAGTGGAATGCGTTGTCCACTATGCAAAAAAAAATCATGCTTACAAGGGCTAGTGGGAGCTAGGTGTCCACTAGGTGAGCCCCAAGAGGTCTATATCAATGTCATACCCTCATGAATATGATAAGGAAAAAAGGAAAAATGCATGCTCACAAGGGCTAGTGAAGCTAGGTGTTCACTAGGTGAGCCCCAAGGGACCATATCAAATTCATACCTCCATGACTTTAATAAGGTACAAAAGGGAAAAAAAAGCACACTCACAAGGGCTAGTGAAGCTAGGTGTTCACTATGTGAGCCCTAGGGGACCATATCAAAGTCATACCTCCATGAATTTAATAAGGTACAAAAGGAAAAATACAACAAGAAAGAGGGATGATCAAAGGGACTTTACTTAATTCATGCAAGGTCTTAATCTTAGGGGACATCATGCTTAACATCTCCAAGAGAGGATAAATACAAGGTCTCATCCTGGGGAACATCATACCCAATGCTTCCAAGAGAGGACAAGTGCAAGTTCTCATCTTGGGGAACATTGTATCTAATGTTTCCAAGAGAGGACAAGGAAATATCACACTCTCGGAGGAAGTCAGACCCAATGACACCACCAAGAGGAAAAACTCATCACATAAAGAAATAAAATCACATCAAGGAACATGAAAACAAATGTGAATGAAATCATGCCAAGAATAATGCCAATGTATGCCCCCACTTTAAAGAAATTTCTAACACCATTTTGTGAGCAATTACTTTAAAGTAGCAAATGAAAAATGCAAACAAGAAAGAAGACATGAGAGCTAACATGGAAAGCCCTATGCCAAGTCATATGTTTCTGAGTAAAGTTGCGTCATGCAATAGAAAAAAAGAAGAGAGGAGCTGCCCCCAAAATGAAAACACCAAACACATAAGGGATCTATGGATTTGGGGTTAGTATCCATCTTTGCTGCAATGATATCAGAGAGCTCAAAACTGTCATTATTCCCCAAATACACATAGAATTGGAAGAATGACACAAAGAGAGTGAAAAAAAATGAAAAACTTTTGGGTCAACATGGAAGAAACATGAATGTCTCAATTCCTTGTGTCATCCCCAAAAGGAAAACACAAGACAAAAATGAAAATGAAAAGAAAAGATAAGGAAAAATATTTTTGGTCAACATGGAAGAGACATAGGGTGTCTTGATGCCTTGCGTCATCCCTAAAAGTAAAACATGACAAAAATGAAAAAGCAAAGATAAAGAAAAATCTTTTGGGTCAACATGGAAGAGACATAGGGTGTATTGACGCCTTGCGTCATCCCCAAAAGGAAAATACAAGAAAAAAATGAAAATGAAAAGAAAAGATAAGGAAAAATCTTTTGGGTAACCATGGAAGAGACATAGGGTGTCTTGATGCCTTGCGTCATCCCCAAAAGGAAAACACAAGACAAAAATGAAAATAAAAAGAAAAAATATTTTGGGTCAGCATGAAAGAGACATAGGGTATCTCGATGCCTTGCATCATCCCAAAAAGGAAAACACAAGACAAAAATGAAAAAACAAAGATAAAAGGGAAAAAGTGTATGACATATAGAATAATGAAGGTACAAATAGAGGAATGCACATAGAGAGAGAGATATCAAACATAACATCATGGGGGATCACATTACACACATGCAATCAAATGAAAGGAAAGAAAATAATGTGAAAGACTAGTAAGGAAAAGGTGAGTCAACCTAAAGCAGGTCACCCACCTCCCAATCTTAATCTGTATAAGTGGAAGGTAAATGAAGAACCTAAGGGACAATATCAAATGCCTTACTAGGACAAAGCTATCAACTTCTTGTCCCCACTGAGTGCAAGACAAGAATGAGCCGAGGTAGGTGATGGGAAGGGTCATGTAATAGTGAGAATAGAGTATTCTACAACTATTACATGACAAAGATCCCACTTTAGGGGACTATTTCTATAATGTCAAGCTTTTTAAATTCTTGTTTTAAGGTGCGACATGCATCGGTACTATGACCAAAAATTCTATGATATTTGCAATAAAATGTGTTATTGTTCTTAGGATTTGGAAATCAGTTTTCAGGCATGGGTGGTAATGTGATAAGTCCTTGACTTAAAAGTATATGTAAAGTTTGTTTGGTTGAAGATGGTGGACAAGGGAATTGAGGTTTCTTTATTTTATAAGGTGTTTTGCACTTGCTAGATTCACCAACTTCTGTAGTTGAGTAAGGAGGAGGAGGACCTAAGGTGATCCTATCATCTTTGTCATTGTTATGAGTCATTGGTTGTTCTTGGGGAAGAAGGATATTCAAATTGGGAGGGGAATCAAAGATCACAATGCCATCACTATGAAGCTTTAAGTATTCTCTAGGAGGTCTTGTGCTATGAGGAGGAGGTATTTTCTCTAGAACTTGATGAATTTCATGTTCACTTTTTGTATCACATCCTTGTTTACTTTAGATTGTGAATCTCTTTCCATATGTTTCTTCTAGATTGATCGAAGTGTTTGTTACTTTGTTTGTGTGGAGGAAGTAGGTTCACCTATTGTAGGAAACTTAGGTTCAACTTGTGTTTCAGGATGTAAGAAACCAAACATCTCAAGAGGTGGTATTGTTGGAGAATCTAGTTGTTTCATGGATGGATAGTAGGATGCATTATTTTCAAGGTTGTTAAGGAAATCATTTAGGAATGTGTTCATGTTGTCATCATCTTCTCCAATGATGTCAACATCACGAGAAGGACATGCATTAGGAGTTGTGTGAGCATGAGCAAGTTCAATTTCATTAGGGTCATTACCAAATGCACAATTTGACACATCTACCAAAGATTTCAAGGACATCCAAATCTTTTTGAAGCACATATCCATGATGCAAGATTGAAGAAATACACTTGAAATGAAAGAAATTGAGATAACAACAACTATGCAAACTAAAACATAGAACTGAAAGCAACCAACAAAAGCACAAAAAAGCAATTTTAGATCCTGAAAACTAGAAAGTCAAACTCAATAGGGACTAAGATGCTAGCAAGGGCATCTTGGTCCTATTGGTGAAATTCTGAAGTTCCAGAGATTGAAATAAACAACAAATAGTAGAGAAAGGACTCTAAGATAGAAACCCTGAGAGGGACTAAGATGTCAAGAAGGGAATTTTAGACCTAACAGAGGCTTTTCTCAGAAAAACAACAAATTATAGATTGTCTATAGTGTTTACAGGTTTCCTATTCAAGATGTTGATGTTTAGAAATAGAAAAATGTGCAAATGAATGCGATAAAAAGTAACTAGTGGCAAGCAATTGAATGCAGAGTTAATGCTTTTTTTTTTCAATTTTGAATGCAATTAAGAAGATAAACAATGGAAATGATGCAAGAAAGGAAAAATGGAACCTATATGCACTTTCACTAATGCAAATATGAGAAACCCTAAATTCAATTTTCACTAAGTATGAAAAACCTTAGATGTAATTTAACTAATGTAAAATGCAATGCAAGAATGAATGCAATCTAGATCTAGAACTTGAATGAACTCCAAATCAGAAAATGAATGTTCAAAAGAGTCAGGTTCACCAAAATGTTTCGTAGGTGAAAAGGGGGGTGTACTAATGGTACCACTCTTCTCCCACAAACACTCAATAATTTCCTAGGAGTCCTAAATGGATTGACTATCAACCTCACAAGGTGAGTCAATTCACAACAAGGAAGACCTAGGAGGGGTCTTTTTTTAGATTTTAGGGGTTCACCACCAAGTAAATTCTTGGAAAATACAATCAAGCATTCAACTCACAAAATCTAACAATGCAAGCTAAATGAAGAATGCAAATAATGAAAATATGCAACAGGGGGTTAGGAGGTATTTACCTGAGAAGTCTGGAGATGTGAGGATTCTAGAAATACAAAGAAGCTGCTAAAATATGTTATGGAGGACTAAGACACCCTTCTTGTTGTCTTAATCCCGCTATTGTTTTTCAGGGCAGATGCAAAATCTTTGGATGTCTGAATCAGATTTGGAAGAATTTCTGAAAAATAGTCTTGGGAGGACAAAGATTCCTTTACTGTTGTCTTAGTCCCATTTGGAATTTTTGAAATCTCTGAATGTGGTCCTGAGGCTTGATGTCTACACTTCCTTCTCTGATCTCAGGTTCTAAAACCTTCATATTTGGATTGTATAAGGTGAGTTTCCATGAAGATGACAACTTTGTAATGCAACTTTACAACTTTGCACTTTGCACTCCAAATGATCTTCAAGTCTTCAACCTAGATCTACAATCATAAATATGCAAGAAGGGAAAAACTTGTTGATTGTTAGTGAATGGGGGTTTGCCTTGGTCAAACCCTTTGTTGGTAATTAAACCTTGAAATGAAATAGAATAATGAAGGAAAATGATTAATGAACAACATGCAATGCTATAACTCACCAAAAACTTGTTGTAAAGTTTGCAAACTTGTGTGAAATGGCTGCAATGGATATGAATCTTGAATCAAAAGAATGCTTTGATATATACGGACTTGAATTGTTTGCTTGAATCAAAACCCTACATCACAAATGTTAGCACAACAACACACATGATGCAAGAATATCTTTGAGATGATGATTGAATCTTGATGATGGCTCCAAATGCTTAATGAATTGCTCTTGAATGCTTGAATACTTGAATGCTTGGATTCTTAGATTACTTGTTAGATTGATAGATATGAAAAATGAGAGAAGGAACCTTGTATTTATACTCATCCATGCTTAATATCACGAAATTACACCACACCAAGCCAACATATGAATTCATTAAATAAAGGAGGCTAAATACCACCAAATTTTGAAATCAAATCCCAAAAATAACTCAAGGGGGACTAAGACGCCCTAGGTGGCATCTTAGTCTTAAGTCATGAAACTTGGGGTACATACACCAAAAAGGGGCCTATTTAAGATATCTCAAAATTAGGGTCCTGAGACCTTTGGGGGACAAAGACGCCCTAGGTGGCATTTTAGTCTCGATTCAAAAATTAGGGACACTCTGATGACATCATTAAATTATCATTTATTCATTGGAGAATGTCAGGAATAGCTAGAAAAACATATAATTGATAGGCCTTGTGAATGTAAAATAGGACCAATTAAGACATAAATAGGGATAAATAAAGCAAGGCAGGCCCAAACAAGTGTGAAAATGCAAGGGGATGCATTTTACTGCACTACAGTTTTAATGACCATATTTAGGATAAATTGGTGTCTATACATGTGGTGATTCACTCAATTAAGAGGCCTCCCAACCCTTAGAAATATTTAAAGGTTTTTATGTATCACACAGATACTAGGGGAGATATTCATCGGTATAAAGCATCCACGCTAGCTGGTTAATGACTCTCGTCACACCAATTATTTATATAGCGAACCAAAATGAAAGTATCACTTGGGCCATTCCTTCTCACAAGCTGGGAGGTAGGCCCTCTAAAGGTAACATAGATTGTGAAGCTTAAAATTCTTTTCATCACCTAAGATTTCCAATAGGTTTGAGGGGAGAGGATTGCACTTCAAAGGAGAAAGTATACTTGTGTGTTTCTCTTCACCCAAGATTGCACGAAGCGTAAGGGGAGTGGATACGCAAAAAAAATACATTCAAGAAAAGAAAACACATTCATTTTAACCTTGAAAATCACAATGATTTAATTTTAAGCACCAAATGGAAGTGTTTGATTGTCTTGCTCAATTTTAGACCGATATTGCAAAATGAGGATGTGTGGGTCTAATTTTAACACACTTTGAATGTAAATTTTAAACCCAATGGAAGTTTAGTTGTCCTAAATCATAAAGCAAAGTAGCATGATGGGTTATAATTGTCCCATAAGTGTCAAAAAACTTTTACAATAACTAAAACTAAGAAAAACCAAAAATCAAAATTTTCAATTTTTTTTTGGTTTTTTCTATGTTCTAGTAAATTGCATTTTTGGAGGCCTTCATAGCAGAATTTGGGGTTGAAACTTGCATTGGTCCCTACAAATTGGTTTCCAAAGGCAAAATTTTTTAGGGATTGAATTAGTACTCTTGGAGACTTTTCCAACAGTGCAAATAGATTTGAATTCTGAGCAATGAGTAGAAAGTTATGACCCCAACAAGTTGGGGTAAATAGTTTTTTTTTTTGTTCAAATCTACAAAACTAGTTAGCCACAAAAACAAAAACCAGATGTCAGTGACATGTTAGAGAGCACATGAAATTAAAAATTTAAAGAACATGTCAAAATTAGGTCTTTGTTTTTTTTACCAATAAAAAGTGATGCTAAACTCAATTGTGTCACTGAATTTCATCAAATGCGTCACCATATCGGAAGTGTGCTGCTATAGTGAAAAATCAAATGTATTTTTTTGTAGTAAATAGTGACATAAATAGTGTCACTATATCAAATGTATCACTATAATAAAATTAATGATGCGAATAAAAATCAGTTTAGTGTCACTATTTAAAATGTATGGTGACGAAATTAAATCACGCAAACCATTGAATTAATTGTGTCAATGTATTTAAACCAAAGTGCATCTCTGTATAGTGATGCATTTGAGATGTGTCGTTGAATCCATCTATAGCATCATTGTATCTGCAAACACAAGAAAAGGAGAATCTAAAGAGAAATTCATTAGAGTCAATCAATATAGTCCTCCTTCTAGCACCAAACTGTGACGACAATCATAGTGTTAACTAAGCATGCTAGATTCAAATGAATTTAAATCCTATTTAATTATCTAAGTCATGATCCCAATAAGATATTCAATATCCACAAAGCGAGGAAGCCATTAAAACTAACATGCTAAAACATGAAATCTTGAAAAACATCTATTATAAGACATTGAATCTTATCCTATTGGGGGAGTGGTGGGTAAGTGCACCAAGATGGTTCCCAAAAAGGGGGCTTAAGTGGCCACTTTTTTCTAAAATCAAGAAATATTGACCTTGGACGTGAAATTGAGGATAGTTACACTCAAAATTTTGAGATGGAACAAAAACAAGGATTGAAGTGCTCTAAGTCTACTTTCTAAACTACTAATTTATTTTGAAAATGGTTGAGATTAAGGGGTTCAAAAGAGGGGCGTACACAAATTGGTGTTGTTTTTGTCAGAAAAACATAATATAGCAACTCTTGTACGACCCTAATATGATGAAATTTTTTGTAGTATTTTTAAAATCGCCACGGTCAGAAGTTAGCTAATAGTATGTAGTTGATGCATGATTTTTTTCATAATTTTTTAATGAATATTTGATTTTTTACTAATTTTCTAAGTGGACACTTCCTGAAAAGAAATTTTTTGGCCGTGCTACCCCTAAAATTTTTTGGAAAGTAATTGAATTTTTTTAAAAATTTGTAGAGTGGAGTCTAGTTTCTAAAAATGTAATTTATTTGAAATTTTGATGAACGGTTAATTTATAACGAAAAAAACACCAAACACTACTTTTTGGCAAAAAGGAGACATACAAACAAAAGAAATTATGGATGAAAGGCTTAGCATTGTCAGAAAGTGAAAAAAATTGCATCGTTGGATAGCTAAGAGAGAATCTAACATTACCCATGTGTTTGATTTTTTTGATATTGAACCACATGCAATCCTAACAGTGAGCATGAACCCGATTACGTGAAAAATTGTAGAATTTGCAAAAGCACGTCTCTAGTCATTGGGAATCCCCTCCAAGACTTTGGGTTGGTATTCTAAAGCAAATACCAATCCTAAGGCTTGGGGATTCCCAAAGCAAGATATAACGCGAGAACGTTATATAATGCACTCATGTTATATCTCAATTTTGACATGGTTTTTTGCTTTTACGGGAAACATGTCAACCAAGACATAACGCGAGCACGTTATAATCGTGTTATGTCTTCCTTTATGTTCAATGCCACTCTATTGAATGTATGTATGTATGTATGCATGCTTATATGTATGTATGTATGCTTGTATGTATCAATGCATGTATATTGTATGTATGTGTATATGTATGTAAGATTCTATCTACAAATGTATTTATGTATGCTTGTATGGATGTAGGATTGTATTTACATATGTATTATGCTTGTATGTATGTAAGTATGTATGTATGTCTTTAGAGGGAGGGAGAATTTTAAGAGAGAGGGAGTGGGAGAGAAGGGGTTGGAGTGAGAGGGACTTATCTAGGTAGGGTGGGAGGGAGAGAGAGAGAGATAATTAAGAGAGATAGAGAGAGAGAGGGGGGAGAGAGAGAGACGGTGAGAGAGAGAGAGAGTTATGTAGGTAGGGTTCCAAAGGGATAAAATTGAGAGTGTGAGGGGGGTGAGAGGGAGAGACTTGAGAGATAGGTATTGAGAGGGAGTGTGAGTGAGAGACATGAGAGAGCAAGAGGGTGTGGGAGGGAGTGACCTGAGAGAGGGAGAGAAAGAGGGGGGTGGAGTGACAGGGACTTATCAAGGTAGGGTGGGAGGGATAGATAGAGAGAGGGGGAGAGAGAGAGAGAGAGAAAGAGTTACCTAG